>JAJTUV010000407.1:0-600000 GCA_021653895.1 Mastomys natalensis | reverse complement strand
CTATTCTAGAAGCTTCATATAATACATACATAAACATATTACCTACTTTTCACTTGCTTCAGTAAAACAACATTCCCAAAAGCAACATGTGGAAGAAGGCATATTTGTGGCTTATATTTTAGAGGAGAATAAAAGAACGCATGGTAGAGATGCATGGCAGTATGTAGTAGGCATGGTGATAGGAATGGAAAACTAACACATGACATCTCCTATCTGAAAATATGAAGAAGAAGAAAGAGAAATCTAGAATTATGGCTAGGTGAGGAAAACTAAAAACATAGTACTTCATTCAATAAGGATGCAACCCTCAACAAAGATCACAATCTGGGCAGCAATAAGGGTTCAAATAAGTGAGACCATGGGTTATTCTCATTCAAACCATCTCATTATACAAATATAAGAATTTAGACAGGGTAAAACTATTGTCTTAATCAATAATCTATTGTACTGAAATGACACCATGATTCCTTCAATTCATATATAAGAAAACATTTAATTGGGGCTCTGTTGCAGGACTTTTCCTGCCTATTGTAGTTGCTATGAAGCTCAGTGATTGGGCCACCAGAAGAGGTCGATGGAGCAAAGAGTTGGAAGAAGGAACAAGAGAAGGAGAGGAGTGGGAGGAGGAGAAGCAACATGGAGTAAGACATATGTATCTATAGCCATCTAGAGTATTTAAACATATCAAAAGGTTAGATATTGGGTAACAATTCAAATTGTGTAGGCATCTTGTTAACTAAGCATTTGCTAATATATATATATATATATATATCCATTGGATAATCTTTAAGCTTTAAGAGTAATTGCTAGCACCACTGCTTCTGCAATTGCTATGACACAAGAAGACAGCTACTTTTGTTAATCATTTAGCAAAAAATGTTACTAATGTGTTGAATATACAAGAGGATTTAGATAGGCATTTGGAATAATGGGTTGATGCTCTTTATCCTTTTCAAATTACTGGAAGGAGGTTCAAAATTTAAGGGTAAGGAGCCATCATGAATGTCATGCCAAATACCATTGGATTCATGCTAGTTCTACAACTTACAGTGGTAATCATTATAATTAGGAAGAAGTTTAATGACACGCAGTGTATTTGGCATAATTCTAACATCTCTCAGGGTGTTTTAATTACACATAGAGAGCTTATGAATTTTAAGAATACTGCTCTGCTGAGTGTCAATGCAGTAGATACTGCAGACAAAATTATCCATAGTCTGAGGTCAGTATTTCTATTTTGATCAAGCTTCAAAAATGGCATATATAGCTTGATCCTTTTGTACTGGGAAAACTTTTATTCCTGCCCATTTTTTTAAAGCTTTTCTTCAACAACATCAACATGTTGGCAGCCAAGTACATGGCTTGAACCTGAAAAAGGACCCCCAGACAGAGTTATTAAATAAATAGGCTAGCAAGCCTAGGATGGGTAAGATACTGCACAGAGCCTTACCAACCTAAGACATAAGTGCATTGCTTTTGATAATGTATATTCCATGATGTATAAGGAAGGCATTCTTGTCAAAATAACCTAAGACAGGCTCAGTCTTGTTAATAAAATAAAAAAAAGGGGAGGGGGGATAGACAGAGAGCCTTTGGGGCTGCTTGGCAAGAATCTAGCACATACCATTGACAAGGAAATGGGATGCTTGACAAGACTATGACATTGGACAATAACACAGAATTAAGAATCAAGCAGGAATCTGACATTAGGCTAGAACAAAGCAGTAAGTTCAGGTGGGAATCTAAATCTTAGGCTAGAACAAAGGAGTAATATCAGGCAAGAACCTAAATATTAGGCTAGAACAAAGAAGTAATTTCAGACAGGAATCTGAATTTTTGGCTAGAACAAGGAAGTAGGCTTCAGACATGAAAATGACCTTGAGCTAGGACAGGGAAGTAGGCTCAGATACTTTGGTCATCCTGATAAGCCCTTAGAAACAGTGATCATGGGAATGTTCATATAATAGGGTTTAATGTCTTAATTTTTCTTTGACTATTTGTGTTTATTGTTTGCTTCTTGACTATTTGCATATAATATATTGCTAGACCCTCAACCTAGAACTGACCTTAATACATGCATGTAATCAATATGGTATAAAAGCATAAAGGAGGAGGGGGGATGGGATAGGGTGTTCTAGGGAGGGAAATTGGGAAAGGGGATGACATCTGTATTGTACATAAATAAAACATCCAATACAAAAGAAAAGAAAAGAAAAGAAAAAAAAAGAAAAAGAAAAAAGAAAAAGAAAAAGAAATAAGAAAGAAGTGTCTTCATTCTACTGGATACCAAGAGCATGGAGGATATTGTCTGGGGCTTAGCAGAGCATTATGAGGGTGGCAAGGTTGAACCATAGGCCATGCTTGAAGCTGTGGAGTCCATGGAGCTGGCTGTTGAAGGCAGTGGCCACAACAGCTTTTTGTGAGTCCATGGCCTGTGCTCCTGGCTAGGCAGTGCTGTGTCTGAGTTGGGAACATAGAGCATCAACATGGCGGTGGCTTGGGAACTAGCCATGCAGTGTGCCATTTTTTAAAATTCTCCCCTACAGGGCTTGCTTTCAATTTCAGAGGTTTAGTCTATTATAAGCATGGCAGGATCATGAAAGTACACAGGGAGACATTGTAGAAAAGAGTTCTACATTTAGATTGGTAGGCAACCAGTGGAAATGTTGAATTTAGTGTCGACTTTTGAAATTTCAAAGCCACTCCATCACACAATTCCTTCAGTAATAACATATCCCCTAATTCTTCTCAAGAAGAATCACTCCATAATGACCAAATATTTAAATATAGGAGCCTATGAGCTCTTTTTCTATTCTTAGGCTCCCTGACCCCTATAGGCTTATGACCATATCATAATGTAAAAGTACATGAAGTTGAGTTATAAAAGTCCCCATAATCTGTAGTAGTCTCAACACCATTGAAAAGCCTAAAGACTCTTCTCCTAGTAGCTCTTAAGTATAATCCCCTGTAAAAATCAAAATTAAAAAGCACATCCATCACATGCTTTCACCATATAATATCATATAATATTATAAAGGAAGGGATGGAAAAATAGTGAATAAATACTGGACCAAAGCAATGTCAAAAATCAACTGGGCCAACTCCAAAATCTACATCTCCATATGTGATGTTAAAATGCCATTCATATCTCTAACCCCTTTCAGCTTTGTTGACTACAAGATATTTAGATCCCTTAGGCTGGTTCCACACCCAGTCTACAACTCTCCTTGGCCACTTTCACCTAGCTCTGGCATCTCTATCATCATAGGGTTTTCAACAAAATCCAGGCTTCATCTTCACAGGTTAATTAAATGGCCTTTCTGGACCTCCAGTCAGGGATACCACTGACACACATATAGCCTCAGTGACTTTCCTTGTCCATGGAAGGATATTCAACAACTTCTTTCTGTATCTTTAATCTAATCCCAAAACCAGGTGGCTGAAGTTGCAAAGTTCTACTGCTTGACAAACCTGGTATTTGGCCTCTTTATTTAAATATTTTCCACAGCTTTCTGTTTCATATGGGTTTCTTCATTACTTAAGCTTTTCTTCAATCACTTTCTTCAAGTTGGAAGCTTAGCTATGCTACATATTTCCCTGAGCTTACCATGCCCTTTATTTCATTTAGCATCAGATGCTTCTTTAAACTTTTAATCTTCTTGAGCATAGGACTTTGCTCCTGGTACTTCTTTTCTCCTCAAAGTGTACTGTCTTTCCTTACTTACTTGTTCCTTTTCATTATTATTCATTCTGAATAAAATATTCTTCACCAAAATTTCATATTCTTAATATTCCTCTCCTCTGAAAATACTTGAGGAGTGCCATAATAATCTCCATTGTGCTTAGCTTCACTGTCATCTGTGTTACTACAAGTATGGGTCATTAAATTTAGCTTAAAGTGTTCAGCCACTTTCATAATCCAAAGTCCTAAAGTTCACATTTTACTAATAAGCAGCAAGATTATGTTTATCTAAGCAATACCACACATCTAGTACCAACTTCTGTTTTAGTTAGTGTTACATTTCTGTGAGCAGACACCATTACCATGATCAACAACTATAAAAGAAAGTGTTTATCTGAGGTTTGCTTGCAGTTTAGATGTGTAATCCATTATCAGTATGATGAGGGCATGATAACACACAAGCAGACAAAGTATCTGAGATTTTTATAGCCGGAGCTGCAGGCTTGATGAAGAGAGGCATTGAGACTAGGGTTAGCTTTTGAAATCTCAAAGACCACACTAGGTGATACATTTTCTTCAACAAGGTCATATATCTCTTAATCCATCTGTCTCAAGTTTCACCATTACTTAATGATCAAACATTTAAATATATGAGTCTATCTTGGCCATTCTTACTCAAATCACCACACCACACCTATATTTGGTGAAAAGCACAAACTAGAACCATGCATTATCAAATAAAAAGTCAAGTGTCATGAACAGAATGTCTATTAAAGATTGTTGGCCCAAGAGTTCTCCTAGATTATCAAACATACAGGCTATAGTCAATGTCCTTGTTTAACCAAGGTTTGACATTTTGACTACTGCTGAAGATACAATAAAATTGAGTCATAAAACATACAGGGTTCTACCTGATACCTAGTTGAATCTTCACCCCTAGTAACCAGCTTTTATAGTGTTAGAAGGTCCTATACACATTACTGGAGGTGGAAATCAATAATTCTTAATATTTTAGATGAAGATTCTAAAGCAATATTTTCCACAACAAGTCTAAAGTATTACTTCATTGATTGACATGTTACCTCATTTCAAATCATTTGAGTTTTAAGGAGAAAGGAATTCTATGTGGTGGCATGTTTCAAATGGAATTGCAGGAGTCTACATTTATAAGACCAGATACAGTGTACTTAAAAAATATGGTTCATGATGTTAAAATAGACAAAACAGTGAAGAAGAATGGTATTAGAGATAAACTGAGAACTCTTCCTACCCTTTGGATGTTTCTTTTAGGAGGATGATAAGTGCACAAGGTATTTATTTGAAATATACTATATTCCTGGGGAAGAAATGATATCTTTTTTATGTGCCAAACACACAAGAATAAACCTTAACATTACAAACAAAAGAATTTTCTTTTCTCTCCAAAAGCATTAGAGGTTTGAGCTTTAGTATTAAAAACACTGAGACTTTTCTCTTTGTCATGTTAATAAAAATCTTTCATACTCAATTTATGTACCAACTTAATAAGCATAAATTAAGAAAAAAAACCTGTTTAATTTTTGATGTTTATTTTCAAAGAGTAAATTTATTGGCTTGAGTCAGTTCTATTGTCTAATTAGAAGTTATTTTTAAGTCAATGGTTCTTCTGTTATTTATAAAATCCAAAACTAAACAAAACCTTCATTTTGCTAGAAATTTCTAGGAGTAAAGACAAAACAAGAAGTGTTCTTTTCTAAGACATCACTAGCAGAGGTAAGTGTTGATATGAAAATGCAAGAGTGGGAAATTGCTCTAAGGAGACAGAAAGATCCCAAAGAGCTGTTTATGAGCTGCTCTGGAAATCCTGACTCCATGTTGTCAAATCACTTCTATTGCCAATGTTCCATTGCTAAAAATCTACCATGGAATTAATGAGAATCACTAGATATGAAAGATAAAACTTCAGGTATGTTCATGTAACAGAAAAATCCAAAGTTTGGCAGTGTATAACATCTGGGACCTTCAAAGAATCTAGAGGAAAAAAAAAAACATACTATTAAAATAAATTGATTCATATCCAAGTTTTGACAAAGTGAGAAGCAATTATAAATAAAGTTCAATTAGTTCTATACCTACCTCTCAGGAGGCATCAACACAGATATAAAAGTAGAATAATAGATAGTAGGAACATTCAAAACAAGTGGTGGAATTTTAAAAATGCACATAAGGATTGTAATATCTTCTAGAAAAGAACATTCTTTCTCAGATATAGTTAGCATACACACTTTCTAATTTCTTAAACATATAAAAATGTTTAAAAAGTCTTATTTTTTCTGTTTCTTAGAGGCAATTAGTTACTTATTCTGAGTAGCTATAATCAAATAATATGTAACACATCAGGACCATTCCAGTTAAATGGTTGTTAAAGTTGAATTTATCTTGACTTGAAGGTAACATTCAACCTCCTTTCCAAATTAGAAGAAAGATGAAAGCCTCAGTCAAGACAAAAAATGTCTTTTGGTGAGCTTAAGCACCATAACATCCATATACCACTAGCATCTTCTCTATTACTTTCATCTAATATTTGAATGAGTCCTACATGGCTCCATGTACAATATAAATACCTGTCATACTGCCTAAGAGTCAGAAATATTTTATTGTTTACAAGAAATATTGAAAATCTTATAAGCTTAACTGCTTGTAGCTCTCCTTCCATTTCAATATATGCATGCGCATGTTATATATATATATATATATAATATATATATATAGTATTATATAATGGTGCATGTAGGTTTAACATGACCAACACAGCTAATATATATATGTAGCCTTTAGTAGCTTCCTCCACCTCACAAATCATGTGAGGTGTTTTCATGTGTACATATTGGTATACAGTAGAAAAGATGGTTGAAATGCATGTTGAACAGGTATTCAATATATTTGGCTATATATTTTAGCTAATGAAGTATAATATTGCTAATATGGGCTCAAATTTTCTATAAAAAGCAATAAACTTTTGAAACTAGAACATTCTTATAAAATCAACACTGGATATAGATGGAAAACATTAAACATTTTTATAAGCCTTTTCCATGTTCAACTTATTAGTTATTCTATGAGAATATACAGCAATATCACAGCAACAAAATATAGGCTTCAAAATTTTCTCTTAACCTTGAATTTAACACAACTTTATATTTTCTGTTCTAGATTTTCATTATAATAAAATTAAAGATCTTATTCTCTATTGCCTCATATGTCTTTCATTGTTATTCATTTAAAAATCTGTAAGCATTAGGTTCTGAAGAACTATTTATTCTAATTTCTTAACGTACTTTAACCCTTCTACAATATTTTTTTTTCCGTACTTTTTTGTAGCAATTATTTAAAGTGGCCTCCGGCCATACCGACTATCTAAGCTGAAGTGGCTCTGCCTAGCCCAGCCACCCTGTTTCTCGGCCTGAGGCCAAGTACACACTGCAGCTAGAAACAACCCCAGCCCGCCAGAAACACTAACCCTGTCACCCACTAGATGCCAGCATGAGAGATGGCTCTGCCAATCTTCCATGTTGTCTCCAGAAATCAGGGCATCGCCCAGACCATTCGCCATCCATGCAGGCCCAGTAAGAGAATGAGAATCTAATTCTTATAGATTAATCAAAGGCTTTATATGTTTGATAATGATTAATATAAAGATGCCCATACAAAGAGAATTGTATCCCAATTAGCTAACCTAATTATAAGTTTATAAGTTGTTCCCCACGAGTGCTCTCCATACCTGTGTGGTTCTCCATCCTCCTACATCTCTGCCTCTCTCTCATTCTCCTCTTCTGTCTCCTAGCTCCTCCTCTTCCTTTTTCCTTTTCCTCTACTAACTCCTCCTCTTCCTCTCCTAACTTCTCCCACCTTAGCTCCTCCTACACTACTTGAATTCCATAAATGGGATCTGTAGGGCCCTTAAGTGGATATGTTTTTGTTAGCACTCATCCAAACTTGGGATATGTACATAGCTGATATATATACTTCTGATAAATATATTAATATAATATAATATATATATAATATATATATTATAAAAGACCTAGGACATACTACAAGCTAATGATGTCCTAAGTAATGACCAAAGGCTTTCATTAGTTTTACACACTTTCATTAAGTAATAGAGATTTCATTTATTGTCCTTCCAGCATGGAAAACAAAATTAGACTAACTAATAACAAAAACAAAACATAAGCTACAAAGTTGATGGAGAGACACAGAATTAGGACCAGACTTATATTATCTGAGCTACATTAAGAAGGATCAGTTATTGGGTAACCTCTGAACCCTAGATTCTTAAATTTTCTCCTTTCTCTTTCCCTTAGTACACAATTTAGTATAAGCTCTTTGCTTCTGGTAACCCAACATACTATACAGTGTATTTCTTTCCTGTGCCCTTTGCTGACCTCTTTAAAAAGAATGTCTATGGATTTTGTTCATCTACTCTGCCTTATATCCCTGATGGACTGTGTTTATGAGTGCAAAACTGCATGTCCTAAAATATATTGTATACACTTTTGTTATAAGGAGTTTATATAACCTTTCATTTTTTTCAAGCTTAATTTCCCTGATTAAAATAATAATTTAAAACATCATTTATCTCCCCGGAGAGAATATAAATACATGTCTTTTTTCAATATTGTGGCCTTATATAAAAATACTACCAACTTATTTATAGTGATCAAAAACAATTTATCTTACATTTTTGAAACTGAAATACTATACTGGCATTGAAATTTTTGGCAGGTCCTTCTTTCTGCATTATGGATTAGTTGGAAGAAATGTAATAAAAGAAAAGGAAGACAAGTTGAAAGAAAGGAACAACAACAACAACAAAACAAAAGTCCTCTTAAAAGGAAATAATCCTGTATTTTTTCCCACTACTAGCCCACTCCTGAGAACAAAGCCTTCATAGGCTAACCATCTCTTAATCTTAGAGGATTCATGTCTTAATACTCTCACATGAATATTAATTTCTAACCAATCTCTTTGGAGACCAATTGAAACCAGAAGATTAGTCCTAGAGATACTTGCTTCTGTGCTTTCCATGATGTTCGTTCTAGTATTTACATTGAAAATAGTATCAAATGATTAGTGTTTTCCGAGCTTTCAGTTCAGTAAATTGGCTTTCCTTACATAGTCTGTTGGAAACATTCCAGAATATGCCCACATATTTCTTTGCAGTTCAGTTATTATAAAAGAACAGGAGTGTGATAAGAAACCACAGTGGTAGAACAGCACATGAGTCAAGCTCATGCCTTGGGACATGGTGTCATTAAGAATTCCTATAAAAGCACTTTACTAATTTTATTTAACCTTTTTAGCCACTGCAATTTTGTGTGTGGCAAGGGAGCTTTCTCATGGCAGAGACAAGCAGGGCTGGTTCTTAGTTAATTTTACAAATTGCTTTCAAAAGGTCATCTTATGTTTTTGTGCCTTTTAAAAATCTATAATCAGAAAATGAATATCGCCGTCGATCTTTTACTTAACTAAAGCAGGCAAATTTAAAATTCTTGTACTTGTTTTTCTCTGTGTTTTAGAAACCTTTCTCATTTCTTTCAACTATGTTTCTTTCTTATACACAGAGTTCTCTAACTAAAAGAAAGAAAAGAAAGTTTTCCGACTCTTTCTTGTCAATGACTGGCTCACTCATAAACTGTAGCTATAGATCTGAACTCTGCTATTATAGAAAATGTCTGTGCTTTATGGCATTTTCTCCAAAATTTAAAATGATTTTCTTAGTATACCATGTAGTTAGAGAACATGAAAATAAGATCTATATGCAAAAAGAGGGTGAAACTTTCCAGGAAATATTTTATGGGTTGAAATTAAAGATAAATAAATAAAAATTACCATCTTTGGAAAACAACCAAACTCAATCAGTGAATGCAAACATTCTGGAGTTAAGATCAACATGAACTTTAATATATGACATGTGTTGAAAGAAAATATATGAAGGGGAACTAAATATATTTCATTTTTCTTTAATATTAATATGTAATTGTTTAGGAAGGAAAGATAATCCATTTTATAAGTATCGTGATTTAACCAGATTATGCTATCTGTAGCATTCTTAGTAATACAGAAATGCAAGATGACCATAATGGTAAGAAATTAAATCTATAATAGAATTTCATATCTTTTAAATAGTAAAATGTAATTATTCTCTAAGTGAAAATGTGCCCACATTCAGAGTTTACTTTCATTTTTCCTAATATGTTGTTAATTCACTATTGCTCATTATCTTGCTTTTCCAGAACCAGTACTCTCAATTTCAATATTCTAATGTTGACTACTAATTTATGCCTTTATCACCCTGAAATAATATGACATTAATGCAATATCAAAATAAGGATCTTTAATTTTCTCGGCACATGTTTTCCCACTTATCCCAAGACCATAATGCCAGAATAAAAATGACATTTATTAGACAATTACCCATGAAAAAAGATTTGATTGGTTAACTAAATTTTTCAAAAATCTCTTCCTAGATATCATTTTTCTGCTCCACTCTATCCAGTCATATGCAATGGGAAGTGTCAATTAGTGAAAATTATATCCATGTTTTGTGGTGTTCATCCATAAGGACACTTAGCAGATGCTTCAAAGTGTCTATCATGAGGGTAAAGAACGAGAACAAGAATCATGGCTGCCCATGTGAGCTGGACTCTGAAAACAGTCTCAAATTTAATGGGTTTATAATTCAGCAAATTAAGCACTTTAGTATTTCCACTGGCAGAATAAGAGGAACAATGGACTAAGTCATTGATGACTGCAAGACTGTACAGTGAGAATCATTTACTCCCCTGTGCATACATATATCTGTGCTTTAGGACTAATACAAGAGCAGTAGCATATTTGCAAATCTCCACAAAAGCAATATTGTCAATAACTTCCAAGGCATGTTTGTTTTCTAAATAATCAAACACTTAAATCAAAATTTTATAGCATTTTCTCATGGTAATATCAGTAACATCATTACATTAATTTTCATGGTTTTCAATTCATATACTTTTTTGAATTCATTGTTTTTATTGGATATTTTCTTTATTTACATTTCAAATGTTATCCACTTCCCTCATCCCCCCCTAAAAAAAACCCTATCTCATCCCCCATCTCCTGCTTCTATGAGGGTGTTCCCCCACCTACCCACCCACTCAAGCCTCCCCACTCTTGAATTTCCCTACACTGGGCATCAAGCTTTCATAGATCAAGGGCCTCTACTCCCATTGATTCATGAATAGTTCATCCTCTGCTACATATGTGGCTGCTGCCATCAGTCCCTCGATGTATATCCTTGGTTGGTGGTTTAGTCCCTGGGAGCTCTGATGGATCTGGTTGGTTGATATTGTTGTTCTACCTATGTGGTTGCAAACCCCTTCAGATCCTTCAGTCCTTTCTTAACTCTCCACTGGGAACCCTTTGCTCAGTTCAATGGTTGGCTGTGAGCATCCATCTCCTGTATTTGTTCAGACTCTGGCAGAGCCTCTCAGGAGACAGCTATATCAAGCTCCTGTCAGCATGCACTTCTTGGCATCCACAATAGTGTCTGGGTTTAGTGACTGTATATGGGGTAGATCCCCAGGTGGGACAGTCTTTGGATGGCCTTTCCTTCAGTCTCTGCTCCACACTTTGTCTCTATATTTGCTCCCATGAGTATTTTGTTCAGCTTTCGAAGAAGGACTATTTATATACGTAATCCTATAAAATAGAAGTTTTGATTTTCTTTTCAAAAATCAACATTCTTGGGACTGGTAAGATTGCTGCATAGATGAAGAGAGTTACATAAGTCTGGTTATTTGAACTCAGATCTTTGGAATACATATATGTGAAAGAAAAACCTGGTTCCCTAATATTGTTCTTTGACCTCCACAAGACTCATGAATAAGCTAATGTCACACAACACACACACACACACACACAACACACACACCATATCTAACAAATGTACATCCTACGTAAAAGCAGCAGAGGTACTGAATGAAGTTATAAGTCTTACTAGTTCCTCTTGACTAGAAATAGATATATCTATGAAAATATGCATGGTATAACCATGGAGTAACATATGCATCTATTTTCAGTGTGAGAGTTTTTTTTTTTTTTTCTGGCTTTTTGCTCTTAGGTAATTGAATTGTCAATACTAGGGTGATGGCTTAACTATTTGAGAAGGCTGATATAGTGTCTCTCAAAAGATAAATATGAACATAAGATTTCATATAGTAGTTTGAACCCAGATTTTCTTTCTTAATTACATAAACTAATAAGATATTATAAAAATATGACTGGTCAAAAAATATTTGGTCATAAAATAACCAATCAAATTATTAGAACTTGGAAATATAGAAATGCACCTAATTGGGGAAAATCATTCGAGAGTCAAGACAAACTAGGTATAAGATGCCCAGCCCCTTCCTAACAACCCTTCCATCATGTACCATATTTTATTGTAGTCTAAAGTGTCTTTCAGGTTTTTCATCTCTTCATTCATACAACATTTTATGCTATAATCATGGAAAGATTATTTCAAATTTGTAGGTCTGCAATAACGTTCTATAAAAGTGTTATGCAAATACATTTGCATAATTATTTGTGCTGGTTCTGTGTAGATGCTTCATCTAGCCTCCATGCTCACTTCCTTTACCTTTATCTTCATATAATGAAAGTTATAGAAGTTGTGGATTAGATTTCCAGGACTAAATTAAAGTTATACTTTACAAATTAGTTTCCACTAACTAAATTAATTCATGCAAAATTTATAAAGCAACTATTGTTTTCCTGATCTAGGAATCACAATGACGATATCTAAGTGCTGGGTCTTTCCATCTCCTAAAATATTAAGACAAGTCACTGCAACCATTATAGCTTCTTGCATAATATGGGCTGGGCAATGAAGAATCATTGATGAAATCCAATGATAGTTTCTGCTAAGGCTGCTGAGAGTAGTTTCCAAGGACTACTGCTTGACAAGTTTACCTGATCTCCCTGAGTTCAGTAACTGCTTTTTTCTCTTGTGCCCTCATGTTTATATAATATGCCTGTATCATTCTTGTCTGATTTTCACAATAAATTAAACAGCAATATACTGTGACAATATAGGATATGAGAGTAGATTATTGATACACTCATGCTAATCAGCTCAGTGTTGCCAATATCTCTAAGAACACAGACCAAAAGACTAGGTATGGTTTCCAAATGAAATTCGAGTGTCCTTAACAAGAAAAAGTCAATATCATGAATCAAAAAGGCATTAAAGCAGTTCAGAAACAGAATTCTAAATGCAAAAATGTTGTTTACTGAAATTTTACAAACCTTAAAAATAATTCTAATAATATTTACCATTGAAATCAGACTTGTAGAGAAGGAAGAACAGGTAAAATTTTCTTAAATATATAAACTGCTTGGTGTTGATAGTGGAATTAGGAAATATGTCTGGAAAGCTGCATGTGATACTACCAATATTTTAATATGTATTGAATTGCATAATACATGACCTTAAAGAAAGTCAGCAACTGCAAATAATGCTATCCTCTCTCCATAAGGTTATTCTTACTTAACTAGAATGCATTGCTAAACTAAGAATGTATAAGTCGTGTGACAATATTGATTTTTAAATAGAGCTTTCTAAATGAGTATATGATTTCTCAAAAACAATAACAATTCATATGAACTTCACTTAAAAAGAAGAGAGTACTTACCATGAAAATAAGTTCAATACATTTCTTCGTTTACGTTTTCACCTAATATGAAACTTATAGTCTCCAAAGTTCATCACAGTGTTTGACACCACCATTGAAATGGTTTGTTCTCACTATCAACTTGACATAATGTAGTGTCACCTGGGAAGAAGCTATCAGTGAATCCAGATTATGTTAGCCTACAGACCTTGTGTGAAAAAATTTCTTCATTGAGTTAACTGGGGAGGGAGGACCCATCCTGAATACGTATAGCACAATATCAGGTGCTAGCTTCTAAACTGGCCGGAAAGGAGAAAGACAGCTCAGCCAGGACATAGCCACATCAATTTGATGCACTAGGCTTTTGACTATGGACCTAATATGAGGAGTTGCTTCAAGTTTCCAATTTTTTTTTATCCTTGGTTTTCCCCTCAATGGACTGTAACCCACAATTAGGAGTCAAGAGTCTATCTCATAAGTTTCTTTTGTCAAGTATGTTGTAAACCAACAGGAAATGAAATGAAGATATTTCTCTCTGGCCTCTTCCTCCACTTTTCTCATCTAGTGGCTGGTGATGCTTACTAAAAATGGCATCTTATTCTCTCTCAAAATTATGGTGCACCTGGTCCTGCCTTCAGGATATATTCCCCAGACACAAAACTCTGTTCCCAGGTATCTAGAGGTAAATTGTGTAGTAAAACAATAAACAGCATATAGAATTCAAAACATTTTATTGTGATTGTTTTGAATTCTATATGCTGTTTATTGTTATACTACACAATGGAGTACTACTCAGCTATTAAAAATAATGAGCTCATGAAATTCTTAGACAAATGGATAGAGTTAGAAAATATATCCTGAGTGAGATGACCCAATCACAAAAGAACACACATGGTATGCACTCACTGATAAGCGGATATTAGCCCCAAAACACACAATACCTAAGATGCAACGCATAAACCTCATGAAACTCAAGAAGAAGGAGGAAGACCAAAGTGAGGGTGCTTTTGTCCTTTTTAGAACAAGTATCAAAAGATTCAACCAGAGCTCCCAGGATCTAAACCTCCAGCCTGAGAACAGACAGGGGCAAGCTGTCCTCTGAGAGGCTCTAACCAGCAGCTACTCAGACAGATACAGACATCCAGAGCCAAACAGTGGATGGAGCTTGAGGACTCTTATAGAAGAATAGGGGAAGGACTGTGGGCCCTAAGGAGATAGGAACTGCACAGGAAGATCAACAGAGTAAACGAACCTGAACCCTTGGAGCTCTCAGAGACTGAATCACCAACCGTGGAGCATACCTAGTCTACACAGATCTACCTCCATGGGCTGGACCTAGGCCTCCCTGCACATATGTTGTAAATGTGCAGCTTGGTTTTCATGCAGGTCTCAAACATCTGGAGTGGGGGCTATCCCAAAACATGCAGCCTGTATATGGAGTATGGTCTTCTAGCTGGGTGCCTCATCTGGCCTCCATGGGAGAGGAAGCACCAGCCTCTCAGAGACTTAAAGTGGCAGGGTGGGGATACAGGAGGAGGGGGTACGCAGAAAACAAGAGATGGGGAAGGATTGTGGGAGGGGGTGACTGGGACGGGTTATAAAGTGAATAAGCAAAAAAATAAAATTAAAAAAAAAACAATTAGCCAAACTGGAAAAAAAAAAAAAAAAAAACATTTTATTGAAAGTCATGTTCTCAGACATAATAGTGTCAAATTCCTGTTTTTCAAAATACTTAATTTAAGAATAGGACACATGTTCCACTATGTCCATAGCAGCTTTTTTATAATAGCCAGAAGCTGAAAAGAACACAGTGTCCTTCAACAGAGGAGTGGGTACAAAAAATGTGGTAATTCACACAGTGGAGTACTACTCAGCTTAAAAAACAATAATTCATGAAATTCTTAGGCAAATGGATGGAACTAGGAAAATATCATCCCAAGTGAGATAACTCAATCACAAAAGAACACACATGGTATACACTCATTGATAAGTGGATATTCACCCAAATGTTGGAATACCCAAGATACAATTCATAACTACATGAAGCTTAAGAAGAAGGAAAACCAAAGTGTGGGTTCTTTGGTCATTCTTAGAAAGGGGACAAATACTGGGAGAACAAAGTGTGGAGCAGAGACTGAAGGAAAGGTCATCCAAAGACTACCCTACCTGGGGTTTCCATAACATATACAGTCACCAAACCCAGACACTACTGTGGAGGCCAAGCAGTGCATGCTGACAGGAACTTAATATAACTGTCTCCGAGAAGTTTCTGCCAGAGCCTGACAAATACAGAGGCAGATGCTCACAGCCAACCATTGCATTGAGCAAAGGGTCCTAAATGGGGTCCCCAGTGGAGGAGTTAGAGAAAGGACTGAAGGAGCTGAAGGGGTTTGTTACCCTATAGGAAGAACAACATCAACCAACCAACTTCACCCCCTATATCTCCCAGGGACCAAAACACCAACAAGGAGTATACATGGAAGGACCCCATGGTCTAGCTGCATATGTAGCAGAAGATGGCCTTGTTATGCATCAATGGGAGGAGAGGCCCTTGGTCCTGTGAAGGCTCTATGTCCTAGTGTAGGGGAATTTGAGAGCAAGAATGTGTGAGTGGGTGGGTAGGTGAGGGTATACCCTCAAAAAAGCAGGGGAGGGGGATAGGATAGAGGGTTTCAGGTAGGGGGAACCAGGAAAGGAGAGAACATTAGAAATGTAAATAAAGCAAATATCCAATAAAAGTAAAAAATAAAAGTAAAAAAAAAAAAAAGGATATCCTGTTCAAAGCAAAATAGAACGTTTTGGTGGTAAAGACTTTTATGATGGAGGACTGGTGTTATTGGTTATTTTTGTTTGTTTGTTTTTTTAAGAACACTGGTACATCAGAAGCCACTCAGAGTAAATAAATTTAGATTCTTCCCAACACTTGTTCTTCTCAGGTTAACAAAAGAAAATGTTGCTTCTTTCCTCTCATTGCCTAGCTTCTCCATTTCTATCACAGAGGTTACCATATTCTTTAAAAAAATAAGATTTCAATATCTTTCCATAGGTAGTTATATTTTGGGTTCCAATTTTATGAAAGGTAGAAGAGCTATGATAGGGAACAAGTAAATGGTCTCTTTTATAATTATGTAGTTTCATATCGAAATACATTCTGCATTCAAAAGTCTATCTGACCAAAATTATTCTAAACACCATAAGATTTCTATATCTACTACAGTCATCACAGTCTGATAAGCAGCTGTTTATTATATTCCTGGGTCTACACTGTGAGGTCTTGGAAAGAAAAGAAATGAGTTTAAAATTCATCCTTATTTGCAAGATAAGGATGATGTTTGTTACATAATAAAAATGCCATAGATAGTTGTCACTCTAAGGAAGGGACACATTAAATTTCTTTATTTCCTTCAAGATATTTGCTGAGTTCCTAAAATTTGTAAATGAACTTGGTGAAAACGTCCTCTGAATTCATAATTTAAGTGTTATAATCTCTTGTCTTTTTATTTCCTTTAAACATCTTATTTAATTTTGAAAGTTGTTTGTTGTGTATACACGCCTATAACCTGTCCTCTTTTTCATATTTTAAAGAACACAATATTTGCATATAGTAATTTGTAATGAATATTTACACAAGTGAAATATAAAGATTTTTTCTTTTAATTTTATTTACAATATTAAATTCATATAACATGAAATTTTCATTAGTGTATAAATTACTTTTTAGATAATTCACTCATATCTTTTGGGGTATATTAGGAATAAATAAAAGTAAACATTATTTTTGTTATTTTGGGATATAATATGTAGAGAAACTTTCTTCAGAACTGGAATATCTGGATTGTAGTTTTGTATGTAAAGTTCACAAGATCACTGAGTTCCCATGTTTGCCATAAGAATAGCAAACTTCTTTGCAGCAATGAATAAAAGTTAATAACTTTAAATATGAAGTCCACTAGAAAAATAATAATGTAGGATAGTATAATACTTTAGATACAGAGAACGAAACATTCTACTCTGCAGAGAAGTTCATTAGGACAGAAAACAAATAGCTTCAGGAAGTCCCTGAAACAGATTAGATTCAATAGGTCTCTTTATCTGTCCAAGTAAATAACTGATAAACACTCCTGAGAATCACTCCCAAATAAGCCAAACTGCAATAAACCAAGAGGCAATCCATGCAGGCCAGAAGAAACAGAAACAGTCAAGCTGACTAGAAGAGGAAGAGAAGAACTCAGCCACTTGGACAGGGCATTCTCTAATCTGTTGAACTGCAGGCAGGCTGTGTGGTATGCTTCAGTTTTCCACTGCCATCGGTGATGGGTGAGATTTAGTGATGCAGCTGTCTTTGAATCTCTTTTCCTCCTGTAAGTTACCCTCACTCATATTGCTGTATGCTACACTAATAAAATTCAATGATTTGTCATTTTGGACTTTGGTAGCATCTATACTTTGGTTTCCTTATCTAGGGTGATGAAGTCTGTTACATAAGATTATATGTCAAAAGGAAATCTTAGTGTAACCTTAATGTATCTCCCTTTCAGTAAATAAATTAGATGTATCTCAATATATTTTTAGAAGCCTATGAAATCTCCTCATGAGCTTAAATTCATTGTTAGGTTTTGTGAAAAACTGACTATTCCTTTTGTAAGAAACCTCCTTGTTATTGTGACAGAAACTCTGTTATTTGTGGTCTATGAGAGTGTGTCAAGAATCTCTTCCCTCATTGATAACTTTGAGATAGCTCGGTGATTTTCTTCATAACTCCTCATCCATTCTGGGTCCTTATTTTTAAGTTAATTATTTTATTATTTACTTCCCAAATGCTGCCGCATCCCGTTCCCCCTTGTAAAGTTTCTTCCCTCCACCCCTTCCCCTTCGCCTCTGAGAAGGTGCCCCCATTCCCCCAGGTATCTTCCCACTCTGAGACATCAAGTCTCTACTGAGGCCAGACAAACCTGCCCTCTGCTGCATATGTGCCTAGTCCTCAGACCAACCTGTGTATGCTCTTTGGTTGGTGGCTCAGTCCCTGGGAACTCCTAGGGGTACAGGTTAGTTGACACTGTTGGTCTTCCAACATCTAATTCCTTCAATCCTTCCCTTACTCTTCCATAGGGATCTCCGACCTCCATCTAATATATCTGTATCCATCCAGCTGCTTGTGGAATCTCTCAAAGGACAGCCATACTAGGCTCCTATCTGCAAGCATACATGGTATCAATAGTTTTGGTGCCTACCCATGGGATGGATCCCAAGTTGGGCCAGACACTGATTGGCCATTTCTTTAGTCTCTGCTCCATTTTTTGTACATGCATTTCTTTTAGACAAGAACAATTTTGAGTCGAAAATTTTGAAGCTGGTTTAGTGTTTCCATCTCCCCGCTGGGGTCCCTGACTAACTACTGGAGGTTTTCTCTTCAGGTTCCATATCTCCGTCACTGTTGTGCATTTTAGATAAGGTCACCTACATTGAGTCCTGGGAACCTCCTCTATGACTGGTCTCTGAAACTTTCTAGAAGTGTCCCCCAACCCTCACTTCCTGCAGCTGCATATTTCCATTCATTCTCCTGGCCCTCTGGACTTCTTTCCTGTCTCCCCGAACCCATACATTATGCCCCCTTTCCCCTCCTCCTCCTCTCTCCCACCCAGATTCCTCCTCATCTGTGCCTTCTTTGATTATTTCATTATGTCTTCCAAGTAAGATTGAAGCATCCTCAGTTGAGCCTTCCTTCTTGTTTAAATTCTTAAGTTCTGTGTGTTTTATCCTGGAAATTCTGTACTTTTTGACTAATATCCACTTATCAGTGAGTGCATACAATGCATGTCCATTTGGAGCTGAGTTACTGAACTCAGGATAGTTCCTAGTTCCCATCCATTTGCCTGCAAAATTCGTAATATCCTTATATTTAATAGCTTAATAGTATTCCATAGTAAAATATCTTGATTGTATATATATTTTTTGTTTTTATTAGGCAAAGCCCTTGGACAATGAAAGTCAAGGTACTAATGGAACCAATATATCTAGTGCCCCCTAGTGGCTATGTTAAAGCTTTTCCCAAGAGTTGAATACAATACACATGCAAATACAGAAGTAAAACCTCTCCTCTTCTTTATTGGTTAACTTAAAAACTTTGCTTTTTTGAGCTTGGTTAAAAACACCAAGTTGATATTCACATGAAACAGAATCTTTTTCAACATTTATAAAATGCTAGTGTCTATTTCTACATGTGCTCCAAATTAGCTGTGGCCACTGCAGTGTTTGTCATAAAGAGACATGGGGAACAGGGAAGATTACTAAATAAAACAAATTTATAAAAAACTCAAAACATAAGCTCTTTCTCATATATTTTCATTATATTAACAAGGATGTTAGGGTGATGTAAAGAGGGATCAGAGAGAGTGCTTAGTCTACAATGGTATTTGTTAACCGACAAAGTATCAAACAAGAGCAGTGTAAGCAAGAATGAATTCTGGTTACTAGTTCTGGAGAAGTAGAAACAATGAAGATGTCATACTCCCTAACCAGGTAGTCTAACTAAACTCAGGATCACTAAATACCCTGTCTGGCAAAAGTAAACAAAATGTAAGAAGACAGAGAAAAAAAGCCACCTAGAATGAACCTCTGATCTTTGTGCATACTCACAGGCATATACACACATATGTACATGCCCCTCACTACATACACACAAAAAAGTAATGAGCAATGATTTGAAATAAACTGTGTTGCTGCTCGAAGGGTACTTTTATTTAGCTAAAAGGAATAGTTTTTCATTTCAGTAGTGCAGCATGGATTTGTTTAGTGCTGGCATTCCTATGAAGAATAGCTTTCTGTCTCATCAGTGCATGCTGAGACGTGTAATTTACTTGCTAGAATATATGCATTGCACTATCTATAGGCAATCTAGAGCTCTTTGCATTGATCATATCGTGTGAGCACACACATGCACAGACACACCTGGCTTCTGCAGAAATCAATTTTCTATTACATGGTAATGCTAGAAACCGTGATACAAGAAATCGTAGGAAGAATGCATATCACATAACTTTACCTCTAATATCACAGCATAGTGGAGTCAGTTAAGGCCAGATATTTATATCTCCCCTGTGCATTCGCACACAAAACATAGATTCCATAAAACAGAAGGTGATTTGTCCCTTCCATCCTCATTAATGTCAGCAAAAGATTAAAGCCTAAATTCTCAAGTATTATATTTCAAATAGAACCTGTTGTTGTTTACATTTCTGACCGTGTGTGTGTGTGTGTGTGTGTGTGTGTGTGTGTGTGTTTGGTACATTTATTCTTTATGTACAGAACTATATTTTAAACTGCTGAAAAGAATCTCCACTGGAAACACAGCAGGTGGTTGATTAATACGGAACTCAGTGATAAGTAGGGCGTTTCCATACTTAGAAAAGGAATTCTTTAGTCTAAATCCAGAAATGTTGCTTTGTCTCATAGCAAATGAAGTTTTGTTTAACAATATTTTACACATCCGTGCATTATTATAAAAGCTATGGAGATACCTCGGTTTAAGGAATTCGGTAGTGTGTATGTTAAAGGCTTATTAAACCATCTTAATAAGATTAATTTCATTGTTTGGCTCTATCATGAGGAAGGTTGAGAATAATTAATAAAAACAGCTCATACGTATCACTGTTAACTTGTGAACAGTTTCATAAGTTCTTTTCAGAAACCATTCTAGGGAAATTAACAAAAGACTATCCGTTAATGCCACCACGTATTGAGAAGAGGTCTGCAAGAAATGTCAGAGGTATGCATACATTAGGGCATGAGGTGGACATTTGTTAGTTTACTGCACACATGGGATGTCTGTTTTTATAAAAACAAAACATTGGCAGTTTTAAATTTCTTAATAGAATATATCTAAACACAAAATTAACAATTTTTAAAAGAAAATTTTAAAGAAATCCATCTCAAGAAATGCCATTCATCAGAGAGTCAAGGGTTCAGTTTGGTTTACTCCGTTGATCTTTCCTGTGCAGTTCCTCTCTTAGGCACTCCTTCCTAAACCTTTCTCTTTAAGTCTTCAAGGCTCCATCCACTGTTTGGCTCTGGATATCTGTATCTGTCTGAGTCAGCTGCTGGTTAGAGCCTCTCAGAGGACAGCTTGCCGGTCTGTTCTCAACCGTGGAGCATACCTAGTCTACACAGATCTACCTCCATGGGCTGAACCTAGGCCTCCCTGCACATATGTTGTAAATGTGCAGCTTGGTTTTCATGTAGGTCTCAAACATCTGGAGTGGGGGCTATCCCAAAACATGCAGCCTGTATATGGGTACGTACTTTCAAAAAAAAACAGTTGTTCAGTTATTCATGGAATATTTATTTTTATTCTTGTTTCAGTTTGCAACTACTTCATGAGAATTTTGTATGATTCATGAGGGATATTGGATTATATTTAGATATTGTGTTGGGTCTAACATTGATTTCACTATTTCAATATTATTTGCTTTGTAAGGAGCTTATTGTGGTTCTGAAGTTTTTTAAATATCTCAAAATTTTTACATTTAGAAAGGCCTATGATTTTGTCTAAGTATATCTAACCTTGGTATTTTGCCTTGTTGTTTATTTTCTTTTATTCTGTTTTGAATGCTTTTTAATTTTTTTTTGATTTGCTGATAAATAAAATAAAAAAAAAAAAAAAAAAAAAAAGGACATATATGTGAGTTTATCGGACAAGTAAGGGAAATAAAGGAGATAATATTTATGTCTTCTGAATTAAAGTCTGAATATAAGAATTATAACATATAATATATATAGACTCATGATTTGGAATTCATATATTTACAAATATAATGAACTACACCTTCCAATTGTTTCTTATTTCATTTCTGTATTTATTATTTATTTATAGGCCATAGGCAACCCAGTAGATTCTCCAGGTGCACAACATATATGTCTTCTTTTTCGTTGGCTGATAAAACTAGCCCAATTGTTCATGGGATAGAATTTTAAGCAAGATTGACAATGGATCTATTGAGAACATATGGATAGTTAAGAAATGCTAACAGAGTTACTATATGGTATTTTAAATACCATATAGCCTAAAGTATTTGGGTGCCTATTTTTATTTTTTGTGGCATCATTTTTGAAGTAATTTAAACATTCATGGATACACACTTGCTTGTGAATTTATTTCAAAGCAGTTAGATTTGAAACATTATAATTCTGTCCTCAGGTCTAGCTTTGTCATTGTTATTACTGTATATATGGATGCATAGAAACATTATCTTTCTGGTTCTTGAGCCTATCTTCATGACTAACCATTGCTTTCAGGCTCCTATCCATAAGTGACTTTTATTGTTCTAGAACTAAAACTAAAAAACACTGGTTTATTCAGTAAGTCATATTTGGACATTATTTGATCACACAATAAAAAGTCAATTTAAAAAAAAAAAAAAAAAAAAAAAAGAAAGAGAGGCAATATCTAATGTGTAACATTAAAGAATCTGTACATATTCAGTGGGTTGCTGGGCTAAGCTGGTGGAGTCTGTAATATGTAATGTACATATATAAACAGAATCAAAATGTAAAAATGACATAAGTTATTACATTGCAGTTAGTGGTATGTAGTGATTCTGGAATAATATGAGATTTCTTCATTGAAGCTGTAATGAGATGCGGGGGAAAAGACAACAAAGAGTAATTAAAACCTTTGGAGATTCATAAGAATTATAAAATATAAAATGATTAGTTAATTATATCAAAGATGTAAAGAAATGGTAAAGCCACTGGTATTTAAATATTATATTTTAGAATTGGCAAAGGTACCATGTGAAAATAGGAAGTGCCTGCCCTCTTCTGATCATAGAATTACAAATTATAATTAGTATCTGCGAATTTCTTAATGTCAGCCCAAATTGCAGTCTGTATAGCTGTAAGAAGCCTCTTTTAGATAGGAAAGAAAGAACATTCTTACTTTGTTATCATCTGTGACTCTCAGAAGACAGTCTATGGACTCTGGCACAAGTCAGCTTAACTATGGGTACATGAATGAAATACCCACCTACACACACACACACACACAGACACACACATATATATATATGTGGACCTCAGCCAGACTGTATTATGAAACCTAGCATTGGGCCATAATTCTAGAAGCATTAGAATGTACAATTGTACATTCAACCATGTACAATTGTAGATCATGAAATCAAGCCCAAACATGTCTAATTCTAGTCTCAGGTCCATTTGTACAGAGCAGTGAATACCAGCCTGTCTGTCCATGGAAGCCATAGGGTAAGTAGTAAGTTTCACCTTGCTTAAGAAGATTCCAAGGGTGAACCCAGTCTTGAAGTATAGGAGGTGACTTCCTCTTGCTTGTATCCCTTTGGATTATGAAGTCTATGGCAACAGGAACACAAGTTACAACCAAATAAATAAAAACAGCACCAATGGAAAGAAGACTCATGCTGAAAACTCAAATTAATCCTTTAAACCACTTACCAAGGGACAAAAGGACAATAATTAAAGGTAAATAATTTAACAGTATCTGCAAAGGAAAAAGACAAAGGAAAAGCAGAACCCTCCACCCCTCAATTGTTATATAACAAAGCAACTCTAAGATCAATTCTTGATAAACTGAAAACAAAATGGTGAATTCCTACAGAGATTAAATTATTTAGGATGAGGAACTAACAAACACGATGCTGGCAGATTTGAAGTTGTAAAGGAATTTTAAGCCAGCAACATGGCTTCATTGATGATATCCAAAAACTTTCTAGGTCTTCACTGATGACATCCATAGACTTCTTAGATCAGTATGATCTGGCTTGAATGCAGACATGCACTTCTATCCACCTTTGATCCCTCCGGTTGGAATCCTTTAGTACACACCTTTAATCCTAAACAAAGATGTCTAAACAAGGGGAACACATGGTGATGTATCAGAGATGAGTTTGCCAAAATGAGTCAGAGATAGGAAATGCTCAACTCTCAGAAAAAAGCTACTTTAGAGCAGAGCAAAGAGAGAGCAAGGAGAGTGAAGTTCGGTCAGTCAGTTTGGTCAGTCAGTTTGGAGTCAATGTAGACAGTTCAGTGCAGTGGAGTTGAGTTCATTCATGAGTTCAGTCAGTTCAGTGCAGGTCAGCAGAGGCAGTTGAAGCCAGAAAATAAGGAGCCAGAAGATGAAAACAAATTGTCACAGTTAATTTGAGGCTAGGCAGAGCAATTCAGTTAAAAACTGAGAGCATCCAGATTGAATCAGTCAGATTGGAGAACAGGTTGAGCCAGAACTTCTAAATTGAACTAGCCAGCCAGAGAACAGAAAAAATTATAAAAGTGTGAGCTTACTCAGCAGTAAGCCTTTAAGATAATTACATCCGATACATAAAAGGTACATTTATGTAAAATAATCTAGATAGAGGTAGAAGGCATGGGGGAAAAGAAAAATGGTATGGGACTTACAAGGTATTGGGAAGCCAACCAAACATTTACAATGTTAAAGGGCAAAGAGAGAGAAAGATTAGTTGTGTCAAATAATAGAAAGTGTCCCACATTCATGATGAAACACTGCATAAGGATTATGAGGTTAAGAACATAAACTTAAAACTCTATACGAGGATATATTACAGATAGTCAAAATTTAAACACTCAAAAAAGTTGTAAACATCAAGTGAAAGGTGAGTTTAGATGTAATGATGCAGTACCCCTTCCCAATACAGAAATGAGAAATTCTTGGCAAAATGGCAGCTTGCATTTCAAGGTAGATGCTGGAGGTAGGCTTGTAATTTTACTTTTTATTTTATATCAAGGAAGCTATAAAATGACAGTTACCTAGAGGTATCAAAGCACATATTGTTCTTGCAGAATACCTGAATAAAAAGTCTGAAAGAAACCCAGTGCTATGGCTGAAGGCATGGTTCAATTCTTAAGAAATGTTATTGTTCTTATTGTATTTACAAGGGCCCAATACTATGATGGGCAGCTCATCACTTCTGTAACTCGACCTTGGAGTGGTCTCTGATGCCTCCGAACTCCAGAGGGATCTGTATTCACATTTGCACACACACGCATAATTTAAAACTAAAATTAATTTTAAAATCCCTAAGGAATGAGAATATAGCTCAATTACTAATGTCTGCTTTTCACGCACTAGGCCCTGGATTTGATGTTGTTTGGGGAAGAGAAGGAAGCCATAATTTGTTGTTACAGAGCAATACTTTATGATGGCTGAAACCCTGAGTTAGGCTTCTAGGCATCGTCTTTTCACTACTGTAAGAATTTTGATGAAGAAAGTGATCTCTGCCATTTCGGGTACTTTATGAACAGCAATACATTTCATATATCACATGCATAGAGGTAAACACTCTGAAACTGTTAACCCTGAGTGGTCTAATAAGTGGGGCCTATTTCTGTACATCAGCTTATTCTTTTCCACTGGATGTAATTCTCTTTTTTAAAATTTTAACTGTGTTGAATTTTTAGCTTGTTTAATTCTGAGATTGTAACTTGATTACATTTCTCCTCTTCCTTTTTTTTCCTTTCCAAAATTCCCATATATGCCCCCTACTCTCCTTCAAATCCATAGCTTCATCCATTAATTGTTAATTCCTGCACATATGATCATGAAATATCTCTCTATAAAATATATTCACATAATTAATCTGTTGAATGAATGTATTCTTATTTGTATGTGTCTTCAGGGCTGAACACTTGGCACTGCACAATCGATTGCTATGGTCTTCCTTGGGCAAGGCTTTCTTGCCCACTCAAAGCTTTACTCAGTTGCCTGTAGATCATTGGGTAGGGTTGAGGCTTCAAGGATGTTTCCCTGTCCAGTTTGGCATGTTTGTTGTTGTCTTTCTTGTAATTAATATTCTTGAAGAAAATATGAATGAAAATAACCTTAATGCCATCCTAGACATCTAAAATGTAGTGACTAATCATCCTACAATAATAAGCATGTGTTTTCTTATATTTATTTCTATATACTATTTGCTCCTAGACAATAAATAACATCACTAAGTTATGATGCATAGATAGGAATGGTTTCCGTTATTAGAATTGTTCCAGGTATGAAGATGCAAAGTCCTGAATCTGATGCTAGAATTGAGTTAGCGTGTCATTATCCTCTGCATAACAGGGCCTTTACTGATTATCTGAATTCATTTTCCTCTCTCTCTCTCTCTCTCTCTCTCTCTCTCTCTCTCTCTCTCTTCTCTCCCTCTTGAGACAGGTTCTTACTGTGTATCCATGGGTGACTTATAACATGGTGTGTAGAGATGACTGTCATTTAAGTCAGAGATATCCTCTAGCCTCAGTCTCTCAGATGCTGTAATTGAAAGCTCATGTGCCACAAAACTCAGCCCGACTCGCCCCTTTTAAATATCTTTTAATTTACTAGTGTATTTGTCAATTCATCTCAACTCTTGGCTCAGTTCTTACCAACACAGCCTCTGCCTTATGTAGCTTCTTATCTTCTCCTGAATAAGTTTTCATGATATTAACATTCTCTGACTCATCAGGCAGAACAGATTGATACTAGCCTTGTTTTTTATAAATATTGTTCCTTAGAGGCTATTTTTGAGTGCTTTCCACTCTCATTATGGCTTAATTAGGATCCTGTTTCAAAATAGACCAACTGGAAGCACAACATCTTACCTGCATGATTAATACTGCAGCATAAAATATCCTATTGCCTGATTTACCCACCGAGTTTAATCATCTTAGATCTTGAATACACCCTGAATTAAACCCACATGTGTCACCTCCCTTTAATTATCCTAATTGGGACTCCTTTTGATCCACTATTTGGGGCAGTCTTTTATCTATGCTTCTTCCCTTGGTGGCTCAGTCCTATTAAAAGGTATGAAATTCATCTCTTCTTTTGCACACTAAGATTCCATGAGCAGAAAGTCTTTTTTATTCTTTTACATCATTATGGTAGAAAAAAAAATGAGATTTTATTCTCGCTGAACGGGGGCATTTAAGGCAACATTACTAGTCTCCAAACAGTTTGTTCTCTTTTCTTCTCACCTACCTCCTCCATATGCCTCGACAGGGTGAAACAGATGCTCATTAATTCTTAAAATTCCTTTAAATATATATAATATAAACTCCCAGATTACTGTGATTAAGCCAAACGGTAGTTATGCAATTTAAAATCTGCACAGAATTCATCAATTGATCACCCTCACTGTTTGCCACATAGGCAGTCAAGATCACATAATTTTTTTTTTCTCCAAAGACAGAAAAGGAAACTCCTTCTCAAGTTGATTGGCTGTCATGATCAGAGAAAACAAATGGTATTGTTGTACAACGTCAATACCCTGCATTCTATTCCTTGTTTTGCTTTTAACAGACTGTGAAAAAACCAACAGCTGTTACAGAGCTAAGTAGAACAGAAAGGATTTACAGTAGGTGGTGCCACCTGTGATTTCCCTTGTTCCAACCTTTAAAATCTGTCGCTTTATTCTGGAGCTGGGTGGGAGAATATGGCATGGTTCTGTGTCAGGGAATGAGTCGTCAACTGTAGCTTGAGTCTCATGTGGAGCCTGCCCTTATCCTCACAGGTCACAATAATAAATGTTGAGTCTCTTTTCTTGATTTTCCTGTATCTATGTGAAGCATCTAAGAACAGGCCATAAAGAAATGTCCATCTGGAGGTAGCCAACTTGACTGTAGGGATGCAAGCAAAGATTTAGACATTAGAATTTGCAAACGGAATCAATGGTCTTCTCTGCCTGCTTCATTTGGGTTCTGTGCCTTAAGGTGAAAAGAATCATATTTCTTAATGAATACCTAGTTGATATTAATAGATGTGTGATTTAAATTTGCAAAGTCTCCCAAAGAAACATTCATTTTTCAGGTAAGACACTGAGACCATTGAAGAATGTGGAAAATAAGCTTAGGGAGGACAAAGATGGTTTGGGAATTTGATTTCTTAAGTTACCTAGCATTTATATAAAAAGTTTTCACTGTTAACACATAGTTCAGAAATATTTAAAGGAACATAATAAAATTTTTAAAATCTTTTTTATTAACCCAAATATATCAAATACCTCATATGCATCAAAGATTCCTTTTTTAACCTTAAGATAATATTTTTCATCTAACAATGCCATATTAATCAATGTAAGATAAACCAACCTACTATCTTAATCCAGTAAAGAATTCCACCAAGTGTTAAGCTCTCCTATTTCTTTTGTGTCTGTATTTTCCATAGTCAACACACAAACTGAGTCAATGTCTGACTTGTAAGAATTTAGTAGAGAAGATGGATTTCAACAGTTTATCAGTGATGATGGTGAATTTTCAAACATTCATTGTGGCAGGTCAGAAAGGACTCCATGATACAATGACTCTACATAGCATTGAAGGGGCTTTGTGTTCCTTGGTACTAGAACTCATGTGGCAATGAGATCCAGATCTTCATATTGTATTCATGACTTGTTCTTTTGGGCCCAATTTGATTTGGTCTCTGAGTAAATATTTTCTAAACATTGCCATGTCAAATGTATTGCTAGCCACTTTTTTATAGACTTGAAGATTTGCTCTCACTCAAGAATAGCTTGAAGATTCTCCTTCAGAAGAATTAACTAAAAATTCCCCCAAAGAATTCATGACAATCGATTATAATTTTGCTAATGAAAACATTTGAACTAACCTGAAGTTATTAAATTATTATTCATTGATAACAATGTTGACACATTTCATTTATCTAATAAATTATCAGTTGTAATTTTAGAAAATCCAATTTTTGCTACTTATCTATCTTAAATAATTACTAATTGCTTGATATTATTATCTATATATTAAAATTAATAACTAAGATTATATACTTCATTTGTCAAGGATTTGCTTAAATCTTTTTGTCTTTCCAATTTAGGCAGATAAATTTTCCTAATATACCAACAGCAGTACTAATGTACACACTGAAATTGTACGCAATGATTGCCACACTAGATATTGGCTGTGCAGCAATAAATGTGTTAAGATAACTGGAAAATCTCTGTCCTTTATCAGTATTTGTCATGTCTGGGCCACATTTCCTGATGTTGGTGGCACAGAGCTTAGATTCAAAGTGTGAATTTGGCTTTTTTTGTGTGTGTGTGACAAGTGACTGACTATCACACTGACAGCTGAGACCAATCACTTGGAATACAAACCATCTCCCCAAAGACTGCACAGTCAGGGTCATTCCACCTAAGCAACCAGTTATCAAGAAGTACTCAATGTAAAGAACAGATTTCTCATGAGATTTTTTTTTTCTCCACACAATGTCAGGCTTGCTTTGAGTCACCCACAGTTACTTCTGCTGATGGACTGCAAGAACATATGGCACATAGACTGATGTCTAGAACATCTGCCATCTGATAGCTCACCGCTGCAAAATGAGAAGCAAGCTGATACATGCAGACTCATGAAAAATACTCTGGTGAAAATCAATGTACCTTAAAGAAAAGATAAATAAGTTTGTAACTAAGAATTTAACAGAAACAGTTTCCTAGATTAATTAATCCTCACACTAAAACTGTTTTGAAAAGACAGGCTACATAATTTGTTCATCAACAAGACTTAAAGATATGCCCCAGCAAACAAAGAGGAGTCTCATGTCTACCGCTGAAGAAATTACAACAGATAACTATTCTGCCAAAAGGACATGAGACAGTTGAAATGAACTTGCTGGATCTATGTCAATTTTCTCTTGGACTCTTCTCTATATTCACCTTTTGAGTGAGATAGGCTATATCAAATGTCAATAATCAATGACTGACAACCAAGTCATATTTCAGAGTAAAATGCATCAACTTGCTTGGCCTGTCTAGTCTGGAAAAAAGATAAGGCCACTAATTACTTTGTAAAATGACTTAGCATTTTTCAGACTTTCTATTTATGACTTTGAATGTACAGCTGGAAAGAACTATGCTGAAGAACAGAGGGATTATATAATTTTATTTGGAAATATGTAGGTCACTTATTGAAATAAGTAGGCCACTGTACTTACCACAAAATCTGCTTGATTGTAGTCTTTGTCTTTATTTAGTACACAGAAATTCATTAAGTCAGATATATTTGTTAAATGTATGTTATGCCTTGGTAGCTTTGAATACTGTAAAATTTTACATGTAAGGAATGGTTGATGTCACCTGCCTTTAACAATAAGACACAAATAATGCAGGCTCTCTATATCTGGGCTGGTGTTCTGATTTGCTATATTGGGTATTGAGTTTTTTTTCAGACTTACCTTCAAGGTGAGAGTTGCTATTCACTTATAATGTCTATAATCTGTAGACATGGCATAGTAAACCACTGCTTAAGGATTTGTCTCAGTTCTACACAATAATCTGGTTCAAGGTCAATTTATTTCCAGGTCAGCCTTCTTACCCTAAATGAGTAAGGTAGAATAAAGACTTAATCCCTTATGAACATCCTCTAGCAGGCTATTGTGATTCTACTATACATTTCCAGATTATCTGAGACATTTTAATCATATAATCCTGATCATCTCACACTGTTCACATCTATTTCTTGTACCTTTCTTTTATTATTTCTATGTATGAGGTATAGCCTAACTCATCACAGCATCTGCTAAAGAGAACATATCATATAATAATTGTTATGGTCAATGAAATATGGAATACAACATAATAGTTCTGAGATGAGGCTCTACAAAGTCTTACAGATTTTGGTTCCTTTGTTTTGGTAGTCAACTAACACAACACAAAACAGGTTTGATATTGTTTACTATGATATGAGAGTTAGTGCAGAAACAGCAAAGTTAGGTGAGCTATGTCACATAAACCAAATTCTTCCTAGCATACTCAATATTTGTATTTGAATATTTGGTGTGTGTGTGTGTTATGTGTGTGTGTGTGTGTTTCACTAGGTTTCATGAGTCTGAAAGGACATGAGACATTCTGTGTGCAGATGCAGACTGAGATCCAGGAACAACTTCACAAAATTAACAATGTATTTTCCCAAACCATAGTAACTATTTAAAGGTTACTGTTCTAAAACTTTCTTTTATTAAGAATTCTGTTGCAAAAATAAATCCTTTATATCAAGAAAACACATGTTAGATCTCATGGTTTTAGATATTTTAACATACAGTCATTTGGCTCCATTGGTTTTGGTTCTGTTTGGATGCAGAATAACATGGCAGGGCAGAGTATGTATAAAATAAATTTACTCATTTCATAGTGGCTAAGAGAGTCAGCCTGAAAAGTTAAATAGATTGCACATATCCTATAAAAGACATGTCCCTAATGATTTGTCTTCTTCAAACTAGAACTTATCTCTTGAAGCTTCTACAATCTCCCAGGAGTGTCCTGGGATTGGGGCTTATTTTATAAAACATGATCCTTTGAAAAACATTAAAGATAAAAACCCAAACCTCATAACAATTCCCATATATCTCACAATATATCCCATAGCATAACAATACTATTAAAGAGTATTAGGTACAATAATATCCACGGGACTAGTTAGGGGATAGTTATATAGTCTCATGAATAGTCACCAAGAAACTTAAAAATAACGTGAATGACAGGAGAAACACCAAAGGGACAGAAATCTGAACAATTTTAATAGTTACTGAATGCCAACCATTGTTTCTATATAAGTATACAGAATACCATATTTTCTACTTTGTTGTAGCAATGACAATTCAATACATTCAACCTAATATATTAAAAGTGAGTAGAGTGAAATATGCTTTGATGTCAGAATTTCAACCATTTTCAAATGCACACATATCTGCTACTATCTACTATACTAATACTGTTCTACATGTAGCATTACTGTAGATTGTGAACAATAGATTAATGCAAGGTTTTCTTCTACATTTTGAGAATTTGCTCTCTAGTTAATTTTGTCTCTATTCCTCTGGTAAGCTAATAGCGTGTTATTTTTCCACATTTCTAAACAGCATAGATTATGATTAAAAATAACCACTATTCTTAAAGTTTATTTGGACTTGGAAATAAAAAAATATAATAGTTGATAAGCAGCCTTGTTGCAGCCTACCCTGTGGGTAATGATTCTAAAAAAGACTCATTTAAGTACACTGATTACTCTTTGAATCTATATGTGATATGAGATATTGGGTCATTTGGGCATGGAGAACTTTACCAAACTTCAGATTGGCATCCACCTTATGCTCAGGGTTGTGGCTATTGAAACATCTCAAGCAGAAATAAAGCCCTCAATTTCTGTTACAATGTACCCTGAACATTTTATGCATTAAGATACCAAATGCTATTTTTGAATGTCATGAGTGTAAATCTTATTTAATTCTATGTTACTCATTGTTCCTTTGTAGACATTGCAGAGTTTTACAACAGTACTTTGGTAATGCAATATTGAGCTTGATCTTCTAAGGCAGCATTTCTGAATAAGGTTAGAATCACAAGTAAGGAAATGACATACTACAATACATAACAAAATGTAGCTATTTGTTGTTAAATCAAAGATAGTTCATTAGTTAATTAAACAACCCCGAACTTTTGTCAGGTATCATTTAAATTAGAAATAGTTTAGAACTGGTAAACTCTTTCCTTCTACCATTGTAATATCATCTCATAATAAACAAAATGTTTACTTGACATCGTAGAAACAACATGAAGTTCATAAAAAATGTATTTGTTTTTGTAATGTTGAATATAGTTTTAATATGTTTAATTTAGCTGATATGAAAAATTAAAGAAAATTTGGAAATTAAAACAAAAGGAAAGTATTTGGTGAGTAAATTTAAAATAATTTAAGAGAATACATTTAGGCCAGAGAAAATGACCTTTTTCATATGTGTCACCAAAACTGATTTACATGTATGTGAAACTTGATACAGACAAATAGAACATGGTCCAATCTATAAAAATCAATACATACTCCAAGTGATATAAAATATAGTGAAAAAGGTGAAGTCAGTTTGACTCTAAGAAAATCTTATCATGTGGCATTTTTTCTAATTGCTCTAAGTTAAAAGTTATTATTTGCAAAGATTTTTCTCAAATTGCTAAATGTTACTTATAACATTCAATCTATTGTTTACTATAAGATTCAATGATTGTTAACTTTTTGGAAATGAATTTAATTTTTTTAAATTAGAACTGGGGATAAACTCCACTTTTAAAAAGAAGTTGATGTTAATGCCTATTAAATGTCATCTGACATATACAGCTATATTATTAAATATTTACTCTTCTGCACCATTGTGTGTGGCTTGAAGGATATAGTTTGTTGCATGTAAATTATTGCTAAGAATAAATTATTTCATTTCTGAAAATCTCATATTAATGATCTATGGATAGGTATCTAAACACTTTATTTGAAGCAAATTTGTAGTAAAAATTTTTATAGTTAATTACAAGAAATATGTGTATATATTTTAGAAAAAAATATTATGTTACTGAAAATCACAGCAAGAGTTGAGAGAGTTCTTGTACTGATTAGCATGTGTAGCTCAAACGTTCATTATGATCTATCTGTAGCTCGAAGTTTCCCCAATTAAAGTCTCTGTAGAGTGCTGTACTTGGTTAATGATACATAATAGGTTGCAGAAATGACTGCTTTAATACTATAAAATAGAAAAATATTTTTAAGTTTCAATATGAATACATTTGGTCCATCTATATAATATTTCACCTTCGATTTTCCATGTTTAAGATCCTAAAGAAGGCAAATTCAATGACTATAGTACTCGATTTCTTTAAAATTTAAGCTATCTGCAGCCACATCATTTTCAATATAGCATTCATTAGTTTGAAGAACAAGTATTCGGCATATGGATGTTCTCCTGAAATCAAATTTGATTTTTAATATTGATACGATTTTTCTCACTTCATTAAAATTTGTACTCAGAAACTTGAAAAATAATCTTTTTCAACTTTAGCACCTTTATGAATGTCCGAGCTTTCTCATTCTATGAATACCATTAATGAAAGATGCTTTCTCTATTGCTAGATGGAGTAAGGGGTTGAGTATTATTAAGCAATTTTTTCAAAACTTCTAAGGATATTAGCCATTATGACTTCAACAAGATCCAGGAAGATGATATGAAAATCCGCTTGCATTTGCTGGACCCGCACATCTGAATATTCATGGTCTGATCTTTCTAAAGTCCAGATTGGCCTCTCCTGTGATGCTCAGAACATCTATTACTGCTTAGTAATTTAATTATGGGAGGACTCACCAAATCAATTAAGATTTTTAGTTACTTTATTGATAGTTACTACATTCTTATTTTTAAAATCGAGGAGTGATAAGTTGTAAAATTTGGAGAGGTCAGATGCCTAATGATTATCCAAAAGGAGCTATTTCTGAGGTCAAAACCCATTGTTAATGATGTGCACGATGAGCATTTATGCGTTCAGTAAGTAGACTGCTCCTCCTCACTAGCAGTGTTAGCATCTTTTCATGAACTAATTGACTTGTAGGGATACACATATATTTATATTTATATTTATATTTATATTTATATTTATATTTATATTTATATTATTTATATTTATATTTATATTTATATTTATATTTATATTTATATTTATATTTATATTTATACATGTTGTATATATATATATGTATATAGTGGATATGGCTATTATATTTTCATATGTGTAAATATATGTGTCATATGTTGCAGGTGTATGTTCACACATGTACATGCAAAGGTTTACTCCCAATGTGGACTGTGCATGTATTGATAAGTTTTCTTCACCATAGGTTTTCATGTCGTCTCATGTTGAATCTCACCATTTCAGCTAGTCAGGCTTGTTATCTTCTCTGGGAATTTCACCATTTTGTCTGTTGTCCACTATGATTACAGGTGGGCTGTTACAACTTGCTGGTTTCTGCATGTATTCTAAATTTTCTTGCTCTGGTCTTTATGCCTGCTCTGCCAAGTACTTTATGACCTGTGCTATCCTTGAATGTCCAAAGTTACTATTTTAATGATACAAATTTGAAGAATATAATTGGTAGTTTTATCTTAAACCTTTTAAATATTTCCTCTAATATACAGTAAAATTATCTATGTTTATGAATTAAATTATGATGTCTTAAGAAATTTTAATACACACACACAAACATGTGTGCGCACGCGTGCGCACACACACACACACACACACACACACACACACACACACACACATATATATATATATATATATATATATATATATATATATATATATAAAATCAAGATGAACAATGTAATTATATCCTTATAATTATTTTGTGCTTTAAGAAGTTAGACTCCGCTGGGTGGTGGTGGCGCACGCCTTTAATCCCAGCACTTGGGAAGCAGAGGCAGGTGGATTTCTGAGTTCAAGGCCAGCCTGGTCTACAGAGTGAGTTCCAGAACAGCCAGGGCTACACAGAGAAACCCTGTCTCGAAAAAACCAAAAAAAAAAAAAAAAAAAAGAAGTTAGGCTCCATTTGTTGTTACTCTTTTATTCTTTTGTTTGCTTGATTGCTCGTTTATTTATTTTTCCATTTATCTATCTATGTATCTATCTATGTATCTATCATCTATCTATCTATCTATCTATCTATCTATCTATCTATCTATCTATCTATCTATCTATCTTACATTCCAATAGTCACTCCCTCCTATTTCCCCTATCATAGATTTCCTCCTTTCCCTTCCCTTCTCTTCTGAGGGGTTGAGGACTTCCCTAAATATTACCCCAACCTGACTCATAAATTCACTCCATGGTTAGACATATCCTTTCTCACTGAGGCCAGACAATGACAGGGGCTATAGACTTTAGAGACAGCCACTGCTCTAGTTGTTAGGGGACTCTACATTAAGACTGAGCTTCACATGAGCTACATATGTGAGGAGGGCTTCAGTCTAGCCTGTGTATGCTTTTTGGTTGGTGGTTTAGTCTCTGAAAGCCCCCAAAGGTTCATATTAATTGATTCTTTTGGTCTTCCTATGGAGTTCCCATTCACTTCATGGTATTCAATCCTTCCCCCAACTCTTCCATAAGAGTCCCTGAGCTCTGACAGAGGTTTGACTGTAGGTCTCTTCATTTGTTTCAGTCAGCTGCTGGGTGGAGCCTCTCAGAGACCATTTATGCTAGGCTCCTGTCTGCAAGAATAACAGAGTTTCATTAATAGTGTCAGGCAGGATTGGTGCTTGTCCATGAGGTGTGTCACAAGTTGGCCAGTTATTGCTTGGCTATTCCATCAGTCTCTGCTCCATCTTTGTCTCTGCATTTCTTTTGGACAGGACAAATTATGTGTCAGAAGTTATCTGAGTGGGTTATTTTCCTTATCCTTCCTTTGTGGTTTCTGCCTGGATACAGGAGGTGCCCTCATCATGTTCCTATCCTCACTGATATATATCTCAACTAGAGTAACATGCATTGACTCTTGTGAGCCTTTCCAATCCCAGGTCTCTTAACATCTGCTATAGGTTATTGTGAAGCACATTCAACTCACTGTTCCAGAGAAATTACCAAGCCAGCATGTCTATGGATCACTGTTTAACTATCTATGGTCAAAACTCACACTGTCTCCCACTAACCTTCACTGTTCTAGGTCTCTAATTCATGCTACTATGCATCCAATTTATTTTTTAAAAATATACACATTTAAAATATTTTTAATCTTTTAAAGTTGAGACCTGTTTTGCTTGGCATAATATCTAGTAGTATTTGTATTGCTGCACATGACAGTACACCATTCAATCATGAATGCTGTTTCGTTGTCTAATTATCTTTTATTTTTGTCCATTCATCCATTAATGAAACCTCAGTTGATTCTGCATCTACTGAGAACTGTGGGGAAAAAGCATACATATGTGGGTATCTCTTTGATAATCATTTGTTTTAGATATGATTCCACAAATGGTGAACTGGAAAGAAAGTAGAAGTAGCTTCAGTTTTTCCCAATAAACCTCAAACTCATGTTTGCATTGAATTCTACTAAATATTTTTCTGGATGACAAATATTTATGACACCTTCCCAGTGTTAAAGGAGAAACAAAAGCTATTTATGAGTGTGCTGAAAGTTTCAATAAATATGTTTTTTTCTTAAAGACCATAAATTACATGAAATATCAAAAATGTTTCAAAACTTATTTGACTAAAGTATGTTTTCAATTAAAAAATTGTTGTACAAGTTTGGCTAAAATATCTTAACTTAATGTGTTTAAATTTACATTCTGATAGTTTTTGTTTTTTTAATGACTTTCTACTGTTGTTTCTTTCTATACAATCAGCCACCCAGAAGACAATATCCAGAAAAAAAAAACATTATCTTCTGGCATATTCTAGAAAAAATCACAATGGGTAAGAATTTTAAGAAGATACAAAATATTCCATGGATATTGGTTTAATCAAGCATCAATAGAAGTGACTGAAGAAAATAAAAATATACAAAATAAATGTCAATGTCAGATAACTGTTTTTCAAAGCCAGTTTCTTTCACTTGTCTCAATGAATTACACAGGGCACAAGACTGCTTTTAAGGCACCAGATTGCACATCTTTAAGTAATTTTAACCCTGGATTGCCAGTGATGACATTCATCTTGTACATCAATGAGACCTCTGATTCTTTGACCAAATAACAATCTCCTTTTCATTTTCTCCCTAAACTTAATCTTACAGATTGACTGCAAAAGCAGGCATAAATTGTATACATCTTGTCAAGAATGCTTCTTTGTATGAGGAAAAGTACTAGCCAGCCTATCAAGTTCAAAATAGGATCATTCCCTGTTCCGTTGAAGTTACATTAAACACATACACACAGGGAGACAGAGAAAGGTAAAGGGAAAATACATTGATGAAGCCCATCAAGAGAAAGTATTTTCCCTCAGTGAATCACAGAAGACTAAAACCTTAAGAAATAATTGCTATGCTTTCTTGTATAAGCCAAAGAAAAGAAATACTTGAGGAGTAGAATATACAGATTGCTTCTACAAGGAAAACCTACTGACTTTTTTTTTTAAGTACTGATTTAAAAATTGCTGTAGTTTCAGTCTGATCTCAATTACAGTGCTATAAATTGATGCCCAGTATCATTATGCCATTTTCTTCCTTAAGTATAGTCATAGACACAACATACTGAATTGAGGAGAGTTTTAAAAATTACTATTTGCTACATAGTGTATAGCAAATAGTCTTGACTACAGATTTTATTTCATAAAATAAATAAAGTAAAAACTACATATCCAAAAATTTTATGTAAGATTGGCCTATTTTTCTTAATTTCACTTTTGACAGTCATTTTCCTATCACTATTAAAATCTCTTGTATCTGTACATATTATACTCATAGACATACATTAGTATATATTTATGTGCATCAGTTTTGATGGCACTAGGCATTCAGCATCTTATAGTCCTTGTGCTCACAATTAGGTAAAACCTGAGAATGCAACCTATTATAATCCTGAAGTCACACTGAAGTTAGAACTCTAGAGTAGTAGATTCTGCTTCTTTGCAAAATAATTACTTGAGGCCCTAGCAAGCTACCTGCCTGCTGCAGTTACTGACAACCAAGATTTAAAATTACTCAGAGGCTTGACTGTCTAGACATGTAGCCCCCTCCCCAATACAAACACAAATGAAGAACCTATCTGGGTCTGTATTCCATTCCCTAGACATTAAGTCCAAGTGCCAGTTTCCTATTTTCTGCATCATAACCAACATATGAATGTAAATTTGAAATCATTAATATATTGGGGGGCAATATTCTTTTTGTTTCTTCAGATTTGGCTTGTATTTTCTTGGAAAATAAGTACTAATATGTAAAGATTTCTGCCTTTAGGAAAAATGACTTATTTCATTAACTATTATTCTGAATTATAATACAAATGGAAAAAGAAAAAAAAAAAAAACTCCAAACCCAAGATATAGAATAATGAATGGAATCAATGAAATATTGTGTACTTTCCTTGTCCTACATATGTTTAAAAACTATTATTTTGTAAATATTGTTAGAATGAGAGGATAAAATATAATATCTGAACATAAAATATATGTGTATATCCATATTAATCATACAATAAGACTCTACCCTGGAAGATAAAAATCTCACTGGGTCTCAATCCTAAATAATCTGTAATCCTAGAGAACTACAAAAAGTATGAAAGAGTGATAAAAGGAAAGAGTGTCACTTCTTGATATCCCTTTGCCAGGTAATCAGCCATGAAGTCTTACACATACAGGTAACATTATTCAGACTGAGAGAATCTTATTTATATATTTTAGAATACAGATAATAACAGCTAAAGAGGCCATGAATTTGAGAGAGACAAACAGGTTGAATAGGAGTAGCTGGCAGGAGGAAAAGAGAAGAAAACAAAGATCCTCAGTGGAAAGTAAGACGTTATGGTGAGATTTTTGAGTATATCTGCTAACATCACTAGGAGACATAGTCTCACAGCAAACTCTGTGATCCTCTGGCCCTTAAAAATCTCTCTGTCCCCTCTTCTGTAATGAAATCTGAGCCTTAGGTACAGAAGGGTTTCATAGATTCTTTTGTCAACACTGGGTAATATCACAAGCTGCACACATAAAATCTCACCAACATGACTGTTCAAACATGAGCTGCACAAGGATGGCACCAGTGAACATGCCAAACTAGACCGAAAAAAAAATCCCAGGAAGCCTCATGCTTACACAAACAGCTATAAGCAACTGCCTAAAGCTTAGAACAGAAGAGATATCCTTTCCAAGAGAAGGTTATTCAGTACCAAATGGTCAACCCTGAAAACATACATACCGGTAGTGTTATATGAACTTAAAAGTTTATATTTAGAAAGATATATGAATACACATAGATATATATGCATGTAATAATAATTAGTGAAAAAAGAGCCATGACATTGAAGGAGAGTAAGGTAGATTATATAGGAGAGTTAAGATTGAAGGAAGGGAAGAGAAATATTATAATAATTATAATCTCAAAAATAAAAATCAATAAAAATTTTGAAGAGAAGACGTTTTCATTTTTCCTAGGGGGAAAACATTTTTTAAATGGATGTTGCTTTTTTTTAGGAGATAATGAAATTTGATAGTCCATGTATATTTTTTATGCACATCCTATTCAAGTAGTATTTATAAACATATTGTTTTGGTTAGGGTTTTACCACTGGGAAGAGACACCATAAGCATGGCAACTCTTTAAAAGAAATATTTGTTAAGCTTCATATGGTCTGTGAGTTGTAGTGTGAGGATTCTGAGCTTTGGACTAATATCCATTCATCAGTAATTACATACATGTGTGTCATTTTGGTTCTGAATTACCTCCCTCAGGATGATATTTTCTTTTTCCATCCATTTGCCTGTATATTTCATGAGGTCATAGGTTTTAATACCACATTTTCTGTATTCATTCTTCTGTTACGAACATCTCGGTTTTTCAGCTTCTGGCTATTATAAATAAGGCTGCTATGAACACAGTGGAAAACGTATGTACTTGTTATATGTTGGAAAACCTTTTGGGTATATGCCTAGTAGTGGTGTAGCTCAGTCTTCAGATAGAACTAGTTAAAATTTTCTGAAGAACCACCAGATTGTTTTCCAAAGTGGTTTTACCAGCTTCCTTACCTCTTATTCCATATCTTCACCAGTATCTGTTATCACCTGGAGGCTTGATGCTCCAGTGTAGGGAAAGCTAGGGGGATAAAGGATAAATATTAAATTAAAATATTTAATTGGGATTGGCTTAAAGTTTGAGGTTCAGTTCATTTTCATAATGGCAAAAGCATGGACTTCCTTGGCACACAGCCAGGAGAGGGTCCCTGAATTGGGTAGGGCTTGAGCACTAGGAGCTCTGAAAGCCTCTATACAGTGACATAAAAACCTTTCTTCAAAAGACCACACTATTCAACAAAGACTCACCTCCTAGTAGTGCCCTCCATGTGCCAAACTATTTATACCAACAGTTCCACTCCCTGTTCCCCTAGGCTTGTTCAAACACATGATTACTGGGGACATGCATACCATCAGTGTTAATGAAGTACACATTTAGTCCAACTTTAAAAGTCCCTAAAGTCTATAAGTTAACAATGATTAAATAGTCCATATGTTCAAATTCCTTCTAAATTCACGTAATCCTTAATATAAACTTAGAAAATCAAAAAGCAGATCATGTATTTTCAACTTGTGATGGCAGAGGATATATATTATCATACCAAAATGTCATAGTGAGGAAATACTGGAACAAAACAAAACCAAAATCAGGCAGACAAATTCCAAACTCTGAATCTCCATGACTGAGGTCAAATCTTTTCAGATTTGTTGACTGCAACATATTCTTCTCTTGAGCTGGTTCCACTCCCTGTTATCAGTGTCACTTGGCAGATATCCCAGGGCTCTGGCATCTCTAACATCTAAGGATCTTCAAGCCAACTTCAACTTCACAGCTTCTTGACCAAAGTCTAGGATCCACATATGATCTTCTGGGCTCCTCCAAAGGTTTGGAGTCACTTCTCTAGTTCTGCACTTTGTAGCATTCTAGTCTTTGGTTGATTGTACTCCATTGCTGCTAAAGTTCTTGGTAAAACACCCATGGTACTGGCATCTCCAATAAATGAGGTCGTCAGCTGCAAATAGGCTTTACCAATAGCCTCTCATAAGCTCTCTTCAAGGTGCTAAGCCTCAACTTCTTTGCATGACACCTCCAGTCCTGGGTCATCACCTGCAACTGAAGCGTACCTTTACAAATGGCCTTTCCTGGCCTCTTAAATTACCAAGCCTCAGATGCTCTCCATGTCTCCTTCATACCTTCAAACCTAGTAACCACTGGATGATTCTTATACACTACCAAGTACTGCTGAAGCGTGAGGTACAAACTTGGCTATCTTTGGAGCATAGCTTATCTGTGCTTTCATAAAACACAGGCCATAAGATTTCACCTCAGTGATCCTCACTTTTTCTTTATCACAGTGAATTTCTTAGCTCCAGCTAAGAAATCAATTGTCCCAGTAATTCTTTCTACTCTTGACTCTAAAACCAGAGCCACATGGCTAAAGTTCTCAAGTTCTGTTGCTTGTGAGCTAGAAAATGGCCCTGGCAACTCCTGTTCTATTACATTATCACCCACTTTCTGTTTTTCAACTCTTTCAATACCTAAGCTTGGCTGTCCTGGAATTGGTTGTGTAGACTGACCTAGAAACTTGTAGACCTCTGCATGCTCTGTTTCTTGAATGCTTAGATTCAAGGTGTATACCACCTAGTCTACACCTAAGCCTTTCTTTACCTGGAACTTGGTCTGCACCAGGCTGGCTTTGAACTCAAAGATCTGCTTGCCTCTGTCTCTTGTGATTAAACACATGTACCAGGACACCTGGGCCTTTCTTCAATACTCTTTCACAAGATCAGTTCTTGATTGTAGTTCATTCTAGATATAATTAATGGACAGCTGAGCAAAACCATCACAATCCATCTCTTGTCAATTTGACTCAGTAATATCTCCTTCTGTCTAAATGAAAAAAATAAGCAAGTCACCATAATGCCTAATATTATATAATTATGCCTTGTTTAACTGCAAACAAATAAATAAGATTAGCTGAATGGAACCTTGCCAGAGGTCACCAATCTCTTAATTCCATTTGATATTCTTGAACACAAGATATTTAACTTCATTTCACTTCCTGATGCCCTGTAATTTTTGAAGAAATGAATTTTACAATTTTCCTTTCTAAGCTTTCTAAACTTGATCAAAATGTTCTTCATAAGAGTGAACCTTAGATAAACTAAGTTTTTTTGAGACTCCCTTTGTCAACACAATTAATCTAAATCTCTTCACTTTAGCCTGTGGCAGACTCTTCAGACAAGGGCAAAAAGCAGCCATGTTCTTCACTAAAATAACACAAGGACAGTCTTTAAGCCACATATCAGAAATTCTCCTCTGAAACCTCTAGAGCCAGGCCCCTACAGTTCAAATTACCAACAACACCACTGTTTTCTGTGCTTCTACTACTATGGCCCGTTAAGCTCCACTTAAAGCATTGCACTGCTTTCCAAAGTCCAAAAATCCACATTTCTCCAAACAAAAACATGGTCATGTCTATCACAGCAATACTCTACTCATGGTATCAACTTCTTAGTTAGGATTTTATTATTATGAAGAGACACCATGATCAAGGCAACTCCTAAAAAAGAAACAATTTAATTTGGACTGGTTTACAGCTTCAAAGGTTCCATCCATTATCAACATGGAAGGAACCATGGGATCCTACAGGCAGACATGGAGCTGAAGGAGCCAGGAGTTCTACATGTTGACCCAAAGGCAGCAAAAAGGAGATGTCCTTAGCAGGCAGCCAGAAGGAGAGTCTCTTCTGCACTTGGTGGAGCTTGAGCAATAGGAGTCCTCAAAGCCTGTCTATACAGGAACACACTTTCTGCCTACATGTCTACACCTATTCCAACAAGGGTCTACCTAATAGTGTGAGTTCCCATCAGCTCAGCATTTTCAAACCACCACACATACTATTAAAGGTGTTCACTAGTTTGTAATTAATTTTGAGACCAAGTGAATAAGTGAAATAAAAAGGCTGATTTCAGTGCTCACATTATAAAACCTTGATCCTTGCCTGAACTTTCTGCAGATTCACTAATTTTACCACACGTAATGATCGACCAAGTTATCAATGAGAATCCTTTTTTGATTCTATGGTATCAGTATCAAAACAATCATTTGAAAATTATGGATCTAACATTAATTATATAAACAGAAAACGTATTTGAATAGAGTCATGCTGAGCATTGTAAAAATGTAAATATATTTAAAGATTGAGGGTTCCATTTTACCTGCTATATTTAGCTATGCTTCATCCAAATCTACTTTTATTTTCTTGTATTGGTGTCTATATGGGTGCCTTTTGTTTGTATTGACTAAGTTCTAACTTATCTCTGGCATTATTAAATCCAAATATATCAAAATTCACTGAGCAAAGAAAACTATGAAGTCACTTGAAATAAATTACCATTTATGGATCTATTTAGAAATATATGTGTGTATTCTCTTTAACTCTATGTATATCAGTGTTAACAGAAGTTTCTTGACGTTTCAATTCCCTAAGAAGATTTTTTTTTCATTAAGATTTTAACTATGAGGGCTGGAGAGATGGCTCAGTGTTAAGAGCAGACTGTTCTTCCCAGAGCAGAGAGAGTTTTGAGTTCAATTCCCAGCAACCACATGGTGGCTCACAACCATATGTAATGGGATCTGATGCCCTCTTCTGGTGTGTCTGAAGACAGCTACAGTGTACTCAAATACATTAAATAAATGAATAAATCTTTAACAAAATAGATTTTAACTACAATTTAATCTACCATTTTCCCCAAAAGTATTGGTTGTAACTTTAAAAAAAAACTGATCATAAGAAAAGTATGAGATACAAAATGCAAATGTATGTACATTTCTTTGTAATAAAAGGAGTTTGTAGGTTATATAGAAATATAAGAAGAGCAGTAGTAATAAAGGATATAACTTTTACAAAAACTAATTTATTCAAGTTAATGATCGGCCAGGGGAGTAATTAACTTGAAGTCACCTACATCAGCAATTTTTGTTATCAGGCAATGAAAATTGGATAAAAATATATTGGTCTATTTTATCAGATAATTTTAAAGTATCTAAATGGTTTATGAGCTGATATTATATGTTAAACACTTGGCTTGGCTGCTGGAGTTGTAAATGGATGGAAGAAAGGCTTTGCAATTGTAAATAATAAGAAGAAACCCAATTTCTCAGAATTATAGTCTCATTGGATTGAGAACTCAGTCAGACACCATAGGCAATAATGCATCTTTCAGACTGGGTTTCTGTTTTGATTTATTCTTCTATCACAGAGATTTGCTTAACAACAAAAAAAAATGTTTTATCAAATAAAGTTCCTAAAGTCAAAAAAAAAAAAAAAAAAGGTAGGTGGTTCTACTTAAAAATACTCAAGGCAGACATGTGGAACTAGACTCTGTGAAAAGGTGCTTACCGCCGAATTTGGTGTCCTGAGTTTGACCTCCAGGATTTATATGGTAGTAGTAGAAGGCTGCATTTTACATGTTGGCATTCACCTCTACTCTTGTGGCATGACCAGTGTGTGGGCACAAACAAACAGATTCACATGCACACACACACACACACACACACACACACACTCACACACACACACACACACTCACTCACACACTCACACACTCTAACTGTTGTATTTTATAAAACAGCAGCAGGGGCTTAGTGGGCTATGCCAATGTGTTTTCCTGAACAATCAAGCCATGGAACAGGCCTAACATAGAAGGAAGCTTATTTGGGACCTGGAGAAGCAAGTAGAGCCAGAGGAAGGAAGGGGAAAGAGGACAGAAAGAGAGAGAAAAAGAGGGAGACACGTGTGAAAAGAGAGAGGGGACAGTATAGTAAGGACAGAGAGAGAAAGAGAGAGAGAGAGAAGGAGAGAGAGAGAGGAGAGAGAGAGAGAGAGATGGAAAGTCCTTTATATAAGTGAGCCAGGCTCATACCTGCTGATGTTAGGTAACTGTTGGATGAAGCCTAGAAGAAATGCTAATTACTAACCGAAAAATAACAAAAATATAAAAAAAAATTATCAAGCCTCAACAGATCATTCATACATGACTGATTGGGCTGTAAAATAATGAAGCAACTTTAATAAGCAGTTTGTGCTTCTTATGAAATTAATATAAATATATAAATATTTGTCTTCAATAAGACAACTAAACCCTTTGGCAATAGTCCCTAATCAAGAAAACTGTACTAAATTTAAAGCAAATACTAAAAATTAAGACATTCACAGTTACCTGAAACTCTCTTTTATTTCTTTTCTTCCCTTACCCTCATCTCCTCTTTTTCCCTCTCTCCCTCCCTCCCTTTCTGACTTTTCCCTTTCCCTCTCTCTTCCTCCCTCCTTCCTTCTCTTCCTCCCTCCCTCCCTCCTCCCTCCCTCCCTCCCTCCCTCCTCCCTCCTTCCCTTCCTTCCTTCTTTCTTTCTTTCTTTTTTCTTTTCTCCTTGTCTGTCTGTCTTCCTTTTTTATTTTTTAGAAATATTCCTCTGTATAGGCCAACTTAACCAGTAACCTGTGAGTCCCCAACTTTGGCAATCTTAGTCCCAGAATGCAGATGCACATCACCAAATGGCTCTAGAACTTTATTAATTATAGTGAAAATGAGGACTTAACTGACGTATTCTTTAAGAATAGCTAACCTGTATAGACCATCCTTATTATTGAATATTACACAGAAAAATACTGTTGTATGTGTAATGAGTTGAGTCAATCTCTAGAAAATTATGCTATATGTGAAATGTCATTTTCAAAAGACATTTGCAATACATTTCCATTTTCAAAACATTTGGAAGGATGTATTTCTTTTTGAAATGTCAGTGAATCATCACAACAGATTAGAAAGAGGGTTGGGAATATTTTGAGTAAAATCATGGAAGCATGACAAGGTGTTGGCTCTGCACATTAACTTTACTGTGGTTGTTCAGGTACGAATCACATATATAACAAATCTGTAGAAAAATTAGATGCATATACACACACTTGCATACAGTCATAAAAATAAATATGAGGGATATAAATGATTGGTAGAGGACAACAAACCCATATACTGACTGGAATACTGTTTATGTTTGATTGTAAAATGTTCTCCATAGACTGGTATGTTTGAAAATTTGGTCCACAAATGACAGTGCTATTTGGGGAATTTGGGGAATCTTTAGGAGGTGGAGCTTGCTGGAGGAAGTACATGACAGGGGCAGGGCATGAGATTTTATAACATTCCACTAGTTGTTTTTCTTCTGTATACTGACTGCTGATACATTCAGCATTTCTTTCTGTCCAGCATGACATCTCCTCTTACATCTCTTAATCCCACTTTTCTATTCCATTCTTCATTGTTTTTGTCAAAATTACCAGTTTATGTGATACTAACTATAATATACTTTTTGTATCAAAATTGACATTTGCTCTAAAATAATGATCGGGATACTAAGACCCTCACTGTTTCCAGGATACTAAGATCTTTTCAAAAAATTTCAGTCATTTTTAGTCTATACAATTTGTGGTTCTTTTGGTCAATATATTCTTTAGGAGAATATGTAGAATTAAATATGTTTAATTTTAAATGATATATAACTATTTCCTTTTAAGATGGGACTTATGTCTTGATATTTATGAAATTGCTATTTAATTTTTTATATTTTCCAATGATTGTTCTCAATAGGAGATCAGTAAATACATAGTTTATATCAGACCAAATTTTACCATAGCCCAATGATGTAAGAAATGAAAGCATATGCATTTGGAAGAAAACAAGCATATGAGTAGACAGGTCATCTTTACAGTGTTCTCAGTATAACAGACCTTAAATGGAATGTAGAGATTATATTCAGATAAAAAATGTATAGTTTATTTGCATGATATTAAAACAGCTATTGCAACCTTAAATTGAACTTTCAATGTAGACTGCATCAAATTTCCTTCTTAAGTATTTTTTGAATAATATACTTCATATTTCATATTTGTTGAAGACTTGATTATTCTTGGTATATGAAAACAGTTAAGGAGGGAGGAAAAAATATTGTGTATAAGTCTTTGTTTTAAGCTGAATAGAATTGAGAATGATCATTCATAGAAATTAATGTTGAAGGTTTAACTAAGTTTTAAGTGACAACTTTATTTTAGTAACATTGTACATTAAGGCAATTTCATATATGATTCTCAGAAATGAAGCAATATGCATAGGATAATTTCCTTGGGGAAATCATATTTTCGTTATGAAAAACTGGCTTTCATCAGAAGTTTTGACATACAGCTCTGTGGTGAGTTGAGGATTACTTATATGACATTCCTGCCAGACTTTTATATTTAAGACGTGAAGAGCTGGGCAAAGGTCCAAAATAAAATGTAAAGTATGACTAAGTGTTTGAAAATAGTAATTCCTGTCCAAAAGCTATATACCAGTTCAGAATAGAATAGTTATCAATGCCAGTCTTCATTTGATTTGCAATTCTTGGAGTGCCTTTTGAACAGAGAATGGTAGTCATATATTCTCCTCTGTGCCAAAACCTCAGTCATGGGAATAGGCTAGAGTTTCAGTTCAATTTCCAGAGGAGAGGATAAAAAAGTATGCCATTTAACTTGTCATATACATGCCCCAAGAGTGATCTGGAGATGAAGGCTAAGATATATGCTTTTCTGGGAATAAAGTTTGGAAATACTTAGAAAGGCAAAGAATTGAAACATACATATTCCTTTTGGGTCAGGCTCTCTAGGGAAATGTAGATAAATATTTAGTGTTTACCTCAACTTTGATATAATGTATCCCTGAGCTTTATAATATGCATTCCTGAATATTCATACACATTCATATTTTCTTTACAACCCACTTTTGGTTAATCATATTGGTATCTTCCTTTGGAATCTAAAGTCCTTGGAAAGGGTCCCTAATCCATGACAATATAAAACACACTGACTACCAGATAAGATCCCTCTGGGTAAGTTACATATTTTCATATGTTTATTGCCTAGATTGCTTTATTGGATCAAATCAATGTCTATGAAATGTTTCACATTGAAGATCCTCAACAAATGTTTATTCTGATCATCCCTAGAACTGATGTTAATTAGAAAGGCTTTGTCAGAAGTGTTTGCCACATATTTTGAAATGCCAAGGTGATGGTTTTATAAAATGCATCACAGGGATTAATATTTATTTCTTGTTTAAAAATTATATAGTAGCTATCACTTTAGAACCTAGATGCTTTGACAAGGTACTTTTTAGCATTAGAATAAAATCACTAGGAAGAAAGAACATTCTATTAAGGACTGGTTTTTAGGTCAGCTCATGTCCAGGCTTGAATAATTTTATAGAACTAAGTATGTGAGACAGCAGAAATGACTTGGGGTTTATTTTTCTTAGTAACATCATGTCCAATTTCATTCCTACCTTTTTTAAAGGAATAGTTTCTATTGAAATATTTCTTCCACCCCATTTCATGATACTCATTTACTTTGTTTTGGCTCATTGATTACTTCTGTCATCCTTTACTTGGTCTACTGTGCTGAGATATATGTTTAAATTTAAGTCATATCTAGACTCTGCTTGCTTTGATACCTGTCTTAGGTTTCCATTGCTATGAAGAAACACCATGACCAAGGCAACTCTTATAAAAGAAAACATTTAGTTGGGTTTGGCTTACAGGTTCAGAGGTTCAGTCCATCATCATCAAGGCAGGAGCACAGCAGCATCCAGGCAAGCATGGTGCTGGAGCACTGGGAGTTCTCCATCTTGATCTGATGGCAGCTAGGAGAAGACTTACATCATCAGGCAGCTAAGAGGAAACTCTCAAAGCCCACTCACACAATGACACACTTCTTTCAACAAGTGTGTCATACCTACTACATAAGGCCACTTCTCCTAATAGTGCCACACTCAGCACCAATCATATTCAAATCACCAAAATACCCTATATATTTGCAATGTTTTTTCAATGTCACTTTACATTTATTTAGTGTGTATGTGTGTTCACATGGATTTGTACATCCATACATGCATACAAGTGCATATGCCACTGAGTTTTAGCAGAAGACAAGTTTCAGGAGATCTCTCTTTCAACCATGTGGGCTCCAGAGACTAAGATTGGGTCACCAGGCTTTATAATAACTGATATTTACTTGCTGATCCTTTTCACCAGAACTTTGTATTCTGATTAATACTCACTATTCTCAAGTTCACACATAATCCATAAATGTTTATGTCAAGGAGAAAACATAATGATTTGGGGAATAAGAATTTGTTCCCTTTTAGAATTAGATGCCTAGACAGGAAGTCCAGTGATTAAGAGAAAGGTTCTTCAGAATGGAGAGATTACTCATTTCTAAGAGACTTTCTACTTTTGCAGAGAAACTGGGTTGGTTTCCAGCACCTTTATCAGGCAAAGCAAATCTGCCAGAAACACTAGTTCTAGTGTATCCAAGGCTTTTAGGGGAGGAGAGAGGGCTAGATTCATGTGGTACACATGCTGATAAGCAGATATATATAAATATATAAATATATATATATGTATTTATACATATATATGTATGTGATATATATGATATATATGGGGATGGTTTGGGGGTGTGAAATTAAAAAAAAATAAAGAGAAATAGTTTATATGATTTAAACCATACACATGATGACATATTTTATAATAAAGAAGTGAATATTTAGTTTATGTTCTAGTGTTACTTTCTTCTGGAGAGATGCAACTCAGAGAAGAAAAAGTAAACATAAAAAATGATTTTATAATACAATAAAACTTATCAAAATATCATTAAATTTATTGTAAATAAATGTTTAAAGTATTTAAATTTTGTGGAATAAGAAATTATTTACATAGGCTTAGAGGAAACTTGGAAGATTTTCAAGAAAATTACCTTTTTTTTTTTTTTTCCTCCAACTAACTTCAATGACATGAAAAATTCTCAGAAGTTCTTGATGTTTCTCATAAACTAGGTAGTTTGACACAATATGTGTATATCACCTGCTGAAGAAATCTATATAATGAGAAATTATAATTAATTATTAAGATTAAATATTCATTTCATTTTTTGTAATAACAATACTTTATTTACATTAAAAACATTAAAGGCAATGTTCATAAAACACTTGTTTTGTGTTGCTCAATATCTGCTAAGGTGATTTTTTTAATCCTATGTGGATTTGAGTACTCCTTTTCATATCATAAATTATCATGTAATTCAGTGAGTTTTCGGGTGATGCATGATGAGTAGCTGTTTAGTTTATGAGAAAACGTAGAAAATCATATGAAGTGAACATTTTTGGTTTCTTCGGAGTCTCAGTTGTGTCATGTGATGTTTCGCTGTAAACTATTTTATGAGAGGATGTTTTTGATAAAACAGGTACATGGGAGGATGTTTTGCTGAGAATATCATGTGGTATATTTCTGGAAGCAGCCTGAAAAGGGGGCATGTGATATTTTGCTAGAGCAGACACTTGAGAAAACACATAATGTTTGGAAAGGATATAAATATAAGCTAATGAACAGTGGGTGATGCTTTGCAGTATGGGTTTGTCTTGCTCTTCTTTGCTGCTCATCTTTGGGCTTTGCTGTCTGGGTCTACACTGGCAATGTTCTGTGGTATTGGTTCACCTTGCCACACTTTGTTAGTCATTGTTTGCCATGGTTCCATAAAGAAACAGATCTCCAAAGAACTTACAGTTCTTTTGTTGTTTAGGTGTCTTCTTCCTGTATTCTTAGGACTCAGGCCAATTGGCAAAACCTCATGGTTTCCTCTGGATCAAACTGCCATTTCTAATTCATAAATGATGTTTGCAAATGGATCAAGCTGCCATGGTGGATCCATGTAAACTGAACTGCTAATATCCTAAAACCACATATTAGATTTACTCAAAAACTACTATTTCTAAACAGGTCCACATCCTCCTTTGCCCTCTTAATGTTTCCTTTATACTACTACTGGTGGGTAGTGGACTTGAAGAGAGGTAAAACATTTAAAAACTCTTATTGAAAGTAGGTTTTTAAAAATATAGGCCTATAATCTTATAATATACAAATTGTTTCAACAGACAATCTATGATTACAATTTAATGTAGGATTGTTAATGTAATTATATTCTAGAAACAGAGTCACACTGCATAGTCAAAGCCAGAGTTCAACTTATCATGTAAACTTGGTTAAATTTTAATGTTTATTCTCTTACCTCAGCTCCTGTGTTCTAAGATCACAGGCCAGACCCACATATTTACCAAAACTCATATTGAAAATGGTAGTAATGGGACAGAGAAATCTTTCTGGATTAATTTGCTAGTTGAGAAACATTATTCCTGGCTTCAGCACCACCTTGAAAACTAGAAAAAGAAAACATTAACTGTGTTCACATATTTATAAATGTATGAGGAGTTAAGTAAAGACCAGATAGTTATTAGAAATCATCTTAATGTTTGATTTTATTACATAGTTCCTGTTCTATTGAGGACAAAATTTTATCTTAGCATTGTAAAATTTAACAGATACAACTAATTATGAATCATTTACTCTAACAAGATTGCTAACTAACAATACAACTGCTTCCAAGCAAATTTATTTAAGAAATATCAGCCATATTATACTAATTATAATTCTTTATAATAGCTGCCATTGTCATTTGTTTTAATAACTAAAAATCAGAAAGCATGCATGAGTATATATTTATAAATACAAAAACTATTAATGAGTTTAAAGACAAATATTTTATGATAGTACTATTTCCTGGATTCCAAAATATAATCCTGGTCATCAGAGAGTGGACTGTTCACAGAGGAGAGGATTAAAGATCATTGCTTTCAACTACATTATAGTTAAATGAACGGAAGATATTGTTTCCTTCTCTGTGTAGTATAGTGTGTTACATAACAATTATACACTATGTATCCTTTGTAATGGTTCATCTTTATTTTTATTTATGTGTACATAAGTGTGGTTTTGTACTTACTATGTGTGTTTAGAGGCTTCTAAACTTGAGAAGATGGATCCTGAAACTAGAGCTAAAGGTGACTTTGGACCTTCTTATATAGGTGCTGGAAATCTATACATGACTAATAAGATCTATTAACCATGAAGTCATAAACTTATCTTTATAAAGTCTAGAAAATTTTAAAATGTTTTCCTTCATAAAGAAATATGGATTCTTGAAGTGATCAATATATTTATCCAAAATTTAATACTATACTATGGTTACATGAAATAAAACATTTCATTAACCTCATTGACAGGTATTATTCTTATTGTTTACTGTCAGAAAAGGTAGAAGGTATATAAAAAGAGAAGAACTAGTTCCTTATTTATATTTCTTTGTTATTTCTTTGTGTGTTCAAAGTGCAGGCACATTGTACATGTGTGCCTGCATATGTTCAGGTGTGTATACATGTGCCTGTTTCTGTGGAGGCTGAAAGTCATCTTCAGGGGTAGTTTTCTATCACTATCTACCCAATTTTTGAGATAAATTTTCTCAGTGCATATAGTTTTCACTGACTCAGCAAGCCATTGATATCCTGGGTTCTACTTGTCTCCTGCAAGCTGAATGAATAAGCTACTGTGCCTGATTTCAAGTGAGTGCAAGAGGTCACAACCCAGGTCCTCATGCCTGTGTGGCAGGCACTTTACTGATCCAATCATTTCCTTAGTCTTGAAAATGTAACCTTAAAATTTATAAGTAATATAACTTATGAGCTTTCAAAAGGAAAATTTATCCTTGAGTAGCATTAAAGAGCAACATTTTCAGGCTTGAAAAATAAATTCATTTCTATTACCACTTTCCAGAAAATAAATGTGGTTAAGTTAACCACTCTTTTTACTTTGAATTTTTACATGAGGTGCCACTTTATCATCATGATACATTTGTCATAGACAATTATGTAATCAATTTTTATGGTGACATGAATGAATGAGGATATCTGTCCAAAAGCTGATGTTTAAAATCATTGAGGAATTAAGCCAGTGAGTATAAAAACTGCAATTTGAACCTTTCCCAATTTGTTTAAACTAGTGTCCAAATTTATTTTTAATTGTATTTCATTCTCCACAAAATGTAATAGAAAGCAAACTACACTCACAACTATTGCCTTGTAGGTAAATTCATTGTTTGCATATTGCACTGAATAAGTTCTCCAAATTTCTGAAATGCACTTTAGGTGGATCCTGTGATCCTAATTGCAGGATTCTAATCCATTAGTAATGTGTCTATATGTTTTCAAATTTCATTTCTGCTTTTTGCCGTTACTTGACATTCTGTTCAGTTACAAACTGCCTGAACCTAAAAAAAAAAAAAAAAAAAAAAGACAGCAGTCAAAACATCATAACTTTAAACGACTCTAATTGAACAATCATAACAATCTTAGTCCTCTACCAAATTATCAAGCTTATCAGCCGCCTGTCCTGTCCATAGCTTCATTGTGTTCTCTTTTCCAGTTCTGTACCTGAGAATGAAAGATACTTCTTTGTGTTAAAGTGAATCAGGGATTATATTCTGTAAGAACAACTATGGGTGATGGACACCTAAGTGATCTCCTGCTGCTGGCCTTGGACCGTGAAGCAGCTGGGAATACTAACAGCAACAAAGCAGGAGCAGTTTTTTGCTCCTTTAAAACCATGTCAGCTTCTATTGAAGTACACAGGGATTTGATAGATGCAGTGATGTGTCTGAGCTCTAAAAGCAGCACATAAAACTTAGTTTAAGTTGTTTATCCTTATAGATTTCATCCACAACCCAGGACAGACTGTGGCTGAACTGGTGCTAATATTGGGATATGACGTTGAGGTATACAATTAAACTAGTGCATGGGATTTTTTTTTTTCTTCACTGTGTCTTTTTGCTTTGTCAGTTACCATCCCTACTGAATTTACCGAAAGTCCAATGAAATTTTAAAAAGAGAAAAGTGATGCTCAGTGAAGACTTACTGGTTCAAATCAGGGATGAAGGGAGAATATAGCAGTGTGGGCTATGGAAGCAACATTTAAGCCCCTCACATAACTGCTGATTTTCACGCCATTTTCTCTCGGTGAGGACGTGTTTGGGATATACAGTATCTTGCAGTGACTGTCTCTCCTACAGAGCAACCCTGTATTAAGATTTCCTTTTCTGCACAGCCTTCCTCTCCAGAATTTACCAAACACACACTTACATTCCAGACTCAGCGTTAATTTCTCCTGCTCTTGGTTATGAGACAATAATGTATGCTTTTACCTAAAAAAAAAAATCAACACCTTTGGAGTGAATCATTGTAGTGGTAAATAATGTGAAATGTTGGCTTCCAGATTTCCCTAAATCAAATGCTGTTTCATGGCACATCTAAAGAAGCTTCTCATCTTTTTCCTTTTTGCATTTATTTATTTATTTATTTATTTATTTATTTATTTATTTATCTATCTATTTATTTATTTTACATCCTGATCACTGTCCTTGCTCCCTGTTCTCCCATCACATAGTCCCTCTCCCCAAGCACTTCACCTTTCTTCTCTGAGAGTGGAGGCTCCCCGACCCTGACACATCAAGTCTCAGCAGGAATAGAAGTCTCCTCTCCCACTGAGACCAGACAAGGCAGTCCAGTTAGACCAATAGATTCCACAGACAGGCAACAGATTTAAGGATGCCCCTGCTGTAGCTGTTGTTAGACCTGCATAAAGATCTGCACAACTTCTATATATGTTGCAGCAGGGGGTGGCAGGGGACTAGGTCCAGCGTGAGCATGCTCTTGGTTTGTGGTTCTGTCTTTGAGAGACCCTGAAGATTCAGGTTAGTTGACTCTGTTGGTCTTCCTGTGGGCTTCCTATACCCTTCTGAACCCTCAATCTTTCCCCCAACTCTTCCATAAGAGTCCCAAGTTCTGTCCAATGTTTGCCTTTTGGTCTATCTATGCATCTGTTCCAGTCAGCTGCTGGATGGAGACCCTCAGAGGACAATGCTAGGTTCCTGTTTACAAGAATCAAGAAGTATCATTAATAGTGACAGGATTTGTTGCTAAGCCATGATGTGTCTCAAGTTTGACCAGTTATTGGTTAGCCATTCCTCAGTCTCTGCTCCATCTTTCTCCTCTCATTTCTTGAGATAGAACAAATTTTGGGTCAAAAGTTTTGAGGGTGGGTTGTTCGCTTACCCCTCCACTAGGTGTCATGTCTGGCTACAGAAGGTTGCCACTTCATTTTCCATATCCCCACTGATATGAGTATCAGCAAAAGTCACCTTCATAGACTTCTGGGAGACTCCCCCATCACATGTCTAATAATGACCCTCACCTCCACTCCCACCTCTGCCAGCTGCAGATTTCTTTCATTCTCCTGGCCCTTTTGGCTTCTCTCCTGCCTCTCTCTAACCTGATCTTGAATCATTCCATTCCCCTCCCCATCCCTTCTGCTACTTAGTTTCCTCCCTCCATCTGCCTCCATTGACTATTTTATTTCCTCTTCTGAGTAAGATTCAAGCATCTTCAATTAGGTATTCCTTTGGTTTAGCTTCTTTGGGTCTGTACTTGATGGCTAATATTCACTTATCAGTGAGTATAAACCATGCATGTCCTTTTGGTTAGGGGTTACCTCACTCAGCATGATATTTTCCATTTCCATCTATTTGACTGAAGATGGTTTTAGTACACAATTCTACCAGACTTTCAAAGAAGGCTTAATATCAACACTCCTCAAGGTAGTACACAAAATAGAAACAAAAGGAACACCATCAAACTCATTTTATGAAACCACACCAAGATTCGGCAAAGAAAGAGTATTTCAGTCCAATTTCTTCTATGAAAATGGAGCAAAAATGACACATTTACCACATATCAGGGCATAATGGTTAAAATTAATTTTTAACTTGACACATCTGGAAAGGTAGCAAATCAACTGAGGGATTGCCTCCATGAGACTGACATGTGAACATGACATGTACATACTAGATTCGTGACTGCTAATTGATGTAGGAGGACTGAGTCCTCTGCATGCCCTAGGCAGATGGGACTGGATTAAATAAGAAAGCTTTGTAAGCTAGTGAGAAGAAGCAAACCAGGAAGCAGTGGTTTCCTGTGGATTCCTGCTTCAGATCCCAAAAGAATGTTCCTTAGCTTATGAGCTTGCCTGTGTCTATCTGTAGCGCAGATGTATGACTATCCCGCATAGCCACCTACATATACCATTATGTGTCAGGGTGTCAGCTGATGTGTCTTTGGCTACTAGCCTTCTGTGCCAGTGACTAAGATGTTTTGTAATCTCTTCAACCCCTGTATTCCTATGACACTCCTTTCCTTGCATGTCTTGAACTTTATATTTGAAGATTACCTAAATTGGAGTGTATAGTTTCAATATACATCCATGGGAGAAGAACCCTCTCAAATGAGTCTTATATTATACCTCTAAAGAATTGATTTAGAAACATTGTGTTTCTTCTGGTGGTAATACATTATTCAGAATCAAGACATATTCATAAATTGACTTTCTTTCCTGTTTAAATCAATATCAGTAATTTTCTCTGTCTAAATACACAATACTAATTTATGTACCACCTAGATATAGGTTTTACATTTGTTTTCTTCTTATTTTTTAAAAATCTCCCCTGGTGCTATTTCTATCCATTTTCATTTGCATGTGGTTCTTGTAAGTGGTGCCAATTTTTGAACAACAAAATGATGGATGGAAATTCTAAAGCCTGATTGTTTCTCAATTAATCCTGAATCCCTCCTCACATGTGTGAGGACAGTGGGGAATGAATGCCTGCAGTTTCTTTCAGTTGCCTCTGAAAACCACAAAGGACATGGTCCTTAAAAAAATGTCTCAGAAGACTATCAATACAAAACTCACTGGAATGCTTGCAGTGAAAGTGGATTTACTTTTTCCTAAGCCACCACGGAAAGTAAAACCTACAATAATAACCATTAGGATAATATCATCCATTTGCATATTACAACATTTCTGCAAGATTTCTGTGTTTATTCTTAACATAACTATATGTCAATAACACATTTCTAAATAACAATGGCCACTGGGTTACATGATAATATGAATTTGTAGAGTTAATATACAGAAACGTATTTCAACATGAACATTTACTGTCCAATTTTCATTTTATTTCATAATATATGAATAGTGTAGTATATTCATTTACTACTTAATGAAAAGGTAAAGATATCACCAGAGACTAGAATTTTCTAAATCATTCCTCAAGAGTTCATTAGTCTGCCTATGTGCTCCATGCCAAGATACGTCAACCTTTAATTAAAGCTAGCAATCCCCAGCATCCATTTGGTACCAAAAGCTGCCAATATTGCCACTCTTTGATATCTGTGCCAAAAGGTATCAATGACTGTGGATTTGGACATGTGGCCTTCCGAATTACCATAAACTATTTATGGAGCTCCCATTGTGTTCAGTGGCAGAGTTTTAAGTCCTACTGGGGAAAGTGTACTTCTCCCTGCTAGGAAGGACTCATCAAAACCCATGACCATTCAGTCTTTATTAACATTGAATCTAGTAGAATAGTCTATTAAGGCTAAGAGAGGAAGCAAATAATGAAGAAACTATGTATGAAACATACAATTTCTTAATGAATATCTTTCATTTAACAAACTATGAGGTTTTATTGATAATCTACTAGTGATTTATCTAGTAAATTTTTCTGCAGAATAAACTATATCTTTACATAGAGAATAACAGACAATATCTACTTAAAATATAATTTTACATTTCCACAAGTATATATGAGCTTTTTATATTTAATATTGACTTAATGTTAAAATTGAAGAACTGTATTATTCTAGTATCATAGATGAGGAAAATTTTGAGGTTCACAGCCTCCCGACGGTTAGTCAAATGATGAAGAAACTGAAAATCTAATTTTCACTCAAAGATTTTTGTTTAAAACCATTTAGAAATCCATGTTATTTGAATGTTTTTCTGTTGGCTTGAGAAAATTGTTTACTTAGAGAATAATACAGTAAATGAAGAAAATACACTCCAAATAGTTTTCAAATATAAGAACCAGGAATGTATAATAATAATTTGGAGAACCAATAGATATTGCTTATTTTTATTTTCACTCATCCTATGAATTACTCTTATTCCCATTCTCACATATAACCAGTAAAACATGATTAATTTAAGTAAATCTGTGAAAATTTTCATATGCTTTGATGAAGTCATTAATATATTAGTTAGTGTGTGTGTGTGTGTGGTGTGTGTGTGTGTGTGTGTGTGTGTGTATTTCTGTAGGTTGTGGGCATAATTGGGTATGTGCACACATGGTACAGCATGGGTGTGTAAGGTCAAAAGTATTCTCAAATTCTAAGTTATTTCCACCTTTGTTTTAAACAGAAATTCTAACTGGCCTAAAACTTCACCATAAAGGCCATAGTGTCTACTCATGAACTTCTAGGGCTCTACTTCTTCCTGTTTCTCATCTTGATATCACTGATATTATGAGGATGTGTCACCAGATCAATATTTTACTTGCAGTCTGGGCCTCTAAATGAGTTGCTCATCTTGCAAGCCAAGCTGTTTTACTAGTGGAGTCATGTCCCCAGGAAATAAGGGACTATTTTTCCAAGATGCATTCTCAATATGTTACTATTAAAATGAATTAAATATTATGAAGTTTTAATTCGCAATGTCTTTATAGATCTATAAAATTACTTTTGGTTCATTTCATTAACAATAAAGTGAATTTTTCCTTTGCAAAAATAATTTAATAAAGAGTTTCAAGGTAGCATAAAAGGACTTTAGTAAAACCATGTTTAAAAATATAAAATGTCCTATATAAATTATATTACATATTTATATTTAATAGAATCAAGAATTTCTAATAAATATAGATTACCATAAGAAACAAAAAGATTTGACACTTTAGTTATAGAAGTATAGTACTTACTAATTCAAATGAGAATAGTTTTATTTACTTGTGACAGAAATTATAATAAAATTATTTTCCTTTCATGTTTTCTTATTTTCTTATACAGCATGTAATTTATATGATGGAGACATCACAATATGAAATAATAGAGAACCCTAATAACATTCTGTAAATGTATAAACTGTACTTCCAAATCTCTATATATTTCTAAATGGCAAGCTCAAAATTTATACCAGCATTTTTGTCAATATCATTGCCAATAAAGATATCTGTTTTGGATGAATTTTAGAATTATCTGTCTTAGAAATATTGTGTGATAATAAGAGAGGAGAGCAAGAGAAATGTAAATTATACAGCAAAGTAGACAATTATTTACACTGCAATTAGCAATTAACTAAATAAGAATACCATTAGAAAAATGATTTTATTTTTTTATTAGTTCTTAAAGGATTTTCTACTTATTTTGGACATATTTATACTTCTTCCTCCAATTATTTTCTGATCCATCTCCTATTCAATATTTTGTTGTTCCCCTTCCCCATTAAGGAGAATGTGTGATCCTCAAAACTCTTGGATATGTGGTATTTTGCAAGATTGTAGCTAATTTATCAAGGGGTATACACATAGAAAAAACTACCTCTTCTTCTCCCAGAAGCTTTTGTTTACCAGCAGCTGCTTTGCTCTTGGTGTAATCTTGTGTCTAGTTACACTTTCCATGCTGAGATTTGGTCTTGCTTGGATTTGCAAAGGTATTATTCAAACTTTTCAACCATTGTGAGTCGATATGTACAGTTGCCCTGCTATGTTTGTAGTGATATTGATATACTGTGTTACTCCTACACATATACCACTTTTCTTCTAAAATGATCCCTGTGCCCTTGAAGGAGAATATGTGACCCATGTGCTCCATTAAGGCTGACATTTTGTAATGTCTCTTCTGTCCCTTGGTTACTTTTATGTCTCTGTGTTAGTCATTTACAGGAAATACAACTTTTTCCAATTAAGATCAAGAGATGTGTTAATCTTATAAGCTATGCTATGTCATTAGGTAATTTTTAATTCTACACCCACTTGCCCAAAAAAGTAATAGTTACTCTCTTAGGGTCTATAATAACTCTAGTCAACAGTTTTTGGCCTAATAATGATGCCATATATGCCCAGTAAATATGGTAGTACACAGTGTTCATATACGGGGAAAACTGATTATATTACTTTTCTCCTTTGGTATAGTTTATAGAAAATTCCAATTCAATGAAGGATAGTTATTAAAGATAAAACTTATAGGTCAGTACCAGCTTGATTTCTCCACAGTCAATAGCTCAAGTACATGCTTTCTTCAGCAACGAAGACATGCCATCGTCTTTTGGGTAGTAATCAAGCATACGTCAATAGTCTATGATATTTGGTTAATTTGAGGACTTACTTTATTACAACTTCAAGAGGAGCACTCAATTTATTCCCAAGAAACTGTGTTTTATTTGTTAGGCTCTAGTGTTTAGTAGAGGCATCACTGTCAGAGGGTTACACACTGAACTCTTGCACGTATGTGTCAAGATGTATTTTACAAGTTTCTACAGTAATAGGCTTCCTCCTTTTTCTGAAAATTTCTTAAGGTTATCATTGGTTTGGAATAAGTAATTTTCTGTCTTCAAGGCTGAAAACTTCTTGTTTGCTAATCAATAAGCATGCTGATTTCTATGAAAGAATAATCCTCCTCCTGGCAGAAGCCATTAGTATCTTTTATTTCTTTGTAAAGGATTGGAAACCCATGGATATTTCCTTCTTCCCTGTTACTGTATCTATTGATAACAACATTGTTCCAGTCTTGCTTATGAAACAATTTTCACAAGAAATTGTTTCAGAACAGAATTCCTTATATTCTGGTTCTTAGAGACTGTTTGCACCTTTTCCATAATGCTCACCGATACACGTGGTAGCGTGTCTGTGGTATAGATGTAACCTTATAAACACTAAAAACAAACATATAAATCATACCTGCTACACTAAGGATTTATATATTTTTGCAGATGTATAGATATACATGCATATATAATTATAGATATACATGCATATATATAGCAATAATCAAAGAAATAGAGTGAAGGCAGTGGGAAGGTTCTGAGGAAGCCTACCTGGAGAATCTGAAGAAAGGAAAGAGATAGGAATGTGATATAATTCTATCTTAATTTAAAATGTATTAAACTTGGTACAGGATTAATCTCATTAATGAAAATAAATGCTATAGTTGAGGGAAGAAGAAAAATTTTATACTATATATATAAGAGCTTGGCTTCAGGTTTTAATCTAACATAAATTGAAACTGAAGAAGAAGAAAGGTCTTCAAGCAGTTTTAATATGGAAATTGGTGATAAAACAGAAAGGTCATCATATAAATTTAAAGGTCAAACTTACCAAGAAGACTTTTAACAAATTTAAGTAGATGACATTAGAAATATATTTGTAACAAGTATTAAAAGTCCTAAATACATATATTGAATATTAACAGACAAGAAAAGACAAATAGAGATCAACAAAGCAGTTAGACACTTTAATGCCCCATCTTCAGAACTAGATAGTTTGAAAACAGAAAAATATTTTATGGATGACTATTAAAATTTCACTTTTGACTAAACAGTCATAAGATACAAATGTGAATATTTCTACAACAATATCTGGTATTAGGCCCCTGGCACATATACAACAGAGGACTACCTGGTCTGACCTCAGTGAGAGAAGATGCACCTAACCCTGGAGAGACTTGAGGCCCCAGAGAGTAGGTAGACCTGGTGAGGAGTAAGAGGGTAGAGGGTAGGGATATTCTTTTAAAGACAGGATTGGAAGAATGGGATGAAGAGCAAGAGGAGGGTGGATCATGAGAGGGATAAGGGATAACAACTGGACTGTAAAAAAACATTAAAGAATAGTGTCTTGAAAGGATAAAATTTCAAAAACCCTAGGAAGACTGATAATGATAAGTGATTATATAAATAAATATAATCAACAGTAAAATGAAACCTTACAGCTATTAGTACAGAAATGAAAAGGTTTTAAGAATATTTTTTAAATCATATGCCAAGAAGTTGGATAGCTAAGAATAACTGATTGAATTTCTAAAAACAAGCTAACAGCTAAGATTTGAGTAATGAAAAAATAAATAAATTGAAAAGAAGAATGATAATTAAGGAATATGAATTAGTAATAAAAAACTAACAATGCACAAAACTCCAGAATTAATTGTTTTAATTATGAACTCTACCAAAAATTTAAATAATTAATAGCAACTTATTAAAATTTTGTGAAAACAATGAAGTGTGTGAAGCTCCTGCTTATTTCCATGACACCAGCATTAACCTCATTTCAAGCTAGTAAGAACAATGTGAAGAAAATAATTTGTGAAAGGGATTCTGATAAATATAAATAAGGAAGCTTTGGGACTAGAGAAATTATTCAGAAGATAAACTGAAAAACCAAGAGTACCAGAGCTCAGCTTTTCAACACTCCTGTAAAATCTGGGCATTTGTGTTTTCATGCTGGGATTGCAGAGGTAGATCTTAGATATAGCTCTACTAGAGTAGCTGAAATAGTAAGTTCAAGGAGATGCTTGCTCAATGATGGGAAGAAGGAAGGAAGGAAGGAAGGAAGGAAGGAAGGAAGGAAGGAAGGAAAGTCCAAAAAGAAAAATTAAAGAGGAGAATGAACAAACAAAATTTCCCAATGTAATAACCTCCTGGCTTCAATACAGAGAAGAGAAGAAACAATTGCAAGCATAGATGCACACATGCATAAAACACATACACACTCACAATCTCTCTCACACAAACACACAGACCAATGTAAATACCAAGCTAAATTAAAATTGCACTTTACACTGTGACTTATCATTGGAATGTAAGGATGGCTCAATACAGAAAAATACATTAATGTAATAAAAACATATTTAAAATGTTAAGAATTAAAAAGCATAGTCATATCATCTAAATAAAAATGTCATTTAAGATGATATACCATAACAAGAAAAAACTACACAGATTAACTCTAAGAAAAATGTACCTTAATATAATAAAGTGAAAAGCAACACCTATCATACTAAATAAATGTCATAAAGAGTTCGATCTAAGAAAAAAAACAGAGCAAGGAGGTCTACCTTACCCATTTCAGTACAGTAAATTATATGAAACATTACAGATCAGACAAAATAATATCCATGGTTAATAGACCAAATTTATACAAGAAATGGCCTTATGAATAAAAACAGCCCAAGATTTCATAAAATGTTAGAACTAACATTAAAATTTAATAATTTTGAATTACATAAAATTAACATACATAATATTAACAGTTTTATACACTATCAGGAAAAGAAATAAGAAAACTCCATCGTCAGAAACAATGGAATTTGATAATAGACTAACTAAGAAAATGTAAATATAGAAACTAAAAATATAAGACATTGATTAAAGAAATTTCATGCATAGAAATGAAGGTACATTTCTATCCTGGTTATTTTATTTTATTATTTTATTTTATTTTATTTATTTTTTTGTCAACTTGACACAAGCTAAGGTAACCTGGAAAGAGAAAACCTTAACTAAGCAAATAATGACATCACATAAACTGAAGGAAGATGTGAGACATTGTCTTGGTTTATGATTAATGTAGGGGGGCCCAGTCTTTTCTGGGCATTGCCATCTCAGGTAATCTCAGATGTAAGGAAGAAAACTGAGCAAGTGAAGAGGATCAGTGTTTCTCCATGATGTCACTCGCAATCACCTATCAGGTGTACATGAATGTATGCTTCTCATTGATGAAGCCTTGTTTATTCTGTTCTCATTGCTGCTTTTCTCAGTGCAGTGCCTATATCTCTGGACCCAGGATTTACCAGGATCATATGACCAGTGTAGAAAGTTAGAAAGCTTTTCTACAAGCACAATGTTTTCCTTTATACTTTCCTCCTTTAGTTATTGACCATTTTTTAATACCAGTAAAAATTCTTTAGCAACATAGACTGTTAGAAGTTATCAACTGGAAAGTTGAACCACTATGCCCTAACATTATGGCTAGTTCATTTAGAATATCTTCAGGGTTTATAAACAGGGTTGTTATACAAAATTATTCCTCTTATACTCAATCTTTGGATGGAAATGAAATGAAAACACCTCTTTCTTATACACCATTTCGTATAATGCCTCATATGATAATAGATAATTTTATAGATAACATATGTCTCATATATCATATGCAATATGTGATTTCCCAAACACAAACTTTTTGCCATTAAAACTCATTTATTTATTCAGAGTCACAAAAAGCTTGATAGGGTCTCTTCCACGTTCTGTGTAACCATCCAGGGCCTGTTGATTGTGAGAGCAGGCTGAGCACATGAAGCCTTCCAGAGTAAGCCAGGGCCCAGAGGCTTGTTTAGTTTTAGCTATTAGATAGAAAGGATGGAGGTCCACACCCAGAAAGACAACAGAAGGCCCTACTCAGCACACCCCTTTCTAAACCTTACTGATAGATCATGGGGCTTAGAACCTCTTAGTGTCCTCTGAAAATAATGGAATTCCAAGGACAGATCCCTGACTGTGTTCCACTTGGGTAGACAGCTATTATCAGAAATGGGGGCCAGAATATAGTGAAAATGCCAGAGGCCATGCTGGCGTATCATTTCCTAGGTATAGCCCATTTAGTATCATTAGGCTTCATAGCAGATGGAAGGAGATAAGACATTGTGCCTCTCAAGAGAGGCTGGAGGCCACCTCACCGCTTATTGCCTAACAATGCTCTCTAACAATGTGTGGCAAGAACAAGTCCAGGTAGACACAGTCAAAAGACCTTGGGCAGGACTTCAGTGACATTCCTGGAAATGAGGAATTTGTTATGATAAATGACTATCACAATCTTCACTTGCTCTGTTCTCTGCAATGCATACAAAATTTATGGGCCGGTTGGTGGGTTTTGTTTTGTTTTGTTTTGGCAATAATTGATCATAATAGTTTTTTTTTGAAAGAATGTTTACTTTGTTGTATTCTTGAGCTAGGCCCCAAAATCACATTTTTAGATTGCTAACAATCTATAATCACTATGTTAAATATTAAGGTGTTAGTTTCTTACTAATAATTGCAAGCCATATTTCTAGAGGTCAGTTGCTAGTTCTTCACCACAAAGGAATTGAAATATAAATGTCTTTACAGGAAATACACAGTGCTGCTCAGTTTATCCCTGGGTAAATTTATAGCAATAATAATAAAGTAATATTAATAATATAATAAATAATATGATTACCTAGTGGTTTGACCAAAGATGAGTGCATGATTCTAAAACTCATGATTCCCAGTCATACTACTTGTGGTAACAGGTAAGATTTGAGACAACAATAGTCACAGAAACTATAAAAAGGAATTGACTATTCTTTCCATATAAATATAATCTTGAAGATGCCCTAGAGATTAAATTATTTGTTCCTTTCCAATAAATTCATTTTACCTTGTGACCTTGAAAGAAGTACTCATTATGGTCAGCTATCTTAAAATTGTATAGGTTGGGAGAAAATAAATAATATTATACCTGACCTACAAGACTTAGACAACAGATGTTTGGCATTTGGTTTCTTTCTTAGCATTTGCTTCGTTTCCAAGATTCTACTGATTCTTGGACTTAAAACCAAATACTTCTGACACTGTATTTTCCAGTATCTCAATGACTTATATCACAAATATAATCATTCGAAGCTTTTTAACTTATAAATTAGCAACTCCAGATTTATACTACTTTCATCTTTGAACACTTTTGTACCACAGAGCTGCCTTCCTACTGGTATTTCAAGCATTTTATCCTTATCACAAGGGATTAACATTTACTGCATAGATATTGTTTCTTTTTCCCAAATTACAGGGAACAAAGCCTATGCATTTTACAGTTCTAGAATGGACTCTATGATCATATAATAAGTCTTCATTTGGCAGTAAGATGACTTGTGAGTAATGGTACTTGATATCAAGCCCTGAGGTTAATTTCTTTTATGACATCTACTTGTACTCTGTGGTATGTACACATATTTCTCTAAACACACAAATGAATGAACAAACAAACAAATATATAACTTAAGATAAGACTTTTTTAATTAGCAGTACAACTGCATTCATATCTACTGCCCCTTTCATCTATTATGAAATTTGTATTCATTTCTGCTTGATTCAAATCCTTGACACAGTACATTTCAGTCAAGGACAGAACACATACAGAATGGTATATGCTCTGTAGGCCAGGTGTGTAAGAGACTGCATCATTTAGGTTTATAATGTAAAGTCCATAATGTTTGTAAAATGGCAACATTGAATAGTGTTACATTTCTCAGAATGATTCCCTACAGGAATGACATATGACTGAATTTATAATGATTATATATACTTTTGTGATCTCTACTAAACTCCATGAAAGTGAAAATTGGTGATACTTGAGACCTTAAAAACACAGAATTATTATGATGCCACCATATAATAAAATTGTAATAATTATGACATTTAAATATTAGAATACCAGGCAACATTTTGAGAGCATTTATACAACAATTTTAAAATTAATTTTCTTTTTTATTTTTGCTAAATATTTATTTCAATAGTAATAAAATGGAATAATAAATAAGATATTAAAATTGAAGACAATTTTGTGACTGGTACAAAATTAGTGCACTGAAAGTTTTGTCCTGTTTTATTTACTATGTTGCTTCATCTTTGAAGAAAGAGGAAATGGACAAAAATGCTGATTTGTAAGAAAATGTACAATGGATACTCTTTATGTTCTTTCAGCTCATCCAATTTAAGATACTGAATGTTGGAATAATTAACTCAGTATTTTTTCAATCATTCAGAAAAAGCATCTTTATGAAAATAAATTCATAATGAATCTTACTTCACCTTTCTGTTTCTATTTTGCTAGAGAAACCTTCCAATGACAATCTATACTTCAAAGATTGACATGTAGCACTTTCTATTGATTTATAAGGAAAAAATTAAGCAGATAAGAAGGTACCTAATGACTTTAATAAAATGCTTATTTGTATTATGCATATATATTATATATTCATATTATGTATTGTATGTTAATATATAATACACGGTATAAGAAGACAAGATATATGATATAATGTATGATATGATGTATTTTATATGTATATAAATACATACATACATACATATGATATATATATGTATTATATATATATTATATATATTATTATATATATTATTATTATTATTATTATTATTATATATTATACATACCTGATACCCGCCCAAAAGCTACAGTCTTTGAGTTCCTAGGATGTCCAGGGATACAGGCTCCCTCCTTCAACCTGAGACATAAGAGGCCTACTCTAACCAGACACAACACTACATGCCTCCAAGAAGACCAAGCTCTAACTGAGGTCACAGAGTTCTAACTGGCCCCAAGGAAGCTAGTGCCAGTTAGAGACACCCAGGCCAGTTAACATCAGGGAGAACCAGAAAGCCAGAAGCAAGCACAAGATCATAAGCAACAGAACCCAATGCAACTTGGCACCATCAGAACCCAGTTCTCCCACCACACCAAGCCCTAGCTACACTAACATACATTAAAAACAAGATAATGACCTAAAATCTCATCCCAGATGATAGAGTCTTTAAGGAGGATATAAAGAACTCCCTTAAAGAAATACAAGAAAACACAGGCAAATGAGTCAGTTCTTAAACTAGAAACAAATAAATTCCTTAAAGAAATATAAGGGAAAAAGCCACAATCAAGCTAGTAAAGGAATTGAACAAAACAGTCCAAAAACTAAAATTGGGAATAGGAACAACAACAAAAAATGCCACATATACACACAAAGAGAGGCAACCATGGAGATGAACAACTTAGGAAAGAGATCAGGAGCTACAGATACAAGCAACATCAACAGAATACAAGAAATAGAAGAAAGAATCTGAGACATAGAAGATACCATAGAAAATAGTCATACATTGGTTAAAGAAAATACAAAATGCAAAAAGTTCCTAAACCATATAATAACCCATATTATAACCATATAATTAGACATAAAGCAAGCCTCAACAATAAAAAGAAGATAGGAGTAATGAATGCTATGCAGTGACTAAACTATAATAACAACAACAACAGAAAGCTCACATATTCATAGAAACTAAACAACTCTGCAGTCTATGATAATATGGTCAGGGAAGAAAGAAAAAAAAAATCAAAGACTTTATAGAATTCAATGAAAATGAATACACATAATACCAAAACTTATGGGACATAATGAAAGCATCTTTAAAGGAAAATTCATAGCACTAAGTGATTTCATAAAGAAATGTGAGAGATCCCATACAAGCAACTTAACAGCACACACACCTGGAAGTTCTAGAACAGGAAGAAGCAAACACACCAAGAACAGGAAGACAGGAAGTAGTCAAACTCAGGGTTGAAATCAACCAGTTAGAAACAAAAGAGAACAATACAAAAAATCAACAAAACCAAGAACTGATTCATTGAGAAAATCAAAATCAAATATATACATTTATACACCCTTTACAAACTAACTCAAGGGCACAGAAACAGCATCCAAATGAACAAAACCAGAAATGAAAAGGGAGACATAAAAACAGAACCGAGGAAATACAAAAAAATCATCACAACCTACTACAAAAGCCTATACTCTACAAAACTGGAAAATCTAGATAAAGTGTGTGATTTTTTCTAGATAGATACTATGTACAAAAGTTAAATCAAGATCAGGTAAACTGTCTAAACAGTCCCATAACCCCTAAGGAAATATAAAGAGTCATCAAAACCTCCAAACCAATATAGCCCAGGACTGGATGTGTTTGGTGTAGAATTCTACCAGATCTTCAAAGAAAAGGAAATACCAATACTCCTCAAGCTATTAAACAAAATAAAAACAGAAGGAAAACTACCAGTTCATTCTATGAAGCCACAGAAACTCTCATACCTAAACCACACAAAAACCCAAAAAGAAAGATAACTTCAAACCAATCTTGCTTATGAACATTGATGCAAATATATTCAATAAAATTCTCACAAAGCAAATCCAAGAATACATCAAAACCATCATTCACAACAATCTAGTAGGCTTTATCCCTGGGATGCAGGGATGGTTCAATATATGGAAATTCATCATGGTAATATTCAAACAAAGTCAAGGGGGAAAAAGAACACATGATTGTCTCACTAGATGCTAAAAAAAGCCTTTGACATAATAGTACACCCTTCTTGTTAAAAGTCCTGGAGAAATCAGGAATTCATGGCACATACATATACATAATAAAAGCAATATGTAACAAACCATCAGCCAACATCAAATTAGAGAGAACCTAGAAGCAATCCCTCCAAAATCTTGGGCAAGTCAAGGTTGCCCACTCTCTCCGTATTTATTCAATACAGCACTTGAAGTTCTAGCTACAGAAATTAGACAACAAACAGATATCACTGGGATACAACTTGGAAGGACATAAAAATATCACTATTTGCAGATGATATGATAGTATACATAAGCTACTCTCCTAAGATTCCGCCAGAGAACTACTATAGCTGATAAACTTCAGCAAATTGAAAGGATATAAAATTAACTCAAATAAATCAGTACCCTTCTGTTATATGAATGATAAACAGTTTGAGAACAAAATTAGGGAAACAACACCCTTCACATAGCCACAAATAGTATAAAATACTTGGTATAACTCTTACTAAGCAAGTGAAAAATCGTAGAACAAGAACTTCAAATCCCTGAAAAGAAGACCTTAGAAGATGAAAAGATCTCCCATGCTCATGGATTTATCAATCCATGATAACAGAGTTATCTCAAACATCTCAACAATAAAAGAACTTCTAGGGAATTCATCATTCCTGATTCCAAGCTGTACTACAAAGCAACTAATGATAAAAAACCACATGTTATTGGTGCATGAGACAGGCGACTGGTGGATCAGTGAAATAGAATTGAAGACCCAGAAATAAATCCACACACTTATGGACAATTGATCTTTGACAAAGAAGCCAAAAAATACAATGGAAAAAAGAAAGCATCTTCAATAAATGTTGCTTTATAAGGATATTTAGAAGGATAATATTTAAAATAGAGAAGAACTCAAGAAGTTAGTCTCCAAAACCCCAAATAACCCAATTTGAAAATGGGGTATAGAGCTAAACAGAATTTACAATAAAAGAATCCCAAATGATTGAAAAGCACTTAAAGAAACATTCAAAGACCATTGTCATCAGAGAAATGCAAATCAAAATGACCCTGAGATTTCACCTCACACCAATCAGAATGGCTAAAACCAAACCAAAAGCACAGGTGACAGCACATTCTTTCAAGGATGTGGAGAAAAAGGAACACTTCCACATTGTTGTTTTGACTGCAAACTGGTACAACCACTCTGGAAATCAATCTGGACGTTCCTTAGAAAATTGGAAATAGTTCTACCTGAAAACCAGCTATACCACTCTTGGGGATATACCCAAAAGACAACTCCCATACCACAAGGACATGTGTTCCACTATATTCATAACAGTCTTGTTTATAATAACCAGAAGCTGGAAACAACCAAGATGTCCCTCAATTAAAGAATGCATACAGAAAATGTGGTTCATTTACACAATGGAAAACTATTCAACTATTAAAAACATCATAAAATTTGTAAGCAAATGGATGATATTAAAAAAGTTCATGCTAAATGAGGTAACTCAGACTCAAAATGACATGCACGGTATGTACTCACTGATAAGTGAATATTAACCCCAAAGTACAGAATACCTAGGATACAACCCACAGACCTTAAGATTAGAAATAGTAGAAATGCTCAAGTGAAGAGACTTCAATACCATTTAGAAGGATGAAGGAAATAATCACAGGAGGGCGGGAGGAACCCTGGTGGGAGACAGGAGGGAGAAGGGAAAGGGGAACAGGATCAGATATGGGGAAGGGAAAAGAAAGAAGCCCAGAAAGCCAATAAAATAAATGGAAATAAGCAGCCTCCAGGTTTGGAGGGTGGGGGGACCCTCTAGAAAGTATTAGAGATTTGTAACTTGAGGCACTCTCAGGACTAATTGGAGATTATCTTAGCCAAAATGCCCAACATTAAGGAAAGGGAACTTGAAGAGTTCACCTCAAGTAGATAGGCCCTCAAATGGAGGGACTCTGTTTTGAACCCACAGTCAAAATTCCTGACACAGAATTATTCCTGTCTAAATGAAACAGGGACAAATATGGAGAAGAGACTAAAGGAATGGAGGTCCAATCACAGGGCTAACTTGAGATCCATCTCATAGTGGGGCGGCTGGCACAAGGTCTGACACTACTATGCTTACACATGGGAGCCTGGCATAGCTGTCTTCTGAGAGGCCCTACCAGCAGCTGGCAGAGACAGAAGCAGATACTTAACACCTAATCACTTGCCTGAACTCAAGGACCCTATGGTTGAATTGGAGGAAGAATTAGAGTACCTGAAAAGAGAAAATGACCCTGTAGGAAGACCAACAGCCTCACCTAACCCAGACACCAGGGAGCTAGCAGAAACTGAACCACCAACTGAAAGCATACACAGGCTGGTCCGAGGTTCCTGGCACATATGTAGCAGAGGTCTGCCTGATCTGGCATCAGTAGGGGAAGATATACTTATTCCTCAAGAGACTTGAGGCCCCACAGAAAGGTAAGGTCTTGTGGGAGTGGGTAGCACCCTCTCTGAGGCAAGTGGGAAAAAGAATAGGATGAGGAACTGTGGGAGGGCAGACTAAGGAGGAGCAATAACTGGAATGTAGATAAATAAATAATTTTTAAAAAAGATATAAGAAGATAAGTTATAGATATGATTCATGATGTATAATATGATATATATAATACATAATGTATAATTAATAATACATAATGTATATAATATAATGTATCATATAAAATGTATATTATAAAATATGTAAAGTATAATAAGTAACATATAAAATTTATAGTCATAAATCTTCATCCTTTTAGCCCCATCTTAGTCATTAATCCTTGGAATTTCCACATAGATGATTGTAATATTATATTTTATTTTTTCGTTTTTATTGGTTATTTTATTTATTTATATTTCAAATGTTATCTCCTTTCCTGGTTTCCCCTCCACAAACGCCCTATCTCATTGTCTCTGCTTATATAAGGGTGCTCCCCTCCCTACCCACCCACTTCCACCTCATCACCCTAGCAATCCCTTACTCTGGGCCATTGAGCCTTCATAGGACATATTTTAATCCATCTGATTTGTTGATTATTCTGTTTTAGTGAGAAATCTGAGGAGATGCTAAATTTTTCCAAACCCTGTTTTGCAAGAAATTAAATAATAAGCAACTGTGTTTCAAATATGCAGTGATATCAAGCTAGAAAGTCTTCCATCTATATCACAATGAGGAACACATCTCACAGTGAAGAATAGTTCACAAATGTGGAGAACGGGAGAGCAAAGTGTGGGAACATACATGAGAAGGAAGAGGAGATGTGAGGAGATGTGTATGAGCTGCTTATGTTGTAGGTTAAGACTTAGTGTCAAAACGGGTCTTGTCAATATGTATACCTTATAAAGTTCCCACTCCGTATTAAGCTATCATTACACTGGAAACTATAGACTCATAATGACCTAGGAAATATGATTCCTCCTTCCACTGATCTAGGTGTCTATGCTCTGCAATTCTATGCTACATTCACTACATCTCTTACAAAGTTATTACAGCTAATTTATTTTCAATTTATTAGATAATTTCTCATTATAAATCCAAAGAGCAGTATTTATTTTCAGTAACAAAATATTTGTTACACAACACAAATTCTACTTATTGATACTTAAATGAGTTACACTAATCCAGTCATACTTGAAAATAGATGAATCTTGAGTACAAAGTGACTACTTATACAGCATGAGTTGAAAGAATTTGATAAAACAGTACAAATATGTATTGATGAACTTGACTACTACACAAATTAAAACCTATTTCCATATTTGAATCAAATGTGTTAGAAACATAGTCTCCACTTTTGTATCCCAGAAGTTATATTATTGTCATTTCTACCTAGAACTCCACATAAAATCAACTGTTAACTTAGTATCTTCTTAGGAAATCAATAGACAAAACATGTAAAGCAAAATTCTACAAATTACAAATTCAAACTCATCACATCTGTTAAAATGACTTTTTTGTATACTATTAGAATCACTATTATAATAATATAAAGTTCCAGTGCTTTGACTGTCAATGCAAATTGTCCATATTTTCTGTAAATTTTAGTTCTGTTATGATAGTCGCTGTTAAGTTCTACTTCTAGTTTGGTTGAAAGCACTACCGTGGCTACCAGGGTTTACACTTGCTTAAGTATATTTAGTTGAAACCTGTGGCCATGGTAGACAGGAATTGTAATTGTGCTAGTCATCTGATCCCAAGTTCAAAGCCCAACATCAGATTAACCATGCGTTTCTCAAGGAAAATGAAGACAACTAAGCAGCAGCAGAGAAAAGTTAGATTAATTCATATATGTATGTAGTTTACAGTCCTACAGAGGGTATGCAATATAGAACTTCTGAAATGCAAGTCCAAAATGCAGTCTATAGTAAAGCAGTTCTGTATGTCATTTTATCAGATGAAACATTTTCACTAATGCTTGATGCAATAGAATAATTGCTAGGTATTTCTAGTTAAAGTATGGTTTGGGAACTTAAGTGTTTGTATTACCACAAAACTTGTTAGAAATGCTAATTTTCAGGTCTCTTGAATACATAGAGAACTAGATTTTGTTTTTGTCTGTTCTAAACCAGTATAGTCTATGTGTAGAATTTTGGTATCTAATAGGATAAAATATAATCAAGTACATGAATAAATATTGTATGTAAATATTTTCATGTTTATTTCAATGAACTTAGGAGCTAGAGCTGAATATTTTTCTTCATTAAAAAAGTTTTAATCTACTGCAAAATTTTCTATGAAGCAAAACCCATGACACATTCACATTAAATCCTAAATGTAAATGGATTTTGAAAGAGTATAATCTGTATAGGTTGAGCTAATTCACACTGAATTATGAAATATTTTGATATCTACACAGCTTCAATAGCAGTGTGTATGTTCCTTTATAAACATCATAAACCTAAGAATATTGTGTATGTGTCCTGAAATTTCAAACAAAAGTTTTAAAACATACTTAACTTAGAAAATTATGATTTATAATCTCAGTATCCCTTCACACTGCTTAAAATAATTCATTGCACCAAGCTCCAAGATAAAGAAAAATCCATTTAAAGCAATCAATTTTCTATTTTTAAGACTATGCAGCAAAATATAGTGATAGGCTTCGATTATACGATGCTAAGTAAAATTTTAAATCTACAGTGACATATGTTGGTGAATGCTTAATTTCTTCCCTCATGTAACCTCCAGAGTAATTTGCAAATATTAAAGCTAAAAATAGAACATTCTTAAACATGCCAATTTGATTTAGGCTAAGCTAGATAGCAACATCCTGAAAAATCAAAAACAGAAAATAAAAGGTATAACCTTAAAAATAACGCATATTGAAGTAAAGAATGAAGACAAATTTAATGGGGTTCATGCAGTCTAAAAATAGCAAGACTATCGTATCTCATAAATTGAATGAGAGGACAACATCAGCTTGCTTTGCACAAGAGTCAGAAATTGGCCAGCACGCTCCTTGGTTTTCTCTATTTCACTTGAATATTTGTCTTCTTTCCCCTTAATCAAACTAATGATCAATAAATTGTAGCTGTAGGGATATTGCCTCCTTTCTTCCACATCTCACAATATTAGTCTTATTGCTGATTCATCTGTATACAACCCTTACTTAAATTATCCAAGATGATAATATGACATTTCCATGTATATGGAAATTCCTAACAAAATAGATTTTAATGGGAGCTTCTCTAAATTACAACACACTCTCTTAAGTCATTAAACATATAAGATAATGTAAAACAAGGCACTTCTTAAATTTATCATGAAATAACCATATCTCTTTATTTATACAACTTTCAAGGTTAAATGTAAGGTAGGTCTGAACTGTTTACAAGTATGACTTATGTTTAGTCTTGTCACAACATCTATTACTTGACATCTATTACTTAGCTTTCTCCCTCACTCCATCCCTCTCTACCTGCCTTTTTACCCTTTCTTTATTAAGTCATTGATGTTAAAAATGTAGCTCACTGTTGTAATCTAATCAATAAATAATTAAAACATTAAAAAAAACTGAGGTTAATCTTTCCTTGCATTTCTTTATATCATCAGTATCTATCACCATGGCTTGTGATTGACAGACTAAATAAAAGGCTTACATGAGTTAGTTTTAAGGACAGATTTGCATAGAAATGTTTGCAGAAAGTATATTGGCACACTTGCCAACACTGGTCTAAATTTGTTGTATTCTGTTTTATCTCTGTTGTATTTAAATTTTAATTTCAACAATATAAAATAGACTCTATTGAGACTTCCCCATATCAGAGAAGATTTATCCTAAATCTGGGTAACACAGAGTCTGCTAAAAACTACTTAGAATTATGAGTTTGAAGCAAAATTGGTCAATGATAAATGCAAATGTTTAAATTAAACAGCAGATTCCTTTCATGATTAATTCTTTGACAGTTTCACTCAAGCATTTTATGAAGCTTTGTTATTTTACCCAACTCTCTTATATTCTCTCTTTTTTCCCCTTCTATTGGACATAATTTTTTATTTGTTTGTTTTTCAGGACCCTGGTCAATTTCCTATTTGGTTCACTGAGGCTCTACCCTCCCTGAGTAACTATGGGCAATCGATGATTGTACAAATAAGAGATATCATTTTTATCAATGGTCTATTTACTGATAAATTATCCTTAATACCATAAATAGTAGCTTCAATACTCATGGAAGTGATCCTAATTAAATATAGTGAGAAGGTATATTGTAAAAGTATCTTTCATTCTGCAGATCTAGTTGTCATCTTGGAGGCTTACTGCTAAATAAACTCACCCTTCCTAGTGCTTTCTGAACACTGGATGACTGGTTCAACTCAAATGTTATGGCCCAAACTCCTCTCCAAACTGATTGATTCAAACTTTTTCCCTCTCAACTTCTCACTGAATTGCTCTCCTTGGCCATAAACTAACTCTGTATATGTACTACATGTAAATAGCCACTGTTTCCTGACCTTGTGCTAGTTGGGCATATCTTACCTCTGACTCATTATTTAAAATATTTTCCTGATTCATCACTTTGTCTGCCACTTAATTATACATCACTTTCAAAATGGCTGCCTTCTTCTACAAACTAACTTTGTCTACCTTGCTTGGAACTAAACTTATTCTGTATTCCAGCCATAGGGTTTAAAGTTAAGTCATTCCAGCTGGATCACAGAGATCTAGAAAGACTTTGGATGTGATATCTTGCCATAGCAGTCATGATGCTGGATTAAATTTCTTCCTCTTTAGATAGTAGAACAGAAAAAATATAAAAGAAGTAACAAGAAAGTACCTGGGACTTATGTTTATGTCATTAAAGGGGTTGGAGGGTAGGGCAGAGAAAAGAAAGAGGATACATTGAACTGATAATGTTTGAATAAACTTATAATTAGCTAAATTGTAAGTGACTGGGTACTCTGTTGAGGAAATTTTCCTTAACTAAATATTTGATGTGGGAAGACACACCTTTAATCTGAATCTTTTCAGATAAGAAGATCCACCTTGGTCCTATTGAAATAAAAGGCTGGACGTCGTTCTTATGCATATGTGACCACTGTGAACAATCTGATTGTTCAGCCTAACAAATTTGCCAATGGTAAAATAGTGGGCTGTATGCTATAGGAGTAACAAACCTCTTTATTATTTTTATGAAGGCCATTTGTACAGGTGGAATCTCATTACTTATTACTGTAAATATGGCACCAAACCATTGCTTGGGCATTTATAGGTCCTCAAGGGAGAGCCTACAACGATTATTTTGCTAAAATACATTATATCAAGCTTCTCTCTGAATATATATCTCCATATTTTCATTCAACTATAAATCAATCATCATCAGAATGTCTCATTTGCAATGGACAGCAACTAACACAGAGATACACAACTATTCAAATTGCAGAAAATATGTGTCTGTAGAATGCACAGCGATAAAAAGGATGTGTTTATTACCTAAAAGTAATCAAAACTAATATCAAATATAGAAATAGCATTACATATGTATATATATGTATATATCATACACATATATATAATGAAAAATTAAAGACACATGACACTTTGCTTGGTTTCTATAAGCCATTTTATTTTTTAACCATTTTAATGTTTAACCATATTAAACATAAAAACCCACATTTTAATGGACTCAACAATTCTTCCTAAGAAAGGTAATAAAGTGGTATAATGTGTAAATGATGAATGTAAGAGACTTAAATAACACAAAATAATGCATATATATATATATATATATATATATATATATATATATATGCATGTGTGTATGTAGATATATGTATATTTAATTTTATTAGAGGCAAAGCCTCAGATATGCCAGGTTATCCTTACATTCATTATGTAGCCTGAGGCTGACCTTGGAATCTTTTTTATCTCCTGTCTCCATCCCCTAAATGTTGATATTAGAGTCATATATTACCATGATCAATTTATGTGGTATATGATAAGCAAATATTATGCTGACATCCCCACTTTTGAAAGCAATGATGTTTCCTTCCTTTTCTGCCAATAGAGTAAAGAGAATTATTGCTGAATGGTGAAGAGGCTACTAAGTCTTAATTTTACATACTCTGACTATAAGGAAAATAATATTAAGTTATCAGTAATAGAAACAAAATAATATACAAAGCTAATGTACACATAACAAAAGGGAAAATATTTATTAGGTATTTATGGACGTGCATATGTATGGATGTATGTAAAGCTATATATACATATAAATATACGATTAGATAGAGATATAGTTCAAAATGTCTATATAACCATATATATGCATAAATAAGTAGAAATTAAGCAATTTAATACAAAAGAGACAAAATATGGCATATGAAATAAAATATTACTTTTAAACCTCTTTATTTTGTAAAAACTTTATTAACATTCATTAAGAAACTCAAAATAGCAGAGGTCTTACTGGATTGGAGAATGGAGGAACAGCCTGAATTGACTCAGGTGCTACCTCATGTTAAGCAAGACAATATTGACAAATTATTTTCTCTGTATATCTCTTTCTCTCTGTCTCTCTGTCTGTCTCTCTGTCTGTCTCTCTCTCTCTCTCTCTCTCTCTCTCTCTCTCTCTCTCTCTCTGTCTCTCTGTCTCTCTCTGTCTCTCAGCTTTCTTATTGATAGTAGCTACAGATATAGACATAAGTTATAACAAATATAGTACCTAAGCAAAAACAACAAAGAGCACTGCCATATCCATATTCTCAGCTGCATCTAAACATGTCATCGACTATTTCTTTTCTCTTCATAAATTGATATGCAGAAGATAAAATCTGGATGTTAGGGCTTCTTTCCTTTTAAGATTCACTGCTACAACTTAGCATTTCAAAGTGAGGCCTATTTAACAAATCTCCAGTTACCTAAACACAATTAAATCCCATAATCACTGATCAAAAAATTAGCATAGTTTGTTTGAGAACATCACACAAAACATCAGGCCTCTCTAGGAGCATCACCCACAGAGCTGTTAATCAACATGCCAGGAAGAACATGTTTTGACCTTGTTTCTCTATGTAGAGGGAAAGAGTGCATCATAAAAAGGATATAAGAAGAAGAAACCAAACCTGGACTGATTTAGAAATGTTACATACAAGTGTGGTTTTCCAAAAGGAGTGGCTGATGACCGGATCATATCTCAGAGGTCATAGTATTGTTATAGCAATTGAAGAATATTGAGAACTCTGTTACAGCAGTATGAATAGCAACAGTTTCCCTCCTTTCAAAGAGAGAGACAGAAAAAGAGACAGACAGACAGAGAGACAGAGAGGCAGAGACAGACTGTACATTTGTGTGTCTCCATAAGCCTTATGAACACATACACTTGTATCCATGAGTTCACGTGTATGTGTGTCTCCTTCCTCAGATAGAAATAGATTATATTCATGGGAGAGGCTTTGAATGTATGCTGTGATTCTTATCCCAGAATGTGGAAAAGCATGAACATCATGGTGTGTTGCTAATCAATATGATCAGCAATGTTATCCACAAAAATATTGTATATCTTATTTCTTCTTCTTTGTTACTCACAAGGAGAATGTGTGCCGTAAGCACAAATGTTGTCTAGCTTTTGTCAACTCAACACATCCACAGTGTTTAAAAGGTGGAATGTCAGTTGAGAAAATATCCAACAGATCAGCCTTTTGGGCACGCTTATGCTGCATTACCTTGGTTATTTACTTGGATGTTTCAGCTTACCATGGCAGTTCCACTCTTTAGAATTTGTCCTTTTTGCTGTGGATCGGTAATCCTAAGTGGTATAATAAAGCAGGCAGAGAAAGTCATGGGGTGCATGTATAAGCCTGTGAGCAGCACTCCTACATGGCATCTGCTTCAGTTCCTGCCTCTAAATTTCTGTTCTAACTTCTCTCAGTGACAGACTGTCATGTAGATCTGTAAGCAGAAATAAACCCTCTCTTCCCCAAGCTGCTTTTGGTCATGGTATTTTATCACAGCAATAGACACCATCAGTAATACAGAACAGTAAGTAATAAAATGAATTAGTAAATAATGATGTGAAAAAGTCAAGAAGGTTGCAGAGACATCTCCATTAGTAAACTACTTGATTTGTAAGCAGAAGATCTGAATTCAATTACAATAAACTATGTAAACAAAATGAAAAAAGAAGTAATCAAAAATACTCTGCTGTACTTGTGTGTACTTGTAATCAATGTTTGCAGAGAAATCTGGAGCTTGGAGCAACCAAGCAGGGCAGCCAAGGCTATCAGTGGAGCTCCAGGTCAGTTAAAGACCCTAACTCAAAAAGCAAGTTGGATGGCTCCTGATAAATGACTCCTGATGTAATCCTTTGGCCTCATTCATACATGCTTACATATACACAATCTTAAATCACACACATATACACATATAATGAATGGGTAAATACAATAAACTAATAACATATTACAATGTCTACAAATATGTGCATATTATATATGTACATATATACATATGTATACAACTTTAAGTTATGTGATATACATACATATATACACAGTGCATGAATGTGCACATGTATATACACATACATATTGGTACATATATATAAGCATACACACATATTAGACAATTGTGTATTAATATACAGACTCAGTTTTTTGGGTGATACTTGTTGTTTGATGAAATACTTGTTTCTAAGATGTTTGAAAACATCTTCTTCTAACTATTCTGAAACTGATAAAAATTAATTACCAGCATCTTAGTTCAGAAAAATGTGCTTTGAACAAACTATGGATTTTCTTCCTCATGCTCACCGAATACCAATGATATTAGACAGGAAAATTTATGCCACATGTTTCTCTTAATTAAACTTCCCTTATAAGCCATTTCAAGAATCAAAGGGAAATCTCAAGTCAGGACTCTCTAAGTATTACTAACTTGTGGATAAATCATTTTCATTAATCTCATAAATATGTTTTTTTTAATTTATACAAGCTCTTTTATTTAAGATAATGGTTGGCATGTACAATAGAAATTTTTGCTATTGATACTAAAACTGGAACCTGAAGAATTTTGACAAATCTATATAAGAGATTTTTAGCTTATTGTTCCCTACTTCTATTCTTGCTCTTCTACACAATTGTATGAAATTAATTAGATATATCACTGAATATTTGAACATTACTATAAACATCAAAGTTATTAAAACTTTAAGTTGTGTTGATTGTTAATCTTACTATACTGTGTCAATAGAAAATGAGTAGTATTGGGTATATATATTAAATGAAGTGTCCCTCAACCTTAGCTTTCTCTTAAGTTTGTTGAGAGGTTAAGTGAGCTTCTAAAGTGCTATTTTGGATTTGGTAGATTTGCTGCAAAATCTTACTTTCTACCTTCACTAGGGCTCATTCTAGTCCTAACTGTGTCAGAAACTCCTTTGCTCTGATGGTCAATGTAAAGTTCAACTAACATGAATGTGTGACTTAAGGAATGAGAAATTTACCTAAAGATATTAATTCAATATATTCTTCACATTAGGTAAAGGTACTTAATTTGACCTTATTTCATAATGTGTCTGTGGCAGAAATGAGTGTCAGACTGAAGATTTTGTTACAGCCAGATATTTTAATCAATGTCTAAAAAGTTAAAATTGCAACAATTTTAAAAATTACAATTTTAGTTAAAATAGAACTGTATCACTTTCATGCCTCCTTTTCCACCCTTGAGCCACTTCTTGACACCTTTCTGGAAACCCTTCTATATCACTACTCTCAAGATGAAAGCCTCTTTTTCACTTTAATTTCTGTTGCACACATATGTATATGTATGCACCAATATATAAATACCATTTTCAATTGCATTTAAAAGTGTGTTAGTTCAAGGGTTAATGCAATGACATTTCACTTAAGAGATCATTTTGAAATGATTGAAACTTCATTTCATCTTATGTCCTGATTCCCACCAGACCCCACCTGAGACCCCACATGGCTTGAACCTGAGAATACCCTTTTTATGTTACTGTGGACTCTCTGAGTTCATATATTCATCATCTAGAAGACACTGTATCCTTGGAGTTGTCTATCTCCTTTGGCTTTTGTAAACTTTCAGCCTTATCTTCAGTATGCACAACTCTGAGCCCTGAAGGTAGGGGTTAGATGAAGAAGTCCATTTAGGGCTGATTGCTCTAATTCCTTGCTTTCTGCACATTGTATAATTGCCAGTCTGAGTTTATTTTTAATCATCGACTACAGGAGGAAGTTTCTTTCATGATGGTTGATCAATGTACTGATCTATGAACATAGTAGTATGTCATTAGTAATCAAGTTACTGTTGCCTTCCTTTAGCAGAGGGGTAATTTTCCACTCGGTCCATGACCTATCTAGTCTTAGGTTTTTGGCCAAATGAGGAGTTTCACGCATGGGTTCCATGTGGAGGAGCACTTAAACCCAATTAGAGTAGTTGGCTACACCAGAAAAGTAACCACCGATATTAACGCAAACTGTGTATCTTTGATTTGATTCTTTGAGACTTTTATACATATGTGTAATGGTATAAAACTGTACAACCTATTTCCTCCTCTAAATCTCCTGACACACCCTCCCCTAGCACAAGCCTTTCTCACTTGATGTGTTCTTGTTTTCTGATGATCAACCAAGAGCAATCACAGGTCTCAACATGTTCATGAGTCTGAGGTACTCCACTGGAACATGGGATACCGAATGACTCCTTATTAAGAAAAGGTTTCTTGAGGTATATATCAACCAAAATAATACTAGCTTTTAAATTTTAAAAAATCATGGTACTCTAAACACTAGAGATTAATAATAACACATTTGCAATGCTAAGCAAGTTGCAGTTCCTTCTATTGAGTTGTGAATACCCCAACTTTAACAGTGATTTATTCCTCAAATAATAATATAAGAAGGACCCTAAATATTTATATTTAATTTTATATTTGTTTATATTTAATATTATTAAAATCTATTTGTATTAAATACATTTAAATATAAAATGTATTTATATTTAATATAATATTATATCTTTATATCTAATAATTAAAAGCTGTGATTGAAGAAAGGGAGGAAGGGCTCATGCACACAACAATGAAAAAAAAAAAAAACAGAGAATCAGCAAACCTGAATCCATAGTGATTCACTGAAAATAAGTTGAAAAATCAAAGGACTTGCCTGGTCTAATTTAGGCACTCTGTGATATGTTATAGTTGTGTAGCTCAGTGTTATGGGACTCCTAACAGAGGGAGGGTAAACTGTCTCTGAACCTTTTGTCTGTTCTTGAGACCCTTGTCCTGCCTCCTATTGCCTTAATATGAGAGGGGATGCCTAGTTTTAGCAACTTGATATGCCATGTTTAGTTGATATGCCTGAGAACCCTACTCATTTTAGAAGGGAAATGGAGGGGAGATGAATGGAGAGGGGGAGGTAACAGAGAGAGACTGGGAGGAAAGAAGGGAGATAAAAATGTAGTAAGGGTGTAATATATGAGAGAATACATTAATTTCAAAAATGTCAAAAAACAAGTTGGGGTTGATGATTTTAACATTTCCATGTGAACAACAAATAAAATGACTATACTTGGGAGAAAAAACAAACTAATACATAGCCACCATTACATTGGGAGTTAGGTATAGGAAATTATGCTAGAGACTTTTTCATTTTAACTATAATTTATTTGAGGATTTCATACACTGTTTACAGATACTTCCTTCCATTCCTCCAAGTTATATTCTGTCCCCTAGAAACATCTTATCATACTTATGGCTAATATTATTGCATATTAAATTTTTATATATTGTACATATTACATATATAAAATTATATATTCCTACACACACCTACACATACATATATATAAAAAATATATAAACCTACTGAATTTAATTAGTTTTGTAACCTTTTTGTTTTGTGTTGTATTATTTTTCATTTTCTTTTTTGAGACTGTATTGCTCTATGTCTTCCTGGAACTAGCTCATAGACCAGGCTGGCTTTCAAAGCAAAGAATCCCATGCTTCTGCCTCCCATGTGCTGGGTTAATTTTGTTTATTATATTTATATGAGAATATTATTTTATATAATTCTATTGAATTATAAAAGTGACTGAAGATCTGCCCTTTGAGCTGATCCTGTGCCACAGCTCACGGAGGTGATCCTGGGACTAAGGCTGTCCTTCAGTAGCAACAAAATCAACAGAAATTCCACATACACATGGAAGCTGAACAATGCCCTACTCAATGATAATTTGGTCAAGGAAGAAATAAAGAAAGAAATTAAAGACATTTTAGAATTTAATGAAAATGCAGGCACAACATACCAAAACTTATGGAACACAATGAAAGCAGTGTTAAGAGAAAAACTCATAGCTCTAAGTGCTACAAAAAGAAACTGGAGACAGTTTACACTAGTAACTTAACAGCACACCTGAAAGCTCTACAACTAAAGGAAGAAAGTACACCCAAGAGGAGTAGATGGCAGGAAATAATCAAACTCAAAGGTGAAATCAACCAAGTAGAAACAAAAAGAACTATACAAAGAATCAACAAAACCAGGAGCTGGTTCTTTGAGAAAATCTTTCTTTCTTTCTTTCTTTCTTTCTTTCTTTCTTTCTTTCTTTCTTCTTTCTTTCTTTCTTTGGTTTTTTATCAAATATAGTCTAACAGGAGTCAAACTGTAAAAGGAAACTTCAGTTGAGAAAATATTTCCGTCAGATTGTCTAGTAGGCAAAAAGTCATTGAGTATTTTCTTGACTGATGATTTACTAAAGCAAGTGCCATTCCTGAACAACTGGAATAAAAATTCAGTCTGCACAATAAGGAATAGTAATTCTATTCCTTCATGACCTCTTCTTCAGTGTCTACCTCCAAGTTCATGTTTGATTTACTATCCTGACTATCATTCATAATGTACTGTAAGATATAAATGAAATAAACTCTTTCCTCTCCAAAAAAAGTGACTCAATGATTATCTAATATGTTAACTTTCAAACTATAAAATACATAATAAACATTACATTTTTGTACAAAATACATAAATTTTGCTATTTTATTTAATATTGATATCTTACTTTAAATTTATTCTCTGTACGGTGATTCTTGTACTTATTTTTTATCTCCATATTTGTTTAAGTAATGTTTTCCATAATTTTAAATTCATCAAGCTGTGTCTCAAGTGGTTTAGAAATAAGAGATTGATCATAGACACAATAGTTAAATAGAAACACAAACTTCTCCAGCTGCCCTAAAGTGCCTTGGGTAGAGTGGAGAAAGTCAGAATTGCTGGAGGACCCTCATTCAGGAATTGTTCCTTATACAAAATTGTTCAAATAGAAGACTTGCACTTTTCCTTTATTCTTTTGGAAATCTCACTTCTCCTTTGTAATATCTAAAATAGAGTCAGAGTACAATCTAAAATCTCTTTCTTACCAGTCCACACCTCCTCCAAATCTAACTTTTGGGAAAGTTCCAATAGAGAAATCCCATGCTTCTCCTCTGAGGTTCAGATGAAAGATGCTTGACAATTGAATCAAGACACTAAGGCAACACCCCTTTCATCTAACCTACTTTTGCTCTTCCTTTAATGACCAATGTCTGTGTGTATCTTTTAACATCAGGAAGTCATCAGAAAGGCTGAATAAAGACATGGGGAAAGAGCACTTTGTTGAAATTCCTGCTCCAGATGAACAACTGTCAATCTGGAAGGTTGTTCACAAACACAACATTGAAGACTATGGTTTCTCCAGAAAAGTTCTAAGAATAGTAGCCAGTATCCTCCTATCACTTCAGGATGAACTATTCTAACTTGTTTGATGAGACATTAGCAGCTGTGTTTGAAGAAAACAGATTTGGTGCCCTGATAACAGACTAAGTCACAAAGCAAGGAAGTTAGATGAAAAATGTTATTTCTGACCTGGTCTTAAACAGTAAGGTGAGGAGAGACTAGCACAGTATTTCTAAGCTTTAATAACTGTCCCCGAGCAAAAGAATTTAAGTTTTCATGACCTAATTTTAGAAATCAGAATTCTGCCATACTTTTCTAAAAGGAGGGTGGAGTTGATAGACAGGAAGGCAGAAGATCAAAGAGAAATTTTTTTTCATCTTATAGTGATATTTTCCTAATTTATCATGTTTGGAGTCTAGTGTATATGTGTGTATGACTTAATTAAAATGCAAGATTCAAAGTGATATGCATATATGTCCTGACCAAGAATAGAAAGCTATCAACATTTTAGAAAGACAGGTTGCATATTACTATTTTGAATATTAAATATAAGAATTGCTGGTTTCAATCAATGAAATGTTAATAAGAATGTCTTAAGTGAAACCAGCATAAAGCAGTGCAGCTTAAAATGTGCATGAACCTTAAGGCCCCTGTTCAAAACCTTAAGGCCACTTAACAAAAGGAAAAACATCAATTAAGAAGGAAAAACATTTAAAGAAATGTAGTTTACCCCAACTCTATGATAGTTAAAACAAATCGAACTAATACTGATTACGAGTCAATAGGATATAGAATCACTGAAGAAAAAAAAAACATCTGAATACTTCTCTGCTCACCTTCATCAGACATGCAGATTCCAAACCATATAGGTTAGATTTCCATCCTCCACCCATCTTCCTTGCCCAATGTGTTCTCTGGGGCAACTTCAGCTACCCTGAGCAGTCTGCTATCCCTGGTAGACTTCAATTCTCTTAAAATTTTCTGCCTAGCTTCAGTCCTACAGATGTGGAAACACACAGATCTGCTGATCTTGAATCATATAGCACAAGGATACCTATCAGAAGCATGCCGTGCCTGGACCATCTATATTACCCCATATACCCCAATATATTTTACAACTGGAACATCCAGGGACCAAAGCCATCCAAATGACTAAAGGCCCTGGAAAGAACACAGTCAACAAATGCCAAGGTAATATGACACCTTCAGAGTCCAGCTGACCTACTACTGCAAGCCTTGGGCTTCCTAACACAATCAAAACAGAAGAAAATTACATTAAATCCAATCTGATAAGGATGATAGTGACCTTTAAACAGGAAAGAAATAAATCTCTTAAATAAATACAGGAAAATACGATTAAATAGTTAAAGGAAATAAATAAAACTTTTCATCACATGAAAATGTAAATAGAAGCAATAAAGAAAACACAAACAGAGGGAATCCTGGAGATGGAAAACCTAGGGAAGAGACCAGAAACAATGAATACAAGCATCAACAACAGAATACAAGAGATGGAAGAGACATATGAAGATATAGAAGATAAAGTCAAAGAAACTGATAAATCAGTCTAATAAATGTTAAATTCTAAAAAATTCCTGACCCAAAACATCCAGCAAATTTGGGATAACATGAAAAGACCTAAGCTAAGAATAATAGAAATAAATGAAAGTGAAAAGTCCCAGATCCAAGGACCAGAAAATTTGTTTAACAAAATCAGAAGAAAACTTTCACAACCAAAAGAAAGAGATGTACATAAACATACAAGAAGCTTATGTAACACCAATTAGACTGGACCAGAAAAAATTTCTCCTGCTATATAATAATATAAAACACTAAATCTAAAGATCGAGGAAAGAATATTAAAAGCAGGAAGGTAAAATGGCCAGGTAATATAGAAAGGCAGGTCTATCAGAATTATTACATCCCTCAGAGAGATTTTGGCTAGAATGGCCTGGACAGATATCTTACAACCTTTTAAAAGATCACAGATGCAAACGTAGACTACTATAGCCTGCAAAACTCTCAATGACCATATATGTGGAAAACAAGATATTTCAAGACAAATCCAAATTTAAACAATCCACAAATCTAACAGTACTGAAGAAAATTAGAAGGAAAACTAACACACAGCGGATAACTGTATCCAAGAAAACACAGTGAATAAGTAATTCCATAAAAGCATAAACTAGAAATATGTGCACATGTGCACATACACACAACATCAACACCAATATCGAAGTAACAGAAATTAAGAATTATTGATCATTAACATCTCTCAAGATCAATAGACTCTATTATCCAATAAAAAGACTCAGACTAAACAAAAGGTTGTGAAAACAGGATCCATCATTCTACTGCATACAAGAAACACTCCTAAGCAGTAAAGCTAGACATTACCTCAAAGTAAAAGTCTGAAAAAAAGTTTTCCAAGCAAATGGACCAAAGAAGCATGTTATAATAATTATTTTAAAAGGCCTCTGGCTCAGGCCGACTATCTAAGCTGCAGCGGCTCTGCCTAGCCCAGCTGCCATGTTTCTCAGCCAGAGGCCATGTGCGTGCTGCAGCTAGAAATGGCCAACTAGAAACACCAGCCCTGCCACCCACGAGACATCAGCATGGGAGATGGCTCAATCTCCCACGCTGTCTCTGCAAGGCTGGGCATTACCCAGACCATCCCTCCATCCATGTGAGTTCAGTAGAAAGATGAGACTCTAATTCTTATAGATTAATCAAAGGCTTTATATGTTTGATAATGATAAATAACAAGATGCTCATACAAAGAGAGTTGTATCCCAATTAGCCAACCTAATTATAAGTTTATAAGTTGTTCCCCACGAGTGCTCTCCATACCTGTGTGGTTCTCCATCCTCCTACATCTCTCGTTCTCTTCTCCTGTCTCCTAGTTCCTCCTCTTCCTTTTCCTTCTCTCCTCCTTACTCCTCCTCTTCCTCTCCTAACTCCTCCCACCTTATCTCCTCCTACAGAAGCAAATCGAAGTAGCCACTCTAATATATAATGAAATAGATTTTCAACCAAAATTAATCACAGGAGACAGGAAAAGACATTTCATACTCATCAAAGAAAAATTCTACTAAGATGATATCTCAATTCTGACTATCTTTGCCTAAAATACAAGGTCATATACATTTGTAAAAGAGTCATTGCTAAAGGTTAAATTACACATCAAATGCCACACATTCATAGTGGGATAGTTCAACGCCACACTCTCACAGTTTGACAGGTCTTCCAGACAAAAACTAAACAGAGAAATGAAGAAACTAACAGACATTATGAATCAATTGGACCTAAAAACATCTACAGAATATTTCACCCAAAAGCAAAAAGAATATACCTTCTTCTCAGCAACTCATGGATACTTCTCCAGAACTGACTATACTTTTGGTCACAAAGCAAGCATCAACATATACGAGAAACTTGAAATAATGCCTTGTATCCTATCAGACAATTGATTAAAGCTAGACTTCAACAACAGACATACTAGAAAGGATACACACTCATAAAAATTAATCTCCTTTCTAATTTATGATCTCTGTGTCAGGAAGAAATAAAGAAAGAAATTAAAGATGTTTTAGAATTCCATGAAAATGAAGGCACAACCTATACAAATTTATGGGAAACAAAGCAATGATAAGAACAAAAATCCTAGCACTAAGAACCTCCATAAAGAAATTAGAAAGTCCTTACACCAGCAACTTAAAAGTACAGCAACTTAAAACTCTAGAAAAAGGAAGAACAGAAGAAAGAAAAGAAAGAAAGAAAGAAAGAAAGAAAGAAAGAAAGAAAGAAAGAAAGAAAGAAAGAAAGAAAAGAAAGAAAGAAGGGGAGGAACTAAGTAAGGAACAAGCACACCAAAAAGTAATAGAAGGCAAGAAATAATCAATATCAGGGCTGAAATCAATCAACTAGAAACAAAGAAAACAATACATAGAATCAAAAAAATTAAGAGCATGTTCTTGAGAAAATCAACAAGATAGACCAACCATTAGTCAAACTAACCAAAAGCCAGAGAGGAGAATCCAAATAAATCAAATCAGAAGAGATTTGGGAGATATGAAAACAGACACTGAGAAAATTCAAAGAATTATGAAATCTTACTTCAATAGCCTGTACGCCACAAAATTGGAATACATTAATGAAATGAATGATTTTCTAGACAGTTATACTTACCAATGTTAAATCAAGATGGGTTAAACTATGTAAACATCTCTCTAACCCCTAAGAAAATAGGAGCAGTCATCACAAGTGTGTCAATCAAAAAAATGTCCAGGGCCAGATGGTTAGTGTAGAATTCTACCAGACTTTCAAAAAAGAGCTAGCACCAATTCCCCTCAAACTATTCCACAAAATATAAACATAAGGAGGGATAGTGAGTTCCTGGGAGGGAGGGGGGAAATGGGGTAAGGAGAGAACATCTGAAATGTAAAAAAACATTTTCCAATAAAAAAAAAAAGAGAGAGAACACACACACACACAAAAAAAGGAACACTTAGAAACTCATTCTATGAAACTTTGGTCACCTTGATATCTAAACCACACAAAGATGAGAGAGAGAGAGAGAGAGAGAGAGAGAGAGAGAGAGAGAGAGAGAGAATATCAGAGAAATATCTCTTATGAATATTGATATAAAAATACTCAATAAAATACTCACAACATGGATTATATTGTAGTATACATAAGCAACTCCAAAAATTCTACCAGAGAACTCCTTCAGCTTACCAACACGTTCAGCAAAGTGGCTAGATACAAAATTAACTAAAAATAATCAGTAGCACTAATTTATACAAATGACTAATAGGTATAGAGAGAAATTAGTGAAACAACAACCTTTATAATAGCCACAAGAAAAATAAAATATTTTGTTGTAAGTCTAATCAAGCAAATGAAAGACCTATATGACAGGAATTTCAACTCACTGAAAAACAGAATTTAGGAAGATACCAGAAGATGGAAATATCTCCTATGTTCATGTATCTCTAGGATTAACAGTGAAATGGCCATTTTACCAAAAGCATCTAAAGAGTCAATGCAATTCCAATCAAATGCCAACACATTTTTTTTACAGACATTGACAAAGTAATTTTTCAAACTCATATAGAAAAAAAAGAAAAAGAAAAACAACTAAAAACAGAATAGTTAAAACAATCTTGAACAATGAAAGAACTTCTGGAGGTACCACTATCCCTGACCTCAAGCTATACTACTGAGCAATAGTAATAAAAACTCAATGGTATTGGTATAGGGCAGACATGTTGATCAATGGAATTGAACCAAAGACCCTGAAATAAACCCACAAACCTATATACACTTGATTTTTGACATAGAAGGCAGAACCATACAAGGGGGAAAGGAACATCTTCAACAGATTGTGCTGTTCTCACTGAATGTCTAAATTCCTGCCATGGCAGAGGCACTGTGGAACTGTAAAGCAAAATAAACTTTCATAACCAACAGCTAATGTAGGAGAACTCATGGAGCTAAACTCATGTACACAAGGACACCATCATAGAAGCAAAAGGACAGCCTATGGAATGGGAAAACATCTTAACCAATTACATATCTCACAGGGTTAGGCCCTGGAATCTATAAAAAAAAAAATAAATAAATAAATAAATAAATTAAATAAATAACAAAATGGATAGTTGTGGCATAGTCTGTGATTTTTGACATGCTCTGTTAATTTCAATAAAACCAGACGAATAAGTACCTAGAAGACATCCCATGTCTTGGAACTGTCTAGATCTTCATTTGAAAAAGCATTTTATCTCAATCTTGGATCTGAGTTTTGTCAGATTTGACTTTCATCTTATAGTTGTTTTTTTCATGTTTTATATGCTAAAAATGTATCTTAATCTTCTAGTCATATTACATATACAATATCAATATTTTAGCCTATTTTAACATATTATATCACTATAATTTAATTGATATCTATGTAAATATGTTTATTTACATATTTAGTGCATATATAACATTAAAATATTCAGTATACTAGTATATATTACTTTTATACAGCACAGGCCATATATTCCTATATTCTTGCTTTACTGTTTAGAAGCTCAGTAGCAATTATTAAATAATTTGTGTTCTTTAAATCATAATTTCTACCTTGAATATGTGGGAACACTAAAAATATTTACTTCAAAATTTTCTGAGTGAATATAAATAAGAGACTACATGCAAAATCTTCACAGAAATAATTATTAAAGTAATGATTTAATCAATATTATTTATTACTATAATAAACTTAAACATAACTAATAAGTAATATATAGAGTATATAAATATATGGGTGAGTCTATTTGTATGTATGCATATACTTATGAAGAGTAATAAGCACATCTAGAGTTCCATTTATTGAATGTGTACATAGATTACTTTTAAAACATTTAATAAGTCTGAACCTTATAAAATTATAACATGCGAAATTCAAATGTGTAGATGAGATGCTTCAAAGTTATATTTCTAGTTGTCAAGTATTCCCATAAGAGAAGAATAGTGTTTTTCTTGACTAAAAAAAAAAAAAAAAATGCAGTACTTTAACACAGACATGTACTGGAAACGCTAATCCACTTTCTTCTTACCATTGCACTGAGAGCATTATGAACCAGAAAATTGTTTGAGAGAGCCACAGATAAGGAATTACAAATCTGGAGGTTCACGAATCATATAAAGCAGATATAAGGTTAATTTGCATGGTTTAGTTGGCTCCGTCTTTTTTTTCAATGTATTTCAACAGCTTGAAACTCTGAAAAACTGATAGCAAATAAAAAGATTTCTATAGGCTGCCTGATTTCTTGCTGACTAAGCTGTCTGAAGGAAAAGCCAATTACTACAGCATGCATTTCCTTGTGCAGAAAGCAGAACATATTCATTGTTAAATAGAGCCATTAAATATTTAGGGGATGTAGAAAAGTTCTATGAATTGAGATGAAAACCATGCAATACTACCTATGGATCTTTTCCTCTTAAACAATAAGAAAACACCTTTTTGAGAGTAACCAGGAAAATCTCAAGCGTGAAATATGATTTGATTTAATAAATTCAGTGGCCTTTTAAAATGTTGATTTTTAGTTTGGAATGTGAGGAAAAGGAAAGAAAATTTACTGATATAAAGCTAAAATTTCACCTCGGAGTAATAAAAGAGCCAATATGGTCGCTTGAACAAAGGACTAGCTGAAGAATTGGGATTCTATTTTTGGCCTTGCCAATGACTTGTTCAGTGACCTTGGACATATCACTTAAATGGCTTTGTGCCTCGAGATTTCCAACTGCAATACAGAGATTATAATGCCTGCCCCTACTTCACAGAACTCTAGAATACTTTTAGTTGATGTGGTTTAAAAAATATCTTAAAAGCTTTAAAAACTATCATGATTCACTATGAAATGTAAATATCATTTTTAAATATTTGATGTAATTTTTTTCTAATTTTTATAGTACTTTTTTCTACAAATCAGCAGGATAAAATTGATAGTTAAATACTTTTATTTGGCTACTATGGAGTAGTCTACCAGTAATGTAAATGTAAGCATATACATTCACTGGATTGAAGAGATGGTTCACTGATTAAGGAAGAATATTGGCTGCTCTTCCAGTGGTCCTAAGCTCTGTTCTTGGAGCTATATTGGGCAGCACCCAAATGCTTGTAATGCCAGATTCATGGGATCTCATATCTTTTTCTGTTTTCTTGCAGCGTCTGCATTCACATGTACAAATAGCTCCCTCCAATCCAAAAATAAAACAATCTACTAAGAATTTATGTTTGTGCTCAGCTGGTATAATTTCAATTCTTAAACATATTTTAAGTACGTATCTCAGAAAATTATCACAAAATGATTATATTAATTCCACTACATCTATAATTGAAAAAAAAATGTCTTTTTCCTTCAGGATTCATCATCATTTCTCTCCACAATATCTTTTAATCATTAGTGTGGTATAAAACCTGCCCAAATGTATGTCATATCCATCTTCAAATATAGAAAACCCATTTAAGATGAGTCTAAAAACTCCTTGCTCTTTTGCATTGCTTTCTTCTACATAATAGTATCTTGGCTCATACATCAAGAAGAGTTTTGAAATTAGTTGCAGTCTTCTGTAAAAGTGTTTTATTTTGTTCCATTTTTCACACACATGCATTTTTCATTTATTTGATTTTTAAAAATTCTTCTGAATATTTTATAAATTTGGTATTGAGGTATTTTTAATTTCTTAAGATTTTAACTCTGTTGTGATTGTTATATTTTTCAATTTTTATTGGTTATCTTATTAATTTGCATTTCAGATGTTATTGTCCTTCCCAGGTTCCCCTCTACAAGACCACTATCCCCTCCCCACTTTCCTGCTTCTATGAGGGTGTTTCTCCACTAGCCCACCCACTGTTGCCTCAGTGCCCTAGCATTCCTCTACCCTGGGTCATCAAGCCTCCACAGTGATGCCTAATAAGGCAATCCTCTGTTACATATCCAGCTGGAGCCATAGGAACCCCCATCTGTACTCTTTGTTTGGTGGCTTAATCCCTGGGAGCTTTGGGAGATCTGGTTGGTTGATATTGTTGTTCTTCCTATGGGATTGCAAATCTGTTCAACTCCTATGATCCTTGCCCTAACTTCCTGATTGGGGTCCCAGTTCTTAATCTGATATTTGACTGTGTACATCTGCATCTGTATTGGTCAGGCTCTGACTGACCCTCTCAGGGGACAGTTATACCAGACTCCTGTCAGCAAGCACTTCTTGGCATCAGCAATACTGTCTGGGTTAGGTGTCTGCAGATGGGATGGATCCCTAAGTGGGGCAGTCTCTATATGGCCTTCGCTTCAGTATCTGCTCCACTCTTTGTCCCTGAATTTCCTTTTGGCAGGAGGAATTCTGGATTAATATTTTTGAGGGAGGTGGTGAGTGGCCCCATCTCTCAACTGGGGGTTGTGCCTATCCACTGGATATGGTTTCTACAGGTTGCATCTCCCCTTTATTGGATATTTCAGCTTATGTCCTCCCTGTTGGGTTCTGGAAAACTCATGGGTCACTGGCATCTTGGACTTTCTAGTGGCTACCCCTAGTTCCCCCTCCCCAACTGCTACAAACTTACGTTCAAATTCCTGACCCTCTGGACTTCTCCCCCATGTCCTATTATAATGTTTTTGTCATTTCTACAATTATTATTTCTTCAGGATTAAAATGCTTGAAAGTTAATCTAATCATATTGCAAACCAGAATTCTGCAAGCTTATCACAAAGATATTATTTATCAATATTTTGCAATACTTTTGAATTTTGATTTTTTTCATCCAAATTCCTAAAAGTTTTTAACTTAATAAAATAAAATTTCTCACCTCCAAGTTAGAATAACCAGAAAAATATCTGGCTTCTTCATCTCATATACTTGCATAGTGAACTTTCTAAACTAAAATGAATAAATAAATAAACAAACAAACAAATAAATTCTGAGATATATTTATGTTTTTATATATATATATATATATATATATATATGTGTTGTTGTGTGTGTGTGTGTGTTGTGTGTGTGTGTGTTTGTGTGTGTGTGTATAGCTATCAAACACTTATTTCAAACTCATTGTAAAAGCATCACAGCAGAAAAATGAAAAGCCTACAATTCATATTTCTTCTAATCTTCCTTTTTTGTCTCTAATGTAACTCTTTAGCCTACATTTTTCATGTTCATAATGTCCTCATCAGAACATGCTTCTAGAAAACACATCACAGTATTGCATTTCTTATTATTATTCTTACAATGTTCATAATTCATAAAATACTATTAGCTGATCTTTTTACATTCACTAATTGATGTATGATTTCCAAATCATAATTGTGGAACTTTCATGATCAATTGTAAGCAGGCAAAGAGGAGCAAGTTTTAATGTGTCATTAAATGAGAAAGAACATGCCAAACATTATGTCTAGTCCTTTTAAACACATACTGTACCAAAGCATAGTGGCAAAAAGCTTTGTGCAATATTGTTAAAGTATTTGGACATATTATGATCTGATTGCTATAAGAATGAATCAATGAAAATTTTGAGGTAGTGTCTGATGTTCCAAAGTCAGCTTTTATTTATAGAGCCTAAAATGCACATGTTAAATGAGCTGACTTTAAGCACAATTTAGAATGTCAGTGGCCGTTGTTTTAAATTCAGAGATACACCTAACAAAGTGTGTACTGACTTGTTTACAAAAATTCATGACCAAAAAGTTCTTAGAAACCTAGTTTTGTATTCTTCTCAGGAGCAATTAATAAGTATTTCCTATATGTGAATGTTTGCAGTGACTTTCTAGAGTACAATGTCAAAAAAAATTAGGATTAATAGCACTCATTTTATTGGTAAATAAATACTTCTTTCAGTTATATTTTAATTCCCCTTTAAATTTTGTATTCTGGGCAGATTTTCACACTGGAAGTTTTTGCAGTTATATCCACATGTTTACAACACTTACAATTTCATTCCAATGATGTTTTAAGGGTCACCTATTTCTTTGTTAGAGCTAGCAAGATGCTTATCCAAAGAGTGAGAATGAAACTCTCTGCTTTACTCTTAATTTCCTCTGCTTAAATAAAAAAGGCATGTAGTTACTCATCTAAGATGCTGTAGTTCTCTCTTCTTTATTCCCCAGCTCTTGCTGAGACTAAGTGGCCATTCATGCTCTCTTCATGGCATGCATCCAAACACTGACTCTTTTTGTACCCAGTCTTGCACTCTCCGTGCAACTGTATCAATGCACCAGAAGCTAATGAATGGTTTCTTCAATAACTGTCACTTCTTTCTTCCTTTAATCACTTCATTCTTTCTGGCTCATATACATGCTTTTCTATTATATGTCATTTAAATAGTTACCATGGTAATGATTACTGCTATTCTTGGGGTTTTGGCTTTCCTCTTTTCATAAAAAAGAAATAAAATTGTAGGATTATTTTTTGCTAAATTGTGTATTATATCAAGCCACATTTTGAGTTTTAGAATAGAAACTAATAGTAAATAAAACATAATTGTCCATGTCTCATTTGTAAACTTCCATAGGCCATTGAATATTTCTAAAGCGACTCAGTAGAAAAGACAATATGCAGAAGTATCAAAGTACAGTCTTGCTTTAAAAATAAATCCTGTGTCATTGGCATCTAAATTAAGCAGAATTTATAATCAAACATTTATTGCAAGCTAAAAAGTCACTGGTAAAATATTTTATAAAATTGTTTCTTCAATAATTTTTAAAAAGATTGCATACTTAGAAATTTATATGGAAATTTTAGTTTGAAGGTAATGTTTAGTCATTGGCAGTTTCTATAAGAAAGGCATTAAAAGATAAATAAAGCTTAAATAAAATAACATATATATTTGGGGAACATACACCAACAGATAAATAATAATGATTTAAATAATTATAAATTTAACAGTGAGATATGTTATGCCCATTTGAGAAAGATGTACATAAGTGGGATTCATAGATGCCTATCTGTTGGCTCTAGCATTCTCCTGTTTTTACTCTTCAAAGGCTTGTCTTGCTTAAAATGGTAACCTGAGTTTAAAAAATGTGCATAATCAATTACCCAAGGGGAAATTTAAGAAACAGCATACCATCCTTTCCTTCTCATTCTTTTCCTAGAACATGCAACAATGATAATATAGATTCAAGAAAGTTGGAAGACTGAAAAATCACAGGATTTAATAAAAAGTGGCATTGAAATTGAAATAAATTTGTTAAGCCTATGATAAATGTTAACATTAACAAAAGGATTAACATTTAGAAACCAAAACGATTGTGTGTTGTAGTAATTATTTAAAAACGGCCTCTGGCTCAGGCTGACCATCTAAGCTGCAGCCTCTCTGCCTAGCCCAGCTGCCATGTTTCTCGGCTAGAGGCCACGTGCGTGCTGCAGCTAGAACCAGCTGCCAGAAACACCAGACCTGCCACCCACTAGATGCCAGCATGAGAGATGGCTTTGCCAATCTTCCATGCTGTCCCCGCAAGGCAGGGCATTGCTCAGACCATTCCGCCATCCATGCGGGTCCAGTAAGAGAATGAGACTCTAATTCTTATAGATTAATCAAAGCTTATATATTTGGCAGTGATCAGTAACAAGATACCCATACAATCAGAAGTGTAATCCAATACCCAACCTAGGTATACCAATTACCTTTGACTGCTACAGACATGTGAACATCCGTTTCCATCACTCCTACATCTCTGTCTCTCTCCCTCCTCCTCTTCCTTTTATCTCTTCCTCTCCTAACTCCTCCTCTTCCTTTTCATCTTCCTTTCCTAACTCCTCCCACCTTAGCTCCTCCTACTAATGTGTTTGTAGATAATATTTTATAATTTAACATCCAAAAATGTGTTCCACCAAAATTATGAAAAGTGTAGGGATTAAACAATTTTCTTCCAGCCATTTGAATATTTCTCAATTGTTAAGTTTGTTGGAATTTTGTTTGTTTGTTTGTTTTATCAGTGCATATGTGAGTGTGTATGTGTGCCTGTGTGCATGTGTAAGTGAATATGCTGCATCATGATTTTGAAGACAGATAAAAGCTTGCAAGAGTTGATTTTGGTTGTGATCCTAGCCTTTAACAGAAAACCATAATGTTCTAAGACAGTCTTGAACTTGAACATATTTTTAAAAATCTAAAATAATCCTTTTAAAAACATACTATAAGTTACAAAATAACCCCAAGTGATTGGAATCAGGAGTTGTGTCCACATTAGTTCCTGACTAGTGTTTTTAGCATCATCATTCCTCTGGATTCTAGGGTCTTAGATAGAAGAAATCTATGATTTTACGCTAAAATTCATTAGGTAGAGCACATTATTTGAAATAACCACAGCAAAGACAGGGCATGAATAGAAGGGAAGGTTATATTTCAGAACTGGGGGTTGCTAATTACCTGATTTCTATATTAATTACTACTACTATTGCTTTGATAAACTGACATGGTACTACTATATAAGTACTTTATCTTCATAATCATAGAGTAATGCAGTTCTTAGACTTGGTCAGAGACACTTCTTTTTATAAACATAGTAATGAATACAGATATTTACAATGGCTCAAAGTACAGAGAATAAGACACTGGAGAGTTTGTGGCCTTAACTAGGACAGTTATATCATCTCCCCATCTCAAGAAGGAAGGAGAGTAAACTACTACATTAGAGCCATTTTGGGGGAAGAGTACTATGTAATGCTGTCTTTTAGAAATTACCTGGCTGATACACTTATGGATTCTCTGTCACAAATAGTTACCTCCATAAGACCTACACAAGACTAGGTCATCAATATTGTATGGTGAAGGTGGGAAGAGCTCATGAGACCCCACCCATCTCTGAGGAACTAGTGACAGCTAATGGCTACTGGCAGAAGGTATGCCACTTTTCAATATATAGTCACAGATATGTTACCTTGCTTCAGTAAATCTCTCATGCTAATTCAGCAAACATATTGAAACTCAGTAGGTCACACACAGTATCAATTAACACAAACTGATGTTTCCTCATCACATACTAAAGACACACATGAATGTTAATAAAAAACAAAACAAAGAAACAATCAAATAAAATATTACATTCTTGTTACAGAAGAGTAGGAGAAAACTGATGTGTAATAGTTGCTTCTGAGATTAAATTAATTATTTTCCCTTTCCTCATTCTGTGTCATGGTATGCTGGGAATAGGTGATCTGTTTTTAATATCAATTTTATAGAGGCTTACAGTGAAGAGACCACCATGAGTCTCAGAAGAAACTTTGAACTTTGGATTCTTACACAGTATTGAGACTTTGATAGACTATGGGAACTTTGAAGTCAGACTGAATTCACTTTTTGCAATTACAATATTGGTATAAGCCTATATGAGTCTAATAGAAGAGAGTGGGAAGAAGCTTCAAACATATCAGCACTGGAGAAAAATTCCTGAACAGAAAACCAATGGTTCAGGCTCTTAGATCAAATTTAAACAAATGAGATCTCATAAAATTAGACAGCTTCTATAAGACAAGGACACTGTCAATAGGACTAATGACAACCTACAGGTTGGGAAAAGATCTTTACCAACTCTACATCCAATGGATTTCTAACATTCAACATATAAAAAGAACTCAAGAAGTTAGACTCCAGAAAACCAAATAACCCTAATAAAAGTGAGGTACAGAGCTAAACAAAGAATTCTCAACAGAGGAATCTTGAATGGCCAAGAAGCACCTAAAGAAATGTTCAATATCAGTCATCAGGGAAACGCAAATCAAAATAACCCTGAGATTCCACCTCAAACCAGTCAGAATGGCTAAGATCAAAATCTCAGGTGATAGCAGATGCTGGCAAGGATGTAGAGATAGAGGAACACTCCTCCATTGCTGGTGGAACCGTAAGCTGGTACAACTACACTGGAAATGAGTCTGGCAATTACTCAGAAAATTGGAAATAGTTCTACTTGTGATCCAGCTATGCAACTCCTAGGCATATACCCAAAGATACTCTAACATATAACAAGGACACATGATTCCTTTTGTTCATAGAAGCCTTATTTATAATAGCCAGAAGCTGGAAACAACCCAGATGTCCTTCAACAGAGAAAATGTTGTACATTTACACAATGAAGCACTACTCAACTATTAAAAACAATGACTTCATGAAATTCTCAGTTAAAGGGATGGAACTAGAAAATATCATCCTTAATGAGGTAACCCAGTGACAAAAGAACATACATGGTATGTACTCACTGATAAGTGGATAATAGGCAAAAAGCTCAGAGTAGCCACGATACAACTCCAAGATCAAAGAAGAAGCTAAAGAAGAAGGTAGACCAAAATGTAGATCCTTCAGTTCTACTTATAAGGGGAAATAAAATAATCATGGAGGTATAGGGTGGGAGGAACCTGGGAGGGAGAGAGGAGGAGGAGAGAAAAGAGAGTCAGGAATAGGTGCCAGAGAAAACAGGGACATGTACAGAGGGCCAAAATTGAATAGAAGTATATAGCAGTATGCGATGTGGAACTAGAGGTAGCCACTAGATGTCCAGAGTCAGGAAAGCAAGAGGTTCCCAGAATCCAATGGTGATGACATTAGCTAAAATATTCAACAAAGGGGGGTAGAACCTCTAGAGATCATATCCAGCTGTTATACAAGGCTACCAGTTGAGGGATGTGGCTACATACCTGTGGGACAAAATGGCGGGCATCGGTGGAGTCCCTGGGCCACGCGGTGGCAGGCCCAGGCCTACGCAGCAGCGGCCTGGGACCTGCGTGGTGGAGGCTGCCTGGAGGCTTCCAGGCAGCCTGTCTCACATACAGGAGAAAGGTCCCAGGTTCCAGTGGCTGGAGGCTTCGGAGGCGGCGGGCACGGCAGGCCCCAATGATACGAGGAAGTCCTTGGTTCCAAAAGGGTTTATTGTCATGGCGGATGGTAGATGGATCTGGATGTACCCCCCCCCCAAACTCAGGGCAGGCCTGGGTTAAGTAGGGAGGGAGAAAGTGGGAGGTTCTTGGGGCAATGCTTAGTTGGCTCCACCCTCTGACCTTCATTAGTATGTAAATCCCTAGGGCCTGAGGCCTGTAGTTACACCCTCTACCTGTGTACTTTGGGAGGGGCTGTAATGGCCTTCGTGACTGAACAATGTAGATCTATGGAAATTAGACTGCTTGTTAGGACCCTGAGTTCTGGGGACGTAGCTGAACTCCTGCCGTTTCTCCTTGGAGTCTCGGGGTTCTAGGCTCATGCCCAGCCAAGAACTAGGATACCCTTACGCAGTCCCACATCTCCTCCCCTTTACTTTTTTAAAAAAGGGGGGGTCACTATGTCATCTGTGGTAAAAATTTTGCATGAGGAAGTTAAAAGAAAGCACTATTTAGGCCAGAGGGGTTAGCACAATTAAGTCACAGGGTAAGGGGAGTTGAGGTTGGGGGTCGGGAAGGAAGGGGAGTTGAGGGTGGGGATTGGGAAGGAAGGGGAGTTGAGGGTGGGGGTTGGGAAAGCAAAGGATCACTGAATCAATTGGATACAGGTGATACAGTTTGAGGACAATAACATCTGACTAATCTAGATAGACATTAAGTTTTCCTCACTAACATGTAACTTTAGCTGTTTGACTTTGGCAAAAGAGTTTATCTGTAGTTGGAAGGTCTGGATCTGTCTTCTGTAGGATTTAGCTTTGGAGTCTTCAGTTAAGCAGTGTAGCTGGAAGAAGACAGCTTGGCCTCCTAGGCAGGTTCCAGGAGGTGACTTTGTGTCTGGATATCAGCATGTCTCTGGAGTCTGCAGTCTGATGAGATGGCTGAGGAGAAGGCAGCTTAGCATCTCAGGCAGGTTCCAGAAGATGGCGTCTCCACTGGACTTGTGGGAGCACCTATAGGATATTCAAAACAGGAAAGCAGCACCCCGGCATGGGGATTTCTGCAAAGGCTGAATATTAAGCATTAAGCCACTTGGGAACAAGCACATCAAGGTCTGTCTTTAAGATCCTGGAAAGGAAAAGGTGTTTGAGGAAATTTGTCTTAGAAGGCACTTGTGAGTAAGAAAAAGCGAAAAAATTTGGGTTGAAAAGCACAAACACTGTTGTTTTAGGTCTTCCTGTTGAGAAGAAAAAGCATTAATGGCGGGTTTAGAAGCAGTGGGGGGAGGGGCCTGCTCTGCCATGTTGTGGCTGGACTGCCACGTGCTGGCTGGGTGCTCTAGCAGAGAGGCCAGGGTATTCCCCATTTGTTTTCTTAGAAGTAAAAGGCCAACCTTGAAGAAAAACTTAGAGGCTTGATAGGAGTCAGAAAGAGTAAGGTTCTGTGTGAGAGACTGAGTTATGGGAGAGAGACACGTGGAAGCTGGCGTGTAGCTGGCAGCTCCTGGGAGAAGCTGGGAGTTGGCGCACAGTTTCTCCAGGCTCAGCCTGGAGTTTTAGCCGCAAGAAAGAAAACTGAGAGGAACACAGGGGCAAAGGGATTTTAGGCAAACCAGCTGGGCTGTAGCTGGCCGCAAATGACCTAGGAGGTGAAGGGGGAAGGGGAGCAACCAGGGTACCGGCCCTGTTGCTTCAGGCAGCCAGAACTGGCTGCAAATGACGGAGGAGTGGGGGAAGTCTATGTTAGGCTAGCAGGCAGCCTGTGAAAGACTGACCCCCTGAGGGAAAATTACTGGGGACTAGAGTTTAGAGCCAGTGTTTATGAGAAGCTAGCAGGCAGAGCATGAAAGGCTGACCCCTGGGGGAGGGGCAGAGAGCAGAGATTATGGCATCGCCGCCATCTTGTTGAGTTGGAGAACATGTGGGAAGAGAGAAACCTATGCTAGCAGGCAGTGTGTTAAAGACTGAAGTCAGAGCTTTTTAAGAGGAACAGGACAGTCTCAGCCTCAAGGAGTCTCTCGCTCAAGGAAAAGAGTTTTAGAACGAAGATCACAGCAGTCACTGTGGCCTTAAAGACAGCAGTTAGCTGTGAAGGAGCCTTCTCTGTGGAGCTGGGGGATGGGCAGAGTGGAAGCTAGGGAGTCGCCGACATCTTGCCCTTGAGCTGGAGAACACGTGGAGGGGAGAGAGGGAGAGAGAGAGGAGGGGGGATAGTGAGAGACCTGCCTAGTCTTGTGAACTAGGCTGGAGTTACTCACGGTTCTGTGGAGAGGTTCTTGGCAGGCACCAGCGGGGGGGGTACTCTTGGAGCTGGCTTTGCCCACATCATCTACCACCTGTAGGGAATGATGTAGGCCCGCACATGGGCAGTCACGGGCATGAGTCTCTGTCGCGTTGTGGGTCCATGTGTCTGCCATGACGCAGTAGGCTGGGATGGTAGTTCAGCATGTCAGGAGCTCAAGGGATCTTGGCTGAGTTTATTTCATGCAGCACCAGGGAAAAGGAGGGCCTCAGAAGGTCTGGCTGTGTTTGTCTCACACCGCACCAAGTAGACACAGCCAGGCTCGTACTTGGACGGGGAACAAACTCAGTCTGGTTCCACAGGGGTGCAGAGCTCTTGGATTGGGGGTCCCTTTGCCCGGATTCGGCTAGTAGGGACCGACTGTTCTCAAGCCCTGGGCTCTCAAACCACTGAAAGGCCTCAAAAGGACTGAGACTGGGGGCATGTGGGCGCACGACCAGCCTACCCACAGCCGAGAGAAAATAGGGGAATTGGGAATCCCTTTGCCCGGATTCGGCTAGGGGACTGGTCTCAAGCCCTGGGCTCTCAAACCACTGAGAGGCCTCGGAAGGACTGAGACTTGGGGGCATGTGGGCGCACACCGGCCTACCCACAGCCGAGAGAAAATAGGGGGAATTGGGAATCCCTTTGCCCGGATTCGGCTAGGGGACTGGTCTCAAGCCCTGGGCTCTCAAACCACTGAGAGGCCTCGGAAGGACTGAGACTTGGGGGCATGTGGGCGCACGCCGGCCTACCCACAGCCGAGAGAAAAGAGGAGGAGGGAAGAAAGAGGCCCTGGCAGCACCCTGAGGAAGAGATTTGGTAAAAGTACTTGCTTAGCAGACTTGGCGGCCTGGTTAGCTTGCTTGAAGATGTGGGTCCTGGTGGTTGTCTGAGAGACGGCTTTTCGGCTAGCTTGTCTGTAGTTGTGTGGCTGTTCGGAGCTCCACGTTGGTTGTGCCATTATGTGGGACAAAATGGCGGGCATCGGTGGAGTCCCTGGGCCCACGCGGTGGCAGGCCCCAGGCCTACGCGGCAGTGGCCTGGGACCTGCGTGATGGAGGCTGCCTGGAGGCTTCCAGGCAGCCTGTCTCACATACAGGAGAAAGGTCCCAGGTTCCAGTGGCTGGAGGCTTCGGAGGCGGCGGGCACGGCAGGCCCCAATGATACGAGGAAGTCCTTGGTTCCAAAAGGGTTTATTGTCATGGCGGATGGTAGATGGATCTGGATGTACCCCCCCCCCAAACTCAGGGCAGGCCTGGGTTAAGTAGGGAGGAGAAAGTGGGAGGTTCTTGGGGCAATGCTTAGTTGGCTCCACCCTCTGACCTTCATTAGTATGTAAATCCCTAGGGCCTGAGGCCTGTAGTTACACCCTCTACCTGTGTACTTTGGGAGGGGCTGTAATGGCCTTCGTGACTGAACAATGTAGATCTATGGAAATTAGACTGCTTGTTAGGACCCTGAGTTCTGGGGACGTAGCTGAACTCCTGCCGTTTCTCCCTTGGAGTCTCGGGGTTCTAGGCTCATGCCCAGCCAAGAACCAGGATACCCTTACGCAGTCCCACACATACATATCTCAAAAATATTAACCCATAATTGCTCCTGTCTAAAGGAAATGCAGGACAGCGTAGAGCAAAGACTGAAGGCTATCCAGAGACTGTCCCACTTAGGGATACATCCCATCTGCAAACATCAAACCCAGTCACTATTAGTGATGTCAAGAAGTGCTTGCTGACAGAAGCCTGGTATGGCTGTGCCCTGAGAGGCTCTGCCAGAGCCTGATCCATACAGATGTAGATGCTCACAACCAACCATCTGACTGAGCAAGGGACCTAATGGAGCCATCAGGGAAGGACAGAAGGAGCTTAAGGGAATTGCAACCCATAGGAAGAACAACAATATCAACCAACCAGGTGCTCCCCTTCCCTCATAGTCCCAAGGACTAAACTACCAACTAAAGAGTACATATGGAGGAACCCATGGCTCCAGATGCATATGGAGCAGATGATTTTCTTATCTGGCATCAATGGAAAACTCCTGGTCCTCTGGAAGACCAATGCCCCATTGTAGGGAATTCTAAGGCAGTGAGTTGGGAATGGGTAGGGGAGTGGTGGGGGAGCACCCTCATAGAAGTAGGGGGAGGGAGGTGGGATGGGAGGAGTTGAGATGGGTGTAGCATTTGAAATGTAAATAAATAAAATAACCATTAAAAATAAATATGTAGAAGAACTTGATTGTGTGATTATTTTACTAGTATATATACTGTGAATTTATGAAACATATATCCTTATTTACTTTCAACTCTGCTGTTTTCAAGTAAATCGATGTTAATCTCTCATGGAAAACACAGCAATTGTGAGTCCATGAAAGGATGGCTTGGTTTTTGGTAGAAGCACTGGCTAAAATGGCCGGAGACCTTACAAGGGACAGAATACATTTCGCCAACTCTCAGATTCCAGGCTCCTGACATGTAGTCTAAGACTTCCGTTTAATCTGGGCCATTCAGTCACAGGTAGAGGGCGTTGGTACAGGCCTCAGGCCCTAGAGAGATTTCCATATTAATGAGATACCTAAAGGCCAGAGGGCATAGCCAATTACATATTTCTTTCCCAGACCCTCCTCCCTCCTCCCTCCCTATTTAAGTCAGGTCGCCATGATCTAAGGGGGTGGGGGGGTGCATGCAGATTCATCTATCATCCACCATGAAAATAAAACCCTTTTGGAACTCTGGACTTTCTCATGTCTTTAGGGGCCCACTATAATGAGCTGCTGTAGCCATAGCCGCACTTTCCTGTGGACCATTTCTGCGTTCCAGCCATGGGGACCACAGATTCAACCAAGCTAGCTGAGCCATGACCCTGCCAAGAGAGTACAGCAACCAAGAGTGCTTCCCACGGGGTGCTACTGAGGCCTCTTTCTTCTCTCCCCCCTCCCCTTGTCAAGTCTCTGGGAGCCCCAGAATGGAGGCCACCAGCCTCCAGATCCACTTCAGAATGAGTGAGAACTCCCCATGCTAGGGAGGCCCCACAGCGCCTGCCCAGCGGCTGTGAAGTGAACTCAGTCAAGATTCCCACGCTCCAGTCCTTTTGGAGCTGTGGGAATCACAACCGCCCAACAAGATTCAAGAACTCACGTCCACACACCCACGTGCCCACGCACCTACACGAAAGCTATCATTCCCCCGTAAGCAATCACCAAATTGTAAAGCCTGAAGGATGTCTTTTTATGTTGAACAAAACCATTCTTACTTTTCTTCACAAAATGACAGTTTCTACCAATTTAGCAATCACTCAATTGCCTGATATACAAAAATTTTTACATCTCTGCATTTTTCTTTTACTTTCATGAATACTGATTTTGTATATTTATATTATATTTTATTTATATTCATATTTATTTTATTTATATTATATTTTATATTAGTGGTAAATACCACTAAATCTGTATCATCATATAAATGAGTATATAATATCTTTTACAATAGTATAAACCAAAAATCTGACATAAGAGCATATCCTGGAATAGAAAAGTAGATGTTTTAATTTGTATAAAATATTCTACTGACAGTATAATTTCAGTAATTTTATTTAGTTAGTTTTATTACTTTTTTATTTTCATTTTCTTCTTTATTATTTATTTACTCACGTTAGATCCCAATCACATACATTCTCTTCCTTTCCGCCTAGTCCCACCTGTTGGAGGTTAGTTCTAAGTCTTTGATTCAACCAGGAGTCTGGATGTCCAAATGCTGAAAGTCCTTGTCCCCAATTAGCTTTTGATTAATCAATAAAAATGCCTACTGTCAATGGCTACACACAGGGTAGCACACTTAGACTTGCAAGAATGAGGACACGGAGGCTACTTTCCCGATTGGGTCTAGGGTAGCATGGGAAGGTTTGGGAGTGCCCAGGCATTGAGGTAGCAAAGGCACTTAAAAATAAGTTAATTGTGTGTGTGTGTGTGTGTGTGTGTGTGTGTGTGTGTGTGTCTTTCATTCACAGATCCAAAAATAGTTCCTGGGCTGGTGCAAGCATGTAATCTGCAGGGAACCAAAGTGAATATAGCAAAAATCAATCGCAAAGCAACAATTTCTCCCTTCATTATCCTCTCCCCTTCTCCTCAGAGAAGGGAAAGCATCCCTTGGGCACCACCTACCCTGGGACATTCAGTCACAGTAGGATTAAGTGCTTCCTCTCACACTAAGAGAAAACCAGGCAGCCCATTTTGGGGAATGGGATCCAATGACAGACAACAGAGTCAGAGATGGCTCCTGCTCCAATTGTTGGGAAACCACATGAAGACCAAGCTATATGTCTGCTACAAATATTTAGGAGACCTAGATCCAGTCTCTGCATGCTCTTTGGTTGGTGGTTTACTCTCTGTGAGCCCCCTTGGGACAAGATTAATCTTCTAGTCTGTAGATCTTCTGGTGTCCTTGACACTGCCCCCCCACCACCAACACCATCAATCCTTCCCCAAACTCTTCCACAAGATTCCCTGAGCTCTGCCTAATGTTTGGCTGTGAGTCTCAGTATCTGTTTCTGTCAAGTGCTGGATGAAGCTTCTCAGAGGACAGTTTTTCTATATTGTTCTTTTATCTCCTTTATCTCCTTGAGATCATTTATTGATCTAGCTAGAACTTCTATATTGCTCTGTATTGTTCTAGCTAGAATGATATAGTTTTAATAATCACATATTTTTCTTTCTTTATTTTGACATATCTATTGGTTTACTGTTATTGTTTTTAAGTATGGTTTTCCCTGGCTGTGGTGGACCTCCTGGCCTTGAACTCAGAAATCTGCCTGTCTCTGCTTTCTGAGTGTTGGGAATGAAGACCTGTGACATTGCATCAGGCACTTGTTCTTTTTTAGGTATGTGTTTGTGTAAATGGTGTAGAAATGAAATATGTTTTTTATATACTTATACCAAAATTTTGTTGATGCTATGTAGACTTGGCTTTTCATCTTATATCAAAATTACTGTAGTATATTCAATTTATTTCTACTGCAAAAACTAAGTAATCATATGGGCACTAAGCTGGGAATGGCCCTATTTTAGGTTGAGGCTAGTCATGAAGTCTCATATATTTATGGTGCTAATGTATGAAGTACATATCCATACATATATTCTGGTCTTGCTAATATTAGCACACTTGCATTGAAACCTAGTTGGTGAAAATCACACTACATGAAATGTTTCTCCTAATTATGATATTAGATGAGGATATGTTGTGAAAACTGTTTGGCTTGCTTTGCTAAAAACTTGCAAAATGTGAATTTTCTTTTGCATTAACCACAAATTGTTGAAAAAATATATAGTGCGACAATTTAAATTTTGTTTTTTAGTGAAAACAAATTGAGTCATAAATGATAAACATATGTGTGTGTGTCTGGGTGTGTATCACTTTCTAGACATTTCATTCTGAAACATTTCTTTTAATCTAGAATAATTAAAATGTATTTTCATAAGCATGAAGTGATTTTTAAAGTCTTTCTTTTCATATATTTGAAAATTAATGTTTTGTTTCTCTAATTCTGAATTCTCATATTGAGTTTGTGCTAGAGAACAATCTACAAGTGCAGAAAGCACCGTCAATTGGAGAATTTTCCTCCATGTTTTTCTGCATTTAGAAGACATACACGGATATCCACAGTCCTCAAATTAATATAAATTTCCATTTCTGCAAAGAATCAAAGCATTTAAAAGGTTTAGAATTAAAGACAGTCCTGTTTTTTCCTAATACTAACCAACTTCAAGCCATTTGTGTTTTCTTTGGAATTTTTCTCTTCATGAGCCAATGTAGTCTAGACACCAGGAATTCAAGCAAGTCACTAATTTTCTCACTTAGTATAAAAGTTGCCTGAATTATCTCCTCATTTTGACTCTTAGAAGGTTGCATTACTCCTTATCTCTTGTGAATCACACAGACCATCTACTCCTAACTTCCTTCCCCTGACTCCTATCTGTTTCCAAGTCCCCAACCACAGTAGGCACCTCTTGCTAAATCCAGGTAATGCCTGCCAGTAACCAGATAAGCTACCTACAAACCTCTCCCTCTCCCTCTCCCTCTCCCTCCCCTCTCCCTCTCCCTCTCCCTCTCCCTCTCCCTCTCCCTCTCCCTCTCCCTCTCCCTCTCCCTCTCCCTCTCCCTCTCCCTCTCCCTCTCCCTCTCCCTCTCCCTCTCCCTCTCCCTCTCCTCTCCCTCTTCCATGCCTTCCTTCTCTCTCTTCCCCCTTTTTACTTAATCTTATTGTATTTTATTTTGTCATATTTGATTTTTTTCATTACCTCTTAGAAACCTGTTCTTTTCCAGCAAGAGACTAAAAAGAGAGGAGATATAGAGATGAATTGTGAGAAGTACAGGGAGTGGAAGGTATAATTATACTGTATTGTATGAGAAAACTATCTATTTGCAATTAAAGAAACAAATAAAAGAAGATAGTGCTAAAAATATGTGTCATATGGTGTGTGGTAGCCCAAATAATGATCCTCTTTGTTAATGTATCCTGCCCCAATCTCCAGACACAATAAGTAGACAGAGATGATCTTGGATTATCCTGCTTCCCAAGATTTAAGACAGCTGCATGGAGGAAGGTAACATGAATATAGAAAACTTCTATGATGGATATTTGCTAATGTGTCCATGCCAAATAAAACGCCGAACAAACATTGGAGGTCAGGAGACCCAGGGACTCTCTGGAGATCTGCCAAAGTGAAAGAAAAAAATTCCTCCCTCTAGAGTTTCAAGAAGAAGCAATTGACATAAACTGACTTGACTTTTCTGTAGCAAGACAGCGACTTGACTTACAACTTAAAAACTTAATTGTGCCTGTGTCACTTGTAGCCAGGACAAATTTTGGATTGTAAGTTTTCTGGGTATGTTGGTGTCTCTATGGCTCCACTGGGGTCCCTTTCTGAACACAAGAGGTGGTCTCTTCAAATTCATTATACCCAATATTTGAGTCACAGCTAAGGTCACCTCCATTGATTCGTCCGTTGTCCCAGGCCATGTCTTGTCCTGGAAATGCCCCTCCATGCCACACCCAATTGCAGATTTCCATTCATTTTCATGGCCATCTATCCATCTCTCCTGTCCTTCCCTACACCTGATCCTGAATCTCACATCCCTCCCCAAAATACCTCCCTCTCTGTTACCTCGCTCCATCTGCCTCTTACGACTATTTTATTCCCCCTTTTAAGTGAAGACACTGGGGCCTTCTTTCTTGTTTAGATTCTTTGGGGTCTTTATATTATAACATGGTATATGTATTTTATGTTTAATATCCACTTATAAGAATGTATATAGCATGCATCTCCTTTGGGGATTGTATTATCTCATTCAGGATGATATTCCCATGTTCCATCCATTTGCCTGCAAAATTAACGATGTCTTGGCTTTTAATAGCTGAATAGTATTCCGTTGTGTAGATGCACCACATTTTCTTTATTCATTCTTCAATTGAGGGACATCTCGGTTATTTCCAGTTTCTGGCTATTAAAAATCTAGCTGCTATGAATGTAGTTGAACAAGAGTCACTATGAGATGTTGGAGCATCTTTTGAATATATGCCTAGGAGTGATGTAGCTGGGTCTTGAGGTAGGACTTTCCCAGTTTTTTGAGAAAATGTTAAGTTGATTCTCAAAGTGGTTGTACAAGTTTGCTCTCCCACCAAGAGTTTCCTCTAGAGTTTTCAATATTAGCCATTTTGATTACTGTAAGATGGAACCTCAGAGTTGTTTTGATTTGCATTTCCCTTATGACTAAGGACTTTAAACTTTTCTTTAAGTGCTTCTCAACCATTTGAATTTCCTCTGTTGAGAATTATCCTCAATAGAGTAATGCAGGCAGGGGAAACGGAACAGAGATTGAGGGAACAGCCAACCAGTAACCTGCCCAACTTGAAACCCATTCCATGGGAAAACACCAGTTCCTAACACCATTAACAATATTCCGTTATGGTTGTAGACAGGTGCATGTTGTCCTCTGAGGGACTCCACCTGGCAGCTGACTCACACATATACAGACACCCACAGGCAAACAGTAGATGGAGCTCAGGGATTCTCACAAAAATATCTTACTGATGTAGGATTGTGAGCCACAATGGGGATAGGAACTCCACAGGTAGATTAACATAGTCAACTAACCTGGACCTTTGCCCGCACTCAACTCATATGTAGTAGATGTGCAGCTTGACCTTCATGTGAGTCCTGAACAACTAGAGAAAGGGCTATCCCAAAAGCTGTTGCCTGTATGTGGGATACGTTCTACTACCTGGGCTATCTTGTCTGGCCTCAGTAGGAGAGGAAGCTCCTAGCCTCACAGAAACTTTAAGTACCATCATGAGAGGACACCAAAGAAGGAACTTCTGACCCAGAGAAGAAGTGGAGGAAAAGGGGAAGGACTGTGGGAGGGGGTGATCAGAAGAGGGTTCAATGAGTGGGCAGTAAAGTGAATAAGTAAAATAAAATTAAATTATTAAAGAAATCAGGAAAAAAGGAATATGTGGCTCCTGATAGATCTAACATGCTGCAGTGAATGTGTACATACCTGAGTACACAGGCAGGACTAATAGGACTGAGATTTTTTTTTTAAATGAGGGGACAATGTAATGTAGGTATGGAATGGAGGTGGATCTCAAAGGATGTGGGGTAAGGAAACAAAAAAATTTTTAAATACAGTGTGTAAAATCATCAAATAATAATAAAATACTTTTAAAGCAAGCAACAGTAATAGCAAAAACTTAATGGTGTTTGAACAATTTAAGAGTATAGAAAGATACCACATCCAGCTTTTACAGAAAAGTTTTCAGATGTGAAAATGATACTGTGCTTTGTAAGTATGTATAAGGACTACCTATACTGAAGCTTGACAAAGAGAGTGTGCCTCAGGGTATCTAGAATGGATTTCTAACACTTCTAACTAGTTCACAGATACTATATGTGTTTTTACAGTAGGAGAATATGAGTTGTCTGGTCTATATGGAAAGGGAGAAGTGGGTATTTTCTGTCATATTGTTTTCCCTTAGCATCCCTTATTCAGTATTTCCATGCTGTTTCAAGGCATATGCTTATGGCAAAGCTATCAAATTGAATGCAGCAGATGTGTACATTAGTAAGACTTCTAAATACATGGAACAATGTGTGAAAAGGGGATATGGATTGGTACATTTGTGACATATATTTTATACCTTGTACTGTATTTTTTGTCACTTTTTACGTTACATAAATTGTTATAAATCAGTGTAAGGGAATTATGTTGGGTGAAAATTGTTATCAGATGGTTTCATCCTTGTATGAACCCCATAGAGTATACTTAATCAAACCCTGATGGTATATCTCATAAAACACAATACACTTAGACTTTATGGTATGTCTGCATATGTGAAGCCTATCATTCTGGGAACTGTGTAACAGAAATCTGCAAGATAACATTGAGTGTTAGGGCCAAAGGTAGGTATGGCCAAAGGCCTTTCAGAATTCTGTCAATGGAAATGGTGCTGGGTTTTGGCTCCCTGGCAGGGTCATGCACGGAAAGACTAGCAATTTACAGGTAGCAAGCTCTGGAAGCTGTAGGTTAGGGTTTTAGCTTTGCAATTAAGTTAAGGTCTCATGTTTTAGACACTATGATATGAAATCTGTGCTTACTACATTAGCAGGTACTATAAAAATGAGGAAATAGGGGTCTTCTGAATTCTGATGTCTGATGAGCTTTGAAGACCGAGTTTCAGCTTGCTCATTTGAAGGGTCCACCAGGAGCCGTGTAATTAATGGACTTGCTGTTTTGGGTCATCATGCCTTGCATATCCCTGATTCTAGCTTTTGATTCTTTCCTTTCTTATTCTTGGATTTCCCGCTTGGGCAAGGCAGTCCCAGGTCAATACAGAAAGAACTGCTGGTCCAGTTCAGTTGAGTAAAAGAGAAAGTGAGTTAGTCAGCAATCAGGATAATGACAAACATGAAGCTTCTGACAACATAGATTTTATAACTAGGATTCTAATTTAATAAACATAGCATAAAAGGGGTGTAAAATATTAGAATTACATTTGTTATAATTAGCAAGCCTATATATATTGTATATGATGTTACCTGCTGTGCCTTAGTACAATTGAAAGTTCAGTAGGTTTTAATATGACTATCATCATAGTAATGTACTGTGCTGAGTTTTCAATAACTAAACCATCACAAGCTGACATTTCTTAACATTTTCACTCCATAATTATCCAAAGGACTAATGGTGATACATATTATTCATTTTCAATTTAATATCACTCTATAGCTCATGACCATACATGGTGAAAAATACATGTTTATTTCTAAATACTCTTTGCTTAAAACTGACTAACATTTCTTATTTATGAGCACTTTTTAATGCAGTCTGCTTGGGTTATTTAATATATTATTATACTTCCATACTGCATAAGCCTGTTTTCCAATACCTTTCTCTAACAATTTTTACATTTTAAATATTGTACAATTGAAAGACGCCATCCCAGTTCTTATTTTCTTTAGCAATGATTATTGTACTTTTGAAATGAAAGAATAAATTAAATGATTCTTTCCATAAAGCCAAGAGCTATGATCTTCCCCAAAGGGGGAAAAAGAGCTTATGCCAATAAACAAAAACAAAGCGTTGCAGACATCCGGCATCAGGGAGCATGAGGGACAGGGATTGAAGCTTGCAGCTGAATGAGCAGGATAAATGATAACAAGCTTTAGTGATAGCAACATTAAACAGGCTTGACTAAAGAAAACTACAATCAGAACATTGTATGTCAGCAACACACAAAGCCTCAAAGCAGATTATCCAAGAGTGTAACAAAGATGAAATTAGCATTGGTATCTCTAGAGCTTACAAACATCATAAACCAAGATAAGAAATTTGGTTGTGCACACATACAAGCAAGCAAGGCATAAAGGCACTCCTATATGAATTTGGAAAAAAGAAAAACAGAATGAAACTATTGAGAGTTATGTCCAAATCCGTCCCTAGAGTATAAGGTCTTTATAAGTAGGCTATACTATCCTTTTGTGTGACTAACATTATTTAGCTAGAATGCATTTGTGAGAAATATTTAAACTATGTGATAACAATAAATAAATGCTTTTAAGTTTAGTATTTATCACATAATTTTTAGCATATTATATATGTAATAGGTTAAGATCAATAATACTGATCATTTTGTGGATACTAATAACATTATTTAAATCAACTTATACAGGAGTCTCTGTTTTGTCAAATCTAAGTTTGAAATATATTTCACCAAAATAGAAGAAAAATGAGCAAGAAAAATAGAAAGTTGGTTACAAAATATAGACTTATTTTAAATACTCTTTGCTATTAAAGTATAATCATATAATTACCTCCTTCCATTTTCCTGTATCCAATCCCTTCCATGTACCCCTCTTTTTTCTTTCTCAAATTCATGGAAACAAGTTCACTATCATTATTATTACCAACATATGATTATTTATGTTTTTGATAATAAGGAGAATCAAGACACAATCATACACAATTCCCAAGCACACATATATAAAATTTGTGTTAAGAACAGGGGTAAACATTAAACCTAACTTGGCATAATACTCTATTTTAACAATGTATAGTTTGTGTATCTATAAAGCAGTGTGTACTGGGTGGCAGAATCGATTGAAGTAAGTATGCATCTATCTCTTTGGAACATGAGGTATTTGAAAACTATTTCTTATACATATATTTAAGACATCAGTGTATATGCCTATGAATAATAATAAGACTCAATGAAAAGCACTTCTTCAAGTTAAAAAGAATTAACAGCGTGTGGTGGCAAGCCTTTAATCCCAGCTTGGAGGCAGCAGGCGATTCTGAGTTCAGCACTGGTACAGAGTTTCAGCAGCAAATAAAGAACCCTTCTGAAAAAAAAAAAAAAAAAAAAAAAAAATTAAAACAATAGACAAATAAAATAGGGTGAGACCTTAGGTAAACTTCTTCAAGTCCGAGAACACCAAGAAGTTCTGGAAATGACTGGATTTTATTTAAGAAATTAGCTTTGAACACTCCAGAAAGATCTAGCATCAATTTCAAATCCACAGCTGTCTGAATTGTGACATAACTCATTTCTATCATTTAAGGCTCTGATTGGGGTAATTGCAGATTATTTACAGATGCTTGGATGACTCAAGAGGAAAATACATTACTAAAATTGCTACCACAGCACTGAGGACAACTCACTGAATCCACTGCTAAGAATTCTCTACGCATCTTTAATGCGCTCCAACATCTCTTAGAGACTCACCAAGCATAGCCTCCACCACAGCAGGTGCTTTCTGCTGGTGAAGCATTGAGAAGGGGATCCTCCTGACTGTTGCAAGTTTTAATTTTCCCAAGTAGATGACATCTTATCTACACAATCCCCATGAGCTTCCCCTTTGCTTCAAGAGGAAAGACAAAGTTGACATAAAATATACAATATATGTACAATGTCATAGACAGTTGCCATACAATATACAATATATGTCCAGTTTTACTGTCTTCATAATCTTATTTATGCTTACCTTGCAAACTTTTTCCCAGTGATTAGAATACAATACCACACATAGCTACATAGCTATGCTAAGTTTCATTTGTGCCTATCATCTTGACACAACTTGACATTTTTTATATAATTTTACATGGGGTTGTTATTTCTAATTTTAATTTAAAAATTTATTTAAATTGTCTTGCTTTCTTCACTGGAAAAACAAAATACCTCAAGAAAGGTGAGTGCTCAATGTCTGTGCAACAATGTTTCATAATTTAGATTTTTATTATTGCCCTTCTAATATTTTTAATAATGGCTTTGTGGCCATATAGTAATTAGACATCATATTATATAGTTTGATTATTCAATATGTATACATAATGAAGGATGATCCGGGCATAGAAACTATTATCTCCATAATCTTAAATATTATTGTTTCTTATTGGTGAAAAATGTTGAGCTTCTCTTTTAATTATTTATGAAGTATAAAATAAACTTTGTAAGGCATAAGAAACATAAAATACCCTAGTATTTTCCATCCTTTCTTTTTTTTTTTTTTAGAGAGATATCCAATGTTTATTAAATATTACTATATCCTATTTCCAATATATTTTTTTATTGGAAATTTTATTTACATTTCAGATGTTCTCTCCTTACTCATTTCCCCCCTCCCTCCCAGGAACTCACTATCCCTTACCCCCCTCCTCCTGCCTCCACGTTGTGTACCCCCACCCACCCTCCCGTACCTCACCTCCCCACCCTCGAATATCTCCCCCCCACGACGTCCAGCCTTCATGGGACCAAGGATCTCTTCTCCCACTTATATATAGCTCCCTTGCATATATAGCTGGAGCCATGGGTCCCTCCCTAAGCGCTCCCAGGCTGGTGGTTTAGACCTGGGGTCTCTGGTGTGTTGGTATTGTTGCTTTCCTCATGGTGTACGAATCCTCTATTATACTATTTTTAATTTATGTTTTCATAGGTACAAGTGTTTTGCCTGCATATATGTCTGTACACCACATGCATTACATCAACAGAGGCCAGAAGAGAGTACCAGATGGCCTTATTAGCCATGGTATAGATGTTGGGAATTAAACCAGGTCCTCTAGAAGAAAAGGCAATGAACCTACCTGCTGAGACAGCTTTCCAGTGTCCTAACTAGTTTTGATCATGCTATTTTTTTTATTTTGTAATTGTGTCTTTCTGTAGTTCATCCTGCTCTAGAAATGACTTTATAGTCCAGCAAAGACATGCTGTTTTAGTAGAGTAGCCAAAGTGTGTCTTGCCAGTCTTTCTGTCTTGAAGGTTAGTTTTGGCAGCATCTCTCCTGTGCATTAACTTCACAGTGTTGCAGAAGTATGATGTAATAATGGATTCTTTTAAATATTCTTTTTGTTTCTTATTACATTTGACCCAAGAACAAAAGGCAGATTTAGTGCCTGCAATGTCAACAGAGATGGCAGCAAAAAAAAAAAATGATGAAGAATTCCAGAGAGAACTCCCTATGGATAAAGTTTCCTATACTTGAAGAATTATCATGCAACCATCCAAATGCTAAGTCTCCCTCTCTAAGTGATCTTTTGGTCCTTGTGCTATGTCTACTGATAGGACACAGGGGATTTCCCCCCTTCTTTTAGGTATTTTTAAAATTTAAAATTTTTTGGAATTTTTTTTAAAATTTAAATTTTTTTTTTTTTCCATTTTTTTAAAAACTTTTAAAAGGGGGGGGGGTTTTTAAAAAAGGGGCCGGGAAAGGGGAAAAACCCCCCCCAAAAAAAACGGGGAAAGGGGCCCAAAAAATTTTTTTCCCTTTGGAATTTTTTTTTTTAAAAAGGTTTTAAAACCCGGGGGTGCCTTTTGGGCCCCCCGGGGGGAAAAAAAAACCCCCCGGGTAAAAAAAACCCAAAAAGGGTTTTTCCCTAAAACCCGGGCCCCTTTTTTGGGAAACCCCCAAAATTTTTTCCCCTTTTTTAAAAAAAAGGGTTCCCTTTTTTTTCCAAAAGGGCCCCCCCTTTTTTTTCCCCTTTTTTTTTCCCCTTTTTTTTTTAAAAAAAGGGGTTTTTTTAAAAAAAAATTGGGACAAAATTTTTCCCCTTTTTTTAAAAGGGGGGTTTTCCCCCCTTTTTTTTTTTTTTAATTTGGGTTTTAAAAAAAATTTTTTTGGGGGGGAAAAAAATTTTTAAAAAAAAGGGTTTTTTTTTTTTTTTAAAAAAAAAAAAAATTTTTAAAAATTTTTGGGATTTTTGGGGGGGAAAAAAATTTTTAAAACCCCTTTTAGGGGGGTTTTTTTTTTTAAAAAAAAAGGGGGGGGGGTTTTTTTTTAAAATTTTAAAATTTTCCCAATTCAAAAAAAAATTTTAAAAAAAAGGGTTTTTTTTTAAAAAAAATTTTTTAAAAAAAAAAAAGGGGGAAAATTTTTTTTTTTTTTAAAATTTAAATTAAAAAATTTTGGGGGGGTTTTTTGGGGGGAAAGGGGGGGGAAAAAAAATTTTTTTTTAAAATTTTTTGGGGGGTTTGGGGGGGGGGGGGTTTTTTTTAAAATTTTTTTAAAGGGAAAAGGGGGGTGGGGGGAAAAGGGGGGAAAGGGAGGGGGGGAAATTTGGGGGGGGGAAAAAAAGGAAGGGAAAAAAAAAAATTTTTAAAAAAATTTAAAAATTTTTGGGGAAATTTTAAAAATTTTTTAAAAATTTTTTAAATTTTGGGGGGGGGGGGGGGAAAAATTTAAAAAAAATTTTTTTTTTTAAAATTTTTTTTGGGGGGAAAAAAATTTTTTAAAAAAGGGGGTTTTTGGGTTTGGGGGGAATTTGGGGGTTTTTTTTTTTTGGGGGAAAAAAACCCGGGGAAAAAAGGTTAAAAAGGGGGGGGTTTTTATTTTTTTTTGGGGGGGGAAAAAAATTTTTTTTTTTTTAAAAAAGGGGGGGGGTTTAAAAGGGGGGAAAAGGGGGGGGAAAAAAAAAAGGGGGGGGGGAAATAAAAAATTTTTTTTTCAAAAAAGGGGGAAAAAAAAATTGGGAAATTTTTGGGGGGGGGGGGGGGGGGGAAAAAAATTTTTTGGGGGGGGGGGGGGGTTTGGGGGGGGGGGGTTTTTTTGGGGGGAAATATTGGGGGGGGGGGGGGGAAAAAAAATTTTTTTTTTGGGGAAAAAAAGGGGGGGGGGGGGGGGGAAAAAGGGGGGGGGTTTTTTTTTTAAGGGGGGGGGGGGGTTTTTTTTTTTAAAACCCATTTTTAAAAAAATTTTTTTTTGGGGGGGGGGGGGGGGAAAAAAAGGGGGGGGGGGGGGGAAAGGGGGGGTTTTTGGGGGGGGGGGGGGGGTTTTTTAAAAAAAAGGGGGGGGGGGGGGGTTTTTTTTTTTTTGGGGGGGGGGGGGTTTTTGGGGGGGGGTTTTTTTTTTTAAAAAAGGGGGTTTTTTTTTAAGGGGGTTTGGGGGGAAAAAGGGGGGGGGGGGGGAAAATTGGGGGGGGGGGGGGGGGGGGGGGGGAGGGGGGGTTTTTTGGGGGGGGGGGGGAAAAGGGGGGGGGGGGGGGGGGGGGGGGTTTTTGGGGGAAAAAAGGGGGGGGGGGGGGTTTTTGGGGGGTTTTTGGGGGGGGGGGGGGGGTTTTTTTTTTTTTTAAAGGGGGGGTTTTTTGGGTTTGTTTTGGGGTTTTTAAAAAAAAAAAATTTTTTTTTGGGGGGGGGGAAAACCCCCCAAATTTTTTTAAAAAAAAAAAAAAAGGGGGTTTTTTTTTTTAAAAAAATTTTTTTTAAAAAAAAAGGGGGGGGAAAAAAAGGGGGGGTTCCCCGGGGGGGGTTTTTTTGGGGGGGGTTTTTTTTGGGGGGGGGAAAAATTTTTAAAACAAAAAGGGGGAAAAAAAATTTTTGGGGGTTTGGGGGGGGGGGGGTTTTTGGGGGGGGGGGGGGGGGGGAAATTAAATTTTTTGGGGGAAAAAAAGGGGGGGTTTTTGGGGGGGGGGGGGGAAAAATTGGGGGAAAGTTTTTTTTTTAAAAAAAATTTTTTGGGGGGGGTTTTTTTTTAAATTTTTTTTTTAAAAACCCCTTTTTGGGAATTTTTTTTTTTTTTTTTTTTTTTTGGGGGGGGGGGGAAAAAAAATTTTTGGGTTTTTTTTTTTTAAAAAATTGGGGGTTTTTAAATTTTTTTTTTTTTAAAAAATTTTAAAAAGGGGGGGGGTTTTTTTTAAAAAAAAAAAAGGGGGGTTTTTTTTTTTTTTTTTTTTTTTTTTTTTTTTTTTTTTTTTTGGGGTTTTAAAAAAAAATTTTTAAAAAAAAAAGGAAAAAAAAAAAAAAAAAGGAAAATTTTAAAAAAATTTTTTTTTAAAACCTTTGCCTTAAAAAAATTTTTTTGGGTTTAAAAAATTTTTAAAAAAATTTTAAAAAAAAATTTAAAAAAATTAAGGGAAAAAAAAAAAAAAAGGGGGGGTTTTTTTAAAAAAAGGGTTTAAAATTTAATTTTTTAAATAAAAAAAAAAAAAAATTTTTTTTTTTTTTTAAAATTTTTTTTTGGGCCCCCCTTTTCCCCCTTTTTTTCCCCCCCCCATTTTTGGGGGGGGGCCCCCCAAAAAAAAAATTTTTCCCCCTTGGGGGGGTTTTTTTCGGGGGGGGGGGGTTTTTTTTGAATTTTTTTTTTTGGGGAAAAACCCCCCTTTTTAAATTTTTTTTTTTTTTTTTTGGGGCCCAAAGGGGGGGGCCCCAACCCCCCCCTTTTTTTTTAAGGAAAAAACCCCCCTTTTTTTAGGGGGTTGGGGGGGTTTTTGGGGGGGGGTTGGGGGTTTTAAAAAATTGGGGTTTTTGGGTTTTTTTTTTTTTTTTTTTTTTTAAAAAAAAAAAAAAATTTTTCCCCCCTTTTTGGGAAACCCCCTTTTTTTTTTTTTTTTGGGGGGGGGTTTTTTTGGGGGGGGGCCCCCCTTTCTTTAAAAAAGGGGGGGGGGGTCCCCCCGGGGGTTTTTTTTGGGGGTTTTTTTGGGGGGTTTTAAAATTTTTTTTTTTTTGGGGGGGCCCTTTTTTTTCCCCCTTTTTTTTTTTCCATTTGGTTTTGGGGGGGGGGGAAGGGCCCCGGGGTTTTGCCCAAAAATTAAAAAGGGGGGGGCCCCCGGAAACCCCAAAGGTTTTTTTTGGGGTTTTTTTTTAAAAATTTTTTTTGGGGTTTCCCCCCTTGGAAAACCCAAAATTTGGGGGTTTTTTTTTTTTTTTAAATTTTTTTTTTTTTCCCCCCTTTTTTTTTTTTTTTTTCCCCCAGGGGGGAAATTTTCCCCAATTGGCCCCCAAAAAATTCCCCCAAAAAGGGATTTTTTTTTTTTTCCCCCTTGGGGTTTTTTTTTTTTTTTTCCCCCCCTTTTTTTTTTTGGGTTTTTTTGGGGTTTCCCCTTTTTTTTTTTTTTGGGGTTTTTCCCCTTTTTGGGGTTTTTGGGGCCCCTTTTTTCCCCGTTTTTGGGGTTCCCCCCGGGGGGGGGCCCCCCCTTTTTCCCCCTTTTTTAAAACCCCTTTTGGTTTTTTAAAATTTTCCCTTTTTGCCCCTTTTTTTTTTTTTTTTTTTTAATTTTTTTTTTTTTGGGGGGGTTTTAAAACCTTCCCTTTTTTAAAAAAAAAAAAAATTTTTCCAAAATTTGGCCCCCCATTGGAAACCCCAAAAAAAGGTTTTTTTTTCCCGGGGGGGGTTTTTTTGAAAAAAAGGGGGGTTTTTTTTTCCCCGGGGGGTTTTCCCCCCCCTTTTTTTAAAAAATTTTTTTTAAAGGGGGGGGGTTTTTTGGGCCCCCCCCCTTTTTTTTTTTTTAATTTTTTTTTTAAAAAAGGGGGGGTTTTTTCCCCCCCGAAAAAAAAAATTTGGGGGGAAAAAAAACCCCTTTTTTTTTTTTTTTTTTTTGGGGGTTTTTTTTCCAAAAAAATTTTGGGGTTTTTTTCCCCGGGGGGGAAAATTTTTTTTTAAAAAAATTTTTTTTTTAAAAAATTTTTTTTTTAATTTTTTTTTTTTTTTCCCCCCTTTTCCCTTTTTTTGGGTTTTTTTTTTTGGGTTTTTTTCCTTTTTTATTTCCCTTTTTTCCCCCGGAAATTATTTTTGTTTTTAAATTTTTTCCCTTTAAATTTTTTTTGGGAAAACCTTTTTTTAAAAATTTTTTTTTTTTAAATTTTTTTTTTTGCTTTTTTTTTGGGGGTTTTTTGGGGGGGAATTTTTTTAAAAATTTTCCCTTTTTTAAAAAATTTTTTTTTTTTTTTAAATTTTTTCCCTTTAATCTCCTTCTGTTGCCTTTTTTGCCCCTGGCTAGGACTTCCAGAACTATATTGAACAGGTAGGGGAGAGTGGGGGAGCCCCCTTGGGCTAAATCCCCTTTTTTTAATTGGGGTTTCTTTAAGTTTCTCTCCATTTTTGTTTGATGTTAGCTACTCCTTTTCTGTTATTGGGTTTTTTCCCATGTTTAGGTATGGGCCTTGAATTCCCGGGTCTTTCCAAGACTTTTAAACAGGAAAGGGGGGGTTGAATTTTGTCAAATTTTTTTTCTCAACGTCAAAAGATATATCAGGGTGGTTTTTTTTTTTTGGGTTTATTTTTGTAGTGGATTACGTTGATGGGGTTTTCCCCTAAAATTTAACCAACCCGCATTCCCTTGGGGTAAACCACTTTTATCATGGGGGATAAGTGGTTTTTATGTGTTTTTTGGGTTCGGGTTCCCAAAAGAATTTTATTCAAATTTTGCATCGTTTTTCATAAGGGGGATTGGTCCCGAAGTTCTCTTTTCTTGTTGGGTCTTTTTGGTTTGGGTTTTTGGGATAAAACGTAATTTTGGCTTCATAAATGAATTTTGGGGTTCCTTCCGTTTTTTTTTGTGGAAATTTGTTTGAAGAGAATTGGGATTTTGATCTTTTCCCTTTAAGGTTTGGAAAAGAATTTTTGCAAAAAAACCAACCCGGACCTGGACTTTATTTTGGGGGAGAAACCCTTTTTTGACTGCTTCTATTTTTTTCCCCAGTTAAGGGACTGTTAAGATGGTTTTTCTGAACCCGATTTAACATTTTAAAAGATACTTGTCTAGAAAATTGTCCAATTCTTCCCCGATTTTTCCAAATTTTTTTGAGTATAGGGTTTTTGGGAGTAGGTCGATTATTTTTTGAAATTTTCCCGGTTTCTGTTGTTAAGTCCAAACCCTTTTTTTATTTGGATTTTATTGAATTTTGGGAAAAGTTTTCCCCTGCCCTCTGAATTTGGCTGGGCCCAAAGGGGTTTTTCTATTTTTTTTTGATTTTCTCAAAGAACCACTCCCTGGTTTTAAAATTTTCTTTTTATAGTTTCCCCTTTTTTTTTCTAAATTTGGTTTATTTCAGCCCGGTTTAATTATTTTCCTGCCGTCTACCCTCTTGGGTGTTTTTTTCTTTTTTTTTTTTTCTAGGCTTTTTGGGGGGTTTTCAAGCTGCTAGGTGTTTTCCCCCTCCCCCATTTCTTTTTGTATGCACTTAGACATGAGCTTTCCCCTTAAACACGGGCCCTTTAAATTTCCCATAGGTTTTGGGATGATTTGTCCCTTTATTTTCAAATTTAAAATTCCCAAAAAGTCTTTAATTTCTTTCTTTATTTTTTCCCGGGGCCCCAATTTTCAAAAGAGTAAGTATTTCAGTTTCCCTGGAGGGGGGGGCTTTTTTCCCTTTTCTTGTTGTTTTTGAAGACCCCTTTAGGGCCCCTGGTTTATCTGATAGGAAAAGCCCTGGGATTAAAATCGATTTTTTATATCTGTTGAGGCCTGTCTTGGACCTATAATATGGGTCCATTTTGGGAGAAGGGGACCCAAGGGGGTGCAGAGAAAAAGGTATATTCTTTTGGTTTTTTTGGGGGAAATGTTCTATAAAAATCTGTTAAGTCCAATTTTTTGGGTTTTTTAAAACTTCCTTTAGTTTACGTACCTTTTTGTCTAGTTTTTCCCTTTCCCTATCTGTCCAAAGGGTGAGAAAATTTGGGGGGATTTAAGTCCCCCCAAAAATTAAATTTTGTGAGGTGCAATATGTGCTTTGAGCTTTATAAAGCTTCTTTTTTGAAAGAGGGTGCCCTTTCATTTTGGGCTTGAAAGATTTAGAATTTGAGAGGTTTCATGTTTTGGGTTTACTTTTCCTTTGCAAAAAATGAAAAAACCTTTCCCCTTAAACCCTTTTTTTTTATCCTTTAAAGTTTAAAGCCCAATTTTTTTTCCCATTAAGAATTTGGGTACTCCACTTGTTTTTTCCCAAAACCATTTGCTTGAAAAATTTGGGTTTTTCCAGCCTTTTTCTCTAAAGTAGTTTTCTGTCCTTGGCACTGAGGGGTTTTCCTGAAAAAAACAAAAAGTTTTGGGTCCTTTTGCTATCCCCGTCCCGTTAGGGGTTTTGTCTTTTTTTTGGGGAATTTAGTCCCTTACATTAAGAGAAATTTTTTTAAAAAAGGGAGGGCTGTTGCTTTCCGGGTTTTTTTTTGGGTAAAAGGGGAAAGGGGGTTTTTGTGTGGCAAACTTCTTTTGGGTTTTTTGGAGGTGGATTTCTTTCTTCTTCCCTTTTTAGGGAGGGTTTCTCCTCCTTGTAATGGGTTTTTTTCCTCTATTAAACTTTTAAACCCCGGGTTTTTTGGAAAGATATTGTTTTAAAATTTTCTTTGTCATGGAATACTTTGTTTCTCCATCCATGGGGTTTTGAAGTTTTGGGTGGGAATAGTAGCCTGGGCCCGGCATTTGTGTTCTTTAGGGCGCAAAGACATTTTGACCAGGGTCTTCTGGGTTTCATAGTCTCTGGTGAGAAATCGGGTAATTTTGAAAAGGTCTTCCTTTATTTGACTTTGGGCCTTTTTTTTCTTACAATTTTAAAAATTTTTTCTTTTTTTGGGGCAAATTTTGTGTTTTGATTAATTAATTTTAACGGAGGTTTTCTTTTTCTGGGCTAGCCCATTTTGGGGTTTTTTGTAGGGTTTTTTTGAAGGGGTTATTGGGGATCTCCCTTCCTTAGGTTAGGGGAAATTTTTCTTCTATGATTTTGTTGAAGATATTTACGGCCCCTTTTAATTTTTGGAAAAATTCACTCTCTTCTATACCTATTATCCCTTGGGGTTTTGGGCTTTTCATTGTGTCCTGGATTTTCCCGGTGTTTTTTGTGAAGAGCTTTTTTGCATTTTTTCCCTTTTCCTTGACAGTTGTGGGCAATATTTTCTATGGTATCTTCCCCGCACCTGAGATTCTCTCTTCTATCTCTTGTAAATTTTGTTTGGGAAAGGGTTTCTCTGTGACTCCTATTTCTTTCTTAGGGTTTTTTATCTCGAGAGTAAATCCCCCTTTGTGATTTCTTATTTTTTTCTAAATTTTTATTTTTTTTCCTGGATGGTTTTTTTATAAATCCTTTCCCCCGGGGGGCTTTGGGGGGGGTTTTTAAGGGGGGGGGGGGGGGGGGGGCCGGGGGGGGGGGGGGGGGGCCGGGGGGGGGGGGGGGTGTTTTGGTTTTAATTTTTTCCCTTTTTAAACCTTTATATCCTTTAAAAAGGGGGGTTTTTTAAACCTTTTTTTCCCGGGGATTTGGGGGGTTCAAAATAATTTGGGGGAAATGGGTTAATTTTTGGTTTCCCTTTTAAAGTCCCCTTTCCCTCCTCCTTTAAAGGTTTTGGCTGGAAACCCTTTTTTTCCTGGTTTATGGGGGTTTTTTTTACGAAATGTTTAAATTGGGTTGTGTGCTGGTTCGGGTTGGGCCCGGATTCTTGCTTTGGGGCCGGGAAACCGGTTTTCCAGGTGGTTCCTGGTCCCTGGTTTAAACCCGTTCCCCCCCTGTTTTCATTTTTTTGAGGTAAAAACTGCCGGGTTTTTTAAGTTTCCTCTGGGTTCTGAAAATTGGGGCCCCGGTTCCGCTCATCCCCCTTGGCCCGGAAAACCCAAGGAAACCCGTGCTTGGGGCCCGGAAATTTTTAACCTTTGGGGGCCCGTGGGCCCGGTTTTCTCCCCTTTTGGGGGAAGGGGTTGCTGCCTCCTTGGGTTTTAAAGCTGCTTGAGTTAATTTTCCTTTTTGCCCCGCTTTCCCCGGGTTCTTTGGGGGAGATTCCGCTGCGGGCCCCCCAGGCCCAAAAACCCGGGAAGGGAACCCGGCTGGGGGCCCGGGGGGGGTACCTTTGGGGCCCGGGGGGTCCCATTACTCCCTTTGGGGCAAGTGGTTTTCTGCCTCCTTGCCTTAAAAAGCTCTAGGGTTTGGATTTTCCCGGGGCCCGCTTTTCCCCCGGGGTTTTGTGGGATTTTTGGCCCCCTTCCGGGTCCAAACCGGAAGGAACCGGTTCCCCCGGGGGCCCGGGGTTTTGGGGCCCTGGGGCCCGGGGGGTCCCAGTTTTCTCCCTTTTTGGGGGGTTTGCGGCTCCTTCCAGGAACTCTGGGGGGCTCCCGGGGCCCCCCTTCCCCGGGTTTTGGGGAGGTTGGGGAGAGCTCCCCCCGGGATTTTGCCCCGGGCCCCGATTTTTTTAAAAACCCAAAGGAGCCCCCTCAGGGCCAAAATAAAAAACCCCGGGTTCCTTTTCCCCTTTTGGGTTTTCCCCCTTTTCCTTTTTTTGGGGGGTTTTTGCTTTTCTTTCCCTTTCCTTTCTCCCTGGGGGCCCCAACTCCTTCCCCAATTCCCGGGGGGAGGGAGTCAGACTGGAAAGGGGTTCGTTTTGGAAAAAAATTCATTATTTTAAAACCTTTTTTATGGAAACCCTTTTTTTTTCCTTTAAGGCTAAAAAAAATTTTTTGTTAAACCCTTTTTTTTATCCTTTTGGTTTTTTTTTATTCCGGGTTTAAAAGATTAAAAAAAGCTAATGCCCCCCTTTCCCCCTTCCCCCAAAAACCTAAAAAAAAAAAATTACAAAACAGTTTTTAACAAAGGAGGTTAAAGAAATTAAAAATGTTAGGTAAAAAAATTGATTTTAACCTAAAAAGAAACCAAAATTTTTTTTGTAAAAATTTTAACCCCTAAATTTTATTATCCTAATAATTGACAACCAAAAAAACCTTTGGGTTTTTTAAATTTGGGAAAAACACAAAAAAGCAGAAAAAATAAAATTTTTTTTGAAAAATAAAAAAAAGGAAAGGAAAGAAAAGGAGGGTTAAATTAATTGGGAAATAAACGGTGAGATGTATATAAAATTTTTAAAAAACCCCAAAAAAGAAAAGGCAAATTTTTTTTTTTAAAATTAGGGAAAATGGGTCCCCCCAAAATTTTTATCTTTGGTTAAGGAAAACTCGGGGGGGTTTTTCTTTTTTGGGTTTTGGTTTTTAAATTAAAAAAAAAGAAAAAAAAAATTTTTTATGGAAAAATGGAAAAAAAAGGGGCTGGAAAATGGGGGAATTTTGAAAAAAAAACCCAAATTTACCAAAATGTTTAAAAAACCGTTAAAAAAAAACAAAATAAGGGAATTTCCCCTTTTAATTTGGGATCTGGACCTTGGAAATTTTTTTTTTAACCTCTTTGGTTGGGGGGGTTAAACTCGGGTTTTTTTGGGGTTTGGTTTTTGTATTAAGGAAAAGAATTTTTAAAGGGGTTTTTGGGCCAATTAATAATCCCCAAGGAATTTTTTCTCGTCCCCCCTTTTTTAAGGAAAACCCAAAGGGTTCCCGAATTTTTGTAAATTTTAAATTCCCCAAAAATGGAGGAAAAATTCCCCTTTTTTTTCCCCAAATTTTAGGGCCCGCTTTTTTTTTGAAATTTTTGCCCTTTTTTAAAACCCCTTTTAATTTTAGGGATTTCCCAAAATTTTTTTTAAATTGATTTAGATGATAAGGATTTGTTTGGGTTTAAAGGTTTCCCCGGCCGCAATTTTCCCCAAAACACCCTTCCCCCCTTTTTTAACAAGGGGGTTTTTTTTAGGAGGGCTAACCCAGTTTTTTTTTACCCCAAAAAAGGGGGAAGAATTCCCAAAATTAAAAAAAAAAAATTTTCCAAAAAAACCAAAAATTTAAAAAGGGACCAAAACCCCCCTTTTTTTAACCCCCAAAAATTGGAGTAAATTCCAAAAATTTTCTATGAAAATAATGGAAAAAAATTGGAAGGACATGAAAATGGAGGCCATTGAGTATATAAGAAATAACATTCTGACCAGAAAATAAGATGTATATCAAACTTAAAAAGAAAAACAAGATAAGGCATCCTCTGTTATATATGCATCTGGAGCCATGGATCCTCCATGTGTACTCTTTGGTGGTGGTTTAATCTCTGGGAGCTGTAGGCGTTTGGTTGGTTGGTATTATTGAAGCAACTTTGGTATATGCCGAGGAGTGGTATAGCTGGCTCAGTATACTACGTCCAATTTTCTGAAGAACCACCAGATTGATGTCCAGAGTGGTTGTACCAGCTTACAATCCCAACAGTGGAGGAGTATTCCTCTTTCTCCACATCCTTGCCAGCATCTGCTGTCACCTGAGTTTTTGATCTTTCTAAGCCATTCTGACTGGTGTGAGGTGGTATCTCAGGATAGTTTTGATTTGCATTTTCCTGATGACTAAGGATATTGAATGTTTCTCAAGGTGCTTCATGGCCATTCAATATTCCTCAATTGAGAATTCTTTTTTAGCTCTGTACCCCATTTTTTACAGGGTTACTTTATTCTCTGGAGTCTAACTTCTTGAGTTCTTTGTATATGTTAGATATTACGCCCTCTATTAGACATAGGATTGGTAAAGATCTTTTCTCAATTTGTTGGTTGCTGCTTTTTTATATTGACAGTGTCCTTTGCCTTACAGAAGCTTCTCAATTTTATGAGATCCCATTTGTCGATTAATGATCTTAGAGCATAAGCCATTGGTGTTCTGTTCAGGAAAATTTCCCCTGTGCCCATGTGTTCAAGGCTCTTCCCCCATTTCTCTTCTATTAAATATGGTTTTATGTGGAGGTAGCCGTACTAACCCAGGGTACACAGAGACAGTATCCAAATTAACAAAATCAGAAATGAAAAGGGACACATAACAACAGAAACTGAGTAAATTCAAAACCTCATCAGATCCTACTACAAAAGCCTATACTCAACTGAAAAATCTGGATGAAAATTATGTAGACATATAACAGGTACCAAAGTTAAATCAGGATCAGATAAACTATCTAAGCAGTCCTATAACCCCTAAAGAAATAGAAGCAAACATTAAAAGTCTCCCAACAACAACAACAACAAAAAAAGGCCAGGAACAGATGATTTTGTGAAGAATTCTATCAGACCCTTCAAAGAAAACCTAATACCAATACTCTTCACACAAACTGCTCCACAAAATAGAAACAGAAGTAACACTACTCAATTCATTCTATGAAGCCACAACTATGCTTATACCTATATCACCAAAGACCCAACAAAGAAAGAGAACTTCAATCCAATTTCCCTTATGAATATTGATGCAAAATTATACCTTTCACATTAGAAAAAAACATAATATCTAAGTGATAATAATAAAATATAGCAAAATAAAACATAATTAGATAAAACAAAATCTATCACATCAGAATTAAATAAGGACAAACATAAAAAAGTAAAGGAATCCCAAAAAAAGCATCAAAGATCTACTTTTTCACAAACTTGGAAATCTCATAAAAATACTAAATTTGAGGACATCATATTTATACAGAGACCTGGTTCAAACCCATGCAGGCCCAGTGCCTGCTGCATCAGTTCTGTGAGTTCTTGGGAGCCTTGCTCATATTGATTTACTGGGACTTGTATTCTTGTTGTCCCCCATCACTCCTAGCCCTTACACTTTTTCCTGCGTTCTCTTTCATGGGATTTTCTGACCCCTGAGGAGAAGGAGTTGACTTACCATTTAAGGTGGAATGTACAGAGATTTCTCACTTTCTACATAAGGTCCAGCTATGGGCTTCTGTATGTGTTCTCTGATTGCCAGCTTTTCTTTCTTATAAGATATTTTTTTTTATCAAGGATCATAAAGACTTCCATATAATTTGTTCAATGTTGAATTTTAGTTTTGACAGCAATAGGAGTGAGCAAAGAAGTTGTCTGTTGTAGAGTTGAAGGATACACTGAAAATGTTCCATTTGTATCCTTTATAGATAACCAAATACATCTCTCCAAGGAAACAAACTTAAGAACATAAAATAGAACATTAAAGTAATAGTTTTCCCGTTGTTCAAATCAGTGCTATTTTATCTCAAAGGGAAAAAAAAAATGTAAGGTCTCTACTCTGCATGAGCATCTCAGTAGCATCCAAAACTGAGGTGCACAACTGAGTGGAGAACCACGTTGCCATTTTGAGTTACATTCCTGAATCTATTCCAATTCTGCTGCATCTCATGCTCTTCTCAAATAATGAGTAAATACAGCAGGGATAATAGGACACTTTGATTATTGGAGGAGTAACTTTTCTGATGTTTGCTTGGCTCAGAGACTACCAATGTTCCTGTAGAACTTTTCTTAAATGGGAAGGCAGATTAAAGTGCTTCTATTTGGTCTCTTCCTGGCTCCAGTAGTCTTACACTACTCACAATGCACTCTGATGTCACTCTCAGCCTTGTCAAGCTCTCACTCTACTTGTTTCTGTAAAGATAAATCCTCTAATGAAGCCATCAGATATAAATCTCTATTTATATCATATCTGTGCCAGTTTTGAACTATTGTATTATATTATGTTAACATTTATAATCATATATGTATGTATATATGTGTGTATGTAATTCATATATGTATGTATATATGTTTTATGTAATTTTGTGAAGGTAGAGAACATTTTTATGTCATTTATTTTTATCAGAAAATTAGGTATATGTACAATTACATATGCATTTGTTTCTCCTGGAGTACATAGTATAGCTATACATGTTCTCTTTAGAAATAACTTGTGATTCTAATAAATAGTTGTTACATAATAGACTACTGTACAACTATGTACACTAATATACTAATTTCTGTAAGACTTACTCCATCCTCTTCTGTATAATAGAATAACAATTTCTCAATATACTCATTCAATTTTCTTAACTTTTTAATGGTTCTTTTTAAGTTTCACATAATGCACTCCAAACACTCTCATCTTACCATTCCTTTTTATCCAACTGTTGCCCTTGGAACCTTTGCACAAATGGAAAACAAAATCTCATCATGGAAGTTTTAGTGAGTCATAGTGCATCCTACAGTTTAACCTATGTCCATACATCTTTACTTGTAAATGGTCATTGCAATGAGTCATTGGTCTGTTTCAAGGCCTCTGGCTACTCCATCAGTACTGGATTCATATTGAGACTTCTCCCAGATATCCTGTTGTTGCCCAGTGTCATGGAGATCCAGCAGCTTTGGATCTGCAGGATTGACCATTTCTTGTACTCCTAGCAGTTCACAAATGAGATAGAGTTTGTCCTGGGCCAACACAAAGTCTTGTATCTGGTACTAGGTGGCAGCTAAGTTGATCAGTCTACCAGTTCTTCCCCACCTACACCATTATGGTAAGCTCTCTAGCACTACTCCTGCTAGCTCACCCAATAATGCAGTAGGTGAGGGGCAAGCTCACATTGTGAGCAGCTTACCTATACCCATGCCACTTGATCCAGCTGTACTGTTCTGCATCTGGCAAGAAGTGGGGCTAGCTCTCCAGCTTGCCATAGCAAGTGAATATTGGGGCCTGTCTCACCCAAGCTCCGGACAGCAGGGCCAGCTCTACTATGCTTATAAGGCAATATGCAGGTTCAGCTCTCCAAAGTGCAGCAGCCAGTGAGTACAGGGCCAGTTCTCCACAGCTGGTGGATATCAACATGGTCCTGCTCAGACCATGGATATTCATATGGTCATTACTGGTAACATGAACCATGGACACCAACACAGATCCTGGTATTCATATCACCATGGACCCAGACATAGCCCTCAGTGGCAGCAAGCGCTGAGAACTCACCATGGCCTCAGGTGGCAAAGCAGGCTACTCACAACTGACTATTTTTCTCCACCTTCAATCTTCAGTTCCATCTCTCTTTGTAATGCTCAAACTTTTCTACTTTTCTTTCTCTCCCATTTGTCCACTACAATGGGTGAAACATGTGGGTAAGGGGCCTCTGGGTATTCTACACTTACCTAAGTCTTATGGCATGGCAGAGTGCTGGCCTCTGGATATATTCCCCTGTCTTTAACCCTCAACCCTTTGGTATTTAAATTTTATTTTTTCTTTTGTTTATTCAATATTTTATTTATTTACATTTCAGATGTTACCCCTTTCCCCATTCCCGCCTCCCCTCCATTGATCCCCTATCCCATCCCTCCTCCTCCTTTTTTGCTTTTATAACATTTAAATTACATGCTAGTATTAAGGTCAGTTCTAGGTTGAAGAACTAGCAATACAATAGATGCAAATAGTCAAGAAACAAGCAAGATAACAAACCCAAATAGTCAAAGAACATGCAAGACAATAAATGGAGTCTTGTGATCACTCCTGTGATAACTATTTCTAAGGGCTTATCAGGATGACCAAAATATCTGAGCCTACTTCCCTGTCTTAGCCTGTAGCATTTTCATGCCTGAAGCCAACTTCCTTGTTCTAGCTTAATATTTAGATTCCAGCGTGCAATTACTTCTTTGTCCTAGTCTAAGATTTAGATTTCTGCCTGAAATTTCTTCTTTGTTCTAGCCTAGGATTTAGATTTCTGCCTGAAATTACTTCTTTTTTCTAACTTAATTTCAGATTCCAGCATGCAGTCCATTTCCTTGCCCTTGGCCTATGTCAGATTCCTTCCAGGCAGCCCATTTCTTTGTCCTTGGGATACAAATTTTAAAGGCATTTTAATTAAGGAATCTACTTTTTATTTATGTTTTGATAATCAACATTAAATATTAAATATACAATTTTATTTTCTTTTATGTATCTTTTTACTTTAGTAGTTGTTTTTTAAACCTATGCTGGTGGCTTTCATTTCAGCATATCTATACCTTTATTAAGAAGTGGGAGATAAAATGACCCTGAAATGATAATAACAATAAATATACCAATGTCCCCATGGTGTGGTGGTAAGAAATCCACTTCAGCTCATGTCATGCATTATAAATGGTCATGAAGTTAGTTCACAGACCAAACTTGAAGCATTTTTTCATAATCCCCAAAACATTTAAATTTCACTTTAGATTATGAATAACAGTTCCTCTACTCTTGCTAATTTAACTGAAAATGTTTTCATTTCATGTAATACTCAAATTCTCAAAGACTCTGTATTAAAGTTTCCATTATTCTCACACGTGTGGTTCCTTCATGTGGATGAAAGAAGAACATGGACTATACACAAGTAAGTGCAGAGAACTGCTTTCCAGTGAATTTCTAATTATTCTTTAGATCATCAGGGTTTCCAGTCTTCTAGAGTAGATTACTGCTTTGCTTTTTAAATAATCATAGATTATTCAGAGGGCACGCTGGGATGCTATTAGTGTAATTCACAAAGCCACAGATTAGCATAAAGTTCTGATTAATCTATTCAGTAATTGTTCATTATATTTTGCACTCTAGAACTAAAGTTTATGAAAGACCACTTTAAAAGATCTCTACTATCTGTAACTCAAACTAGTGAAAGAAAAATATAACTAAATGAATAAAATTCACTGTGAAAATTATTGTCTCAGAATATCAAATGATGTGTCCTTTGAACCTAAACATGAGAACAATTAATGATGCTTTAAATAATTAGTGAGGCTGCCTGTGAAAGGATGTTGAACTGGGCTTTGAAATTGTATTTTTATGGATGAAAATAAGAGAACTAAATATTAGCAATGATTTTGTATAGTAACATACCCCACAAGTAGAGTAAAGTCAATTTCAAACTAACAAGAAGCCCACTGTGGCTGGGCTATAAAGAAGCCTGGTAGATTGATGGAGCAATTTAAACTCTACAATGCATTATGTCTAGAAAGTTTTTCTATGTAATTATAAAAAAAATTTGCATTTTTCCCTACTAATATGATGTCTTCTTTTCATGTCATTAACAAAGAGAAGCAGTGAAATTAACAATAGTTTTGTCAGGTGCCACTGCATTGCTGAGTTATTTTCTCTAGATTTTTTTTCAACTAATAATATGAAAAAATAATTTGTATTTTCATAAAGACTTAATAGATCAATCTATGCAAAATTATGGAATCTATAATGCTCTGAAAACAGAAAAAACAGATTTTCCATAATTTTCTGACAAATTGTTTATAGAATCCTTTAAAAATTGACCTTTTAACATAATCACATATAAAAGCATTCAAATAGTGTAAGCAAGGCACACATATGCTTTCTATGACATGTGCTATTCAGATGTGAAAAAAATGATGGTGAAAAGGAAAGGGAGGGGGAAGGGGAGGGGAAAGGGTGAAGAGGAAAGGGGAAAGTACTGTTGTAAGGGGTGACAGGGAGTGGGGGCAGTAAGCAGGATATAAAGTGAATAAATAAAAATAAAATGAGAAAATAAAATTGGTAGACAAATACTTTCTGCAAAGCGACTACAAACAGAGCTCCTCAACATCTGACCATCAACCATCATCAACCAGCGAGATGATGCTACACTCTGAACGATGCAGAGGGTTGATCTCTGTAGATTTACAAGGGAATATAGGGTAAAATCTCAAAAGGTAGTCAGCCTTTCTTCAAGATTTTATACAAAGATATAGCCTGTTCTTTGGCTTTGGGAATGTAGAGGGAGAATTATCGGGGTGTTCAAGATCATTCTTGTCTACAATAGTAAACAAGGCCACAGTAACACTAAGGCCATTCTGTGCTACCTGAGATTCTGACTCCAATGAAAATCCAAACAAATGTCTTAGCTCACTCATGAAAGCAGAGCCTTGCGACTCATCCATTTCAAAGTGAATTTGTCAATACTATTGCACTAGAGATTCAATTTCAAAGTTGAATTTTGTAGGGAACAAAAATATCTGGCACTTACTTCCTCTTCTTAATTCGTTTACTAACAGGAGTCAGCTCTCAAGATTGAAGTTACTTGTCCCCTGTGTTCAAATGAGCCTCGTGTCAACTTCTCCTGGGTCACAAATTCCATTGTAGCCATGGTTTCTAACTGGCTTCAAATTTTGCCCCAAATCAATAACATAGCATAATGTAAATAATACTTAAGGTAACATGATGAATGGTAATAAAATAGGTCTAGAGTATCTTTGCAACAAAACAAATCCTAAAAGAAGATGAAGGAAAAGTTGAAGAGTAGAAAGAAGGAAAGGGCAGAATCAAAGACAATAAGAATAGAGACAAATTTTGGAAGGAAATGTCAAATGTCAGAGAATATCAATGTGATGCAGACGAAAGAATAGCAATAGATACAGTATTATATCTTAGAAGCACTGAGTTGACGTGACATAGAGTGGTGCAAGATAATTAAAATTACATGTCCATAGTGTGTGATTATAGGTGTGGACAGCTGATGAACACATTGTGAAAAATGTGTTCTATTGACTCCTGCATCTGAAATGCACTCCAAAATGCATTTCAAGTCCAATTCAGAGAAAAAAAAATGAAGACATGGAAATACTTTATTTCTATTTTTAAGGAAAATATGATATTTATTAAATTAGACCTCTACAAAGAATATTTTAATGTTTATAAGTGTTGCTTTAATAACAAAAAGAAAACATTCTTAATGCAAAAAGTCTAAGGCTAGATTGAGTATTTTTACATTTGAATTTTAAAATTGTTGCTTCTTGCTTAGACATCTATCTCTTGTTGCAGTTATCATGAAACAGGTTTTGAACCCAGTCCCTAATAAAGACACTAACTGGTAACAAGAAATAGGCTTGTCATTTTTACTAAACAGAAACAAATTCAATTTAAGTGCATATTCTAAGTTGCCCATAGATATATTTATATTTATGACATTAAGCTTCAATATTTTCTGAGTGTTTTTCTAATGTAAGTGATGCAACTTCCATGGATTTTTTTTGTAAATCTGATTCTCACATTTATACTATAAAATAATAATTATTCTTTGTAATCATGAGTGATCAACAAATATATATGTATATACATATATGTGTATATATAATATTGTTTTCGAGAAAAACTAATCAGTCCTTTAAAAGAATTGTGACTTCATTTAATGTAAACAAAAACAAAATTGGTTTAAAATAAAGAATTTTACGAATAACATCACAAGGAATGGCATTGATATATGAACAAACAAATAGCAGAAATTTCTTGGCAAATGGACTAGAGAGACGGTCTAGACAGCAGAGGCTAGGTTCCGGCAATATAATCCACACTTAAACAGGCTAAGCATGGTGCAAAGATGGTAATCATCTGTAATCCTAGATTCAGGAAGCATAGGAGGAAGATGTCCAGTGCTCCTAAATAAACAACTCAGCCTAACTTTCTGAGTATCATTCCTATGAGAGACCATGTCTGAAAAAGGAGACAAACAAACAAAACTGCAACCCCCCCCCAAAAAAATGAAGAAATCCTTGAAGAATGATATCTGAGATTTTCTTCTGACTTCCACATGCAAATGCTTACAAGCACATACTCACCTGCATTGTGTGCTTGTCTACACACTTGTAAACATGAACCTACAACATAAGAAAATAATTTCCAAGTTAATCATGTCCAAATAAAAGTATTATATCATGAGTTGTTTCAGTATATTTATAATACTAATTATACCTAAATCTGGTGAATAGTTGGTTTGCAATTGTTTCACTTGCTATTTTTTTTTTTTGTTTAACTAGACTGAAATCACATATAGAAAACCTTAAAATGATTAAAATCCTCCACATTCTTGCACATTCCGTCCCTGGATTTGTTATGGGAATTGTGATGCTATTCAGCCGAAAACAAGACAATGTTGATGTCTTTCAATTTATCAAAAGTTCATGATGGCTTAGGAACCTTAAAGAGGCTTCTGGCAATTCACCTAGGTACCCTCCACGTTTCATCACTTCTGGTGGATTCCATGGAAGGAAAGAAATCAAGTAGGCTCCAGTGTGGAAAGATACAGCTCAGGTGAACAGCAAGGTAAAAAGTGATGCACATGTCCATTAGGAAACGCTTATGGTTAGCTGTGAGCATCTGCCTCTGAGTATGTCAGACTCTTTGCAGACCTCTAAGAGACAGCTATATCAGGCTCCTGTCAGCATGTACATCCTGACATCCACATCAACCTCTACCTTGGTGACTGCACAAAGGATGGAATCCAGGTGGAATGGTCTGTAGACGGTCCCTCCTTCAGTTTCTGTCCTGCACTGTGTCTCCATATTTGCACCCTTGAATATTTTGTTACTCCTTCTAAGAAGGACTGAAGCCTACCCTACTTGGTCATCATTTTTTCATGAGCTTTATGTGGTCTGTGAGTTGAATCTTGGGTATTTCAGGCTTCTGGGCTAAAATCCAATAATCAGTGAGTGAATACCATGTATGTCTTTTGTGATTGGGTTACTTCATCAGGATGATATTTTCTAGTTCCATCCATTTATTATGAATTTATCAAATTCATTGTTTTTAATAGCTGAGTAATATTCCATTGTATAAATGTACCACATATTTTTGTATCCATTCCTCTGTTGAAGAGCATGGGGTTCCCAATGGAGAAGATAGAGTGAAGGCTGAAGGAGTTGAGAGGATTCGCGACACCATGAGGAAAGCAACAATCCCAACCAACCAGAGCCCCCAGGGTCTAAACCACCAGCCTGGGAGCTCTTAGGGAGGGACCCATGGCTCCAGCTATATATGCAAGGGAGCTATATATAAGTGGGAGAAGAGATCCTTGGTCCCATGAAGGCTGGACGTCGTGGGGGGATACTCGAGGGTGGGGAGATGAGGTACGGGGGAGGGTGGGTGGGGGTACACCAACGTGGAGGTAGGAGGAGGGGGAAGGGATAGTGAGTTCCTGGGAGAGAGGGGAGAAATGGGGTAAGGAGAGAACATCTGAAATGTAAAAAAATTTCCAATAAAAAATTTCCAATAAAAAAAAAAAAGGAAACGCTTATGTATTTATAAACAATCCAAATCCTTCTAAATTTTATTTTACTAAAAAATCAAGTTATCTTTTTCTGACAACTTTTACTAAAGTACAGGGTCAGTTTGTATTGTAAAGTTCATGGGAAATTATGATGAACATGTAACTCTTTTCAACCAGCCCAAAGCATTACAAAGTTCACATAAGCCTGGTATCTAACTAAAATAAAACTCGAAAAGCATCACAGCTATCAGTCTAAACCATACGATGCTTATTTTGTTCAAGAATCTGTTCTAAGAGCTTTAAAAATATCATCACATTTCCACTTTCCAACTGTCCTCATAGGTAGGAAATGGAATTTTTATCATCCCCACTTTCCAGATGGAAAAAGTTTCTGTCACTTAGCTTGTGGGAAGCTAACTCACATGCCTAAGTCATACAGATGGTAAGAAATGAAGATGAAACTTAAGACAGGGTGTCTAGACTCAAGCAAACATTTAACCCCCACAATATACTGACATCTCATATACTTTTGAATACCAAATATCTCATGTGGATATTACACTATTATTTGATGAATTATTTTTTACATATCTATACCTTTTACTTTTTACTTATCTTGTTGTACCATTTCTTGACAAAGTATTGTTTATTTATTCATCTTTGTTGTCATCTGTGGTAAGATGAGTTAATGTCAATAGGTATGTTGAAAGATGGATGATTACTCTACAGTCATAGAAGCTTTTTCAAAAGGGTCCTTGTTCTCTAAGAAGAGTATAGTCACGTTCTTCTGAGTTTGGGCTTACATAATAAACTTGCAAATTCATCTCTCAGAGAGAACCTGACAACAGAGGTATAGTGCCTTTTTTCCTTGGTGAAAGCAATACTGCATATGCCCTCAAATAAACTCGAGTGTTCACAATGTGTCTCACAGATGGATGTTATTAAGCATGTGTGCCATCTGGTGACTTCCTATTTTAGCTAATAATTCTTGTTAACTAGGTGCTAAGTCTTCAAAATTATTATTTTCATGTGGCATCCTCTAAATTTGGGAGAATTGGGGCAAAGTATCAATTGTCCCTCCCTAATTATAGTCTGTGGCCTGGATATAAAACTCAAAGAACAAACATCAAGCATCTAACAAAGTATTGAGTAAGTGGGGGAAGTGATGGGTTGTGAGCTCTGAATGGCCAAATTTTGGAACATCCAGTGTTCAGCCCTGTAAAAGATCAACAGCAAGGAGATTATTCAGTCCTTCATCAATGACTGTAATGGAACCAGTAGAAATATACAGATTTAATTTGCCTGAGAATCATCAAAGATTACATAAGCATTAGTTATTTATTCACTTTATGTAAAACCATGTGATTTTTCTACTATTTTCTATTAAATTAAACTTTTAGATAACTTCATAATTATTGCAAGAGGTGACCTACAGGGTAGATTTCCTGGTTTTCCAAAGTAGTTGTGAAGAATCACATACTTGTCAGTCAGAATGTTCACATTATCCAGAGGTTATGAAATCAATACTTTGAATTTGATGCATAAGACTGCCTTTAAAATGTGGCATTTTGATATTTAATATCAAATCATTAATTTTAAACTAAAAACTAATCATTACTTAATTTTCCCAAAATATGTCATACAAAAATATTACTTGCAATTCAAAAATGTATAAAAGCTAACATCTTTGCCTTTGTGGTTGTTATTCTTTACAAAATAGGTTATCTTGAACTGGTAGCATAAAAAATACAAGGCTTCCTACAATAAATATATTCTGTTGAATTTTTAATATTGTAGGTCTCAGAGCATCATACAAGATAATACTAGCATTAGTCTGTCCTTTATTTTTTTAATGATTAAATAAATAATAAAAAGGCACAGTTTTTGTTAAGAATCAAATATTGAAATATAGAGATGTGTGTACTATATTTCTCAAAATGCATATGTTTCTTTGAGTAAAGGACCAGGTATTATGGATATACCTAATCTTTCTCATCGAAAAATAGTCTATGTCTTATGTAAATTTGTAAGGTTAAGAAGGCAACCTTTCTTAGAGTGATTCATGGATAGTTGTCCATTTGTTAATCAGGGACCTTAGAAGTCATTTTCTTCAAACTCTCTGATAATAAATAATAAAAGCTCTTAGCTTCCTATAGTCAGCTAGATAGAATGCTTCATCCTGGGTACATAAATGTGAAACAAGATCTTCTTTCTTTTCATGAAATGAACTGCAATGTTCTCCACTACAATGTAATTCCTGTTTCTTTTAAGTACATGCTACTTTTAGTCAATTTAAACTCAAATGAAGAAAGGGCCAGTTTAGTTCTGATCTTTGGCTACACAATTTACGAAAAGAAATTGATCCAGATGATTTTTTGAAAGCCTTTTAAATTACCCTATAAAATATAAAAATTGTACTTAATAACGGAGGCAACATGTAGTGTTTTCAGACAGGTGGACACTGTGCAATAGTTAATTCAATTTAAACATATTGATCATGTGACTTCAACTGTAGATTCCTCTTATTGTAAATAGTATGAATGGGGAGCAACCATAGAGAGCATCTAATATACAGACTTCTAAGCTCTCCACAGGTGCTCTTTCTACTTGCTGAACAAGTCACAGATTTTCTATGCCTGACTTAACAATGGCAAATACCTTGCCTGTGTTCAAATAAATTCTAGGGCTCGAAGGGGAAGGAATGAGAAAAATCAGTGGTTGATTTACCACATTGACTGCCAACCCTGCTGCAAGTGAAAAGGTCTTTGACAGAGCTATATCATCTCCCCACTGCTGCAGATGAGCACCACATGCCATTTTAGCACCTCATTATCAGTAGTAATAAAGGCAACTAGCATCAATAGAACATGCCATTTTTTATAGAGAACTTGGAAATATGCTGCCTTTAATGATATGCTTAAAGTGTAAATCAAGTTTAATTTTCTCTTCCTCTTGCTCCTTGAAGCAACATTGGAACTCAAACAGTGAGCTGTTTTCTTCTTGAAACGATACTAAATAATTTTTAGAGCATGTATAGTAATTTAGAAACTATACAGCTCTGAGTTAAAGAACGAATTTGGAAATTTTTAAGCAGCTTAACATTTAAGGGCAATGAACCTGGATTTGATAAAATTTACATGATTGTATGGATGTGTAATTATCACAATAGTAATTCATCAAGCCAAGGTTAAACTGTGTACGTGTCTGTATTAAATGAAGATTAACTGACAGTGATATAATTGATATCTCCCATTGAAAACACTTCCGTAAAACTAAATTAGAGATAAAGAGATAAAGGCAGTAAAGAGAAACAAAACAAATTAAAGAACTTCCTAGCCAAATAGAATAGTAATATAGAAAGTAATAAATGGTCAGATGAATCGAGTTTGTGTTAAATGAAAGACCAGGTTTAACTTTTGATTGAGAACAATAACTACGTTGAAGTGTTTTTGTACCTTTTCCTTAAAACAAAGCAAAAATAAATAAAACACACACACACACACACACAATGAAATTACAACAGTTAGGATAATTTACCAGTCATGACCCAGGAGCACCGTGATCTTTCCTATTACTTTTGGCTATTTCCACATGCAGATACTGCTTTGATTGACTTGACCAGTCAAAGCAGATCATTGATTTTCTTCGCAAAGCTCATCCTGGACTGCAGTATCCTTGGACCCCTGCTGCTTCTACTATTTTAAATCAAGTATAAAGAAGAACCAATAGGTAGAAGCAAGAATCATAGTTTATGTGGACTATGTCATTTAGTGAGTCGTGCAGATCATCCCTTTGATGTAAGAAAAGAAAAACACTGGCTGCTGGAAACCTGGTTATCAACAGCACCGCAGCAGAACGAGGTACCACCTTCTGTTCAACATGTCATGATCATCACACCTACCTGTGTCCTGTGGATAACTTGCAGGTCGATGTTTGTTTTCTTAACACTGATATTAATTATCTAACATTTCAGTTAAGGAACTAGAACACATCGATCTTTCCATGATTGATGTATTTCTGTTATTTCCTCGTATTTCTTTGATCAAATCGCATCCATAGTAAAATTATAGGAACATAACAAGCCTTTAGTTATTAATATTGTGCTCTAAGTGCCTATGCTTAAACCATTAATGTATATATAACTCAGTACAAGAAAATGTACTAGCAAAATAAATTGCTTTACTGGCACAGTTCTGTGCTAATTTCCTCAAATTTATATTGGGACAAATTTTTATGATAAAATAGAAATTCTAAAACATATAATATTTATTTCTTTTAGTTTTGATTTTATTATTGCAAAATTCATTTTATTTTATTTTCAATTTTTGTTATTTTATTTATTTACATTTCACATCCTTGCCCACCTCTCAGCCTAAGCCTTATGGTTTAATTTACCTGAAAGACTGCAAACAATGGCTAGGTGTTTGGTTTCAGCTTTTAAGCAGAGGTAATTACATATGTAGGAGGCTCAAATTTTCAAGAGAATAAACTTTGCAAATGGACTAACTTAAAGACACCTTGAAATGTGCATAGAATACAATGACAACCTATAAAACAAGTGTGGAGGATCTAGAGAGAGGACCCTGACGAAGTTTCTCACTCCTGCCAGAACAGGTGCTCTTACATATTTATTGTTAGGCACTTTTTCTAAATTTTTATTTTTATTTATTATGTATTTTATTGGATATTTTATTTATTTATATTTCAAATGTTATCCTCTTTCCCGGTTTCTCCTTCCATAAACCCCTATCTCATCCCCTTCCCCGGATTCTATGACAATGCTCATTCCCACCCACTCCCATCTCACCACCCTTGCATTCCCCTACACTGGGGCATCCAGCGTTCCCATAACCAAGGGCCTCGCCTCCCATTGATGCTAGATAAAGCCATTCTCTGCTATATACGCAGCTAGAGCCATGGGTCCCTCCATGTGTACTCTTCGGTTAGTGGGTTAGTCTCTGGGAGCTGTGTGGTGTCTAGTTGGTTGATATTGTCGTTCTTCCTATGGGATTGCAAACTCCTTTATCTCCTACAGTCCTTTCCCTAACTCCTCCACTGGGGTCCCTGTGCTCAGTCCAAAGACTGGCATCTGCATCTGTATTGGTCAGGCTCTGTCAGAGCCTCTCAGGAGAGAGCTGTGCCAGGTTCCTGTCAGCATGAACTTCTTGCATCAGAAACAGTGTCCGGGTTTGGTGCCTGCCTATGGGATGGATCCCCAAGTGGGGCAATCTCTGGATGGCCTTTCCTTCAGTCTTTACTCCACTTGTCCCTGTATTTCCTTTAGACTGGAGCAATTCTGATTTAAAATTTTGGAGATGGGTAGGTGGCACTATTTAAGAGAAAAAACACAAGCTTATACCTGAAAGGTACCTTGAGCAAATTTAATATCCCAATAGAAATAATAGCCAGGACTTGATGCAGAATGTGAAACTGTAAAAGTTAAGGAGGGTATGGGGGAGTGAAAAGGAAAGAAAGTAAAACATTCAGGAAAACAACAGAGATAATTTATTTATGTTTTACCTACTCTGAATTTCAACCAAACATTGTGGTTAACTGTCATTCCTCCTAGTTTACATTGAAAAGTGATATGTTAATATGTGATATGTTAATAAGTGATATGGTTTTGCTGAAAATATTTTCTGGAACTTGGAGCTGGGATTCTTCTCCTTCTTCTATTCCTATTGTTGCTAAGTTGGAGCTTTTCAATGTTTTCCATATTTCCTCGATATTTTGTGTGAGGAATCATTTGTTTAGATTTAACATTTTCTTTAACCCATGTTTTCACTTTTGCTATGATAACTTCAATGCCAGCGAGTCTCTCTTCCACTTCCTGTTTTTTGGTGGTGAAGCTGTCTGCTGCAGTTCCCACTTAAATTCCTAAATTTTTCATTTCCAGATTCTCCTCTATTTCTTCTATTTTCCATTTTCAAGTCATGAACAGTTTTATTCATTTACTTCAACTACGTGTTTGTATTTTCTGAGCTTTCGTTCAGGGATTTACTTATTTATTATTAGTTTGTTTGTTTGTATAGACTTGGCTCTCCTGGAACTTGCTCTGTAGATCAAGGTTGACATGGAAGTCACAGTGGTATACCTGCCTCTGCCTTTTGAATGTCGGGGTTAAAGATATTTGCCACTACTGCCAAGTTCAGGCTATGTTTGTATATGTGTTTCTGTGTGTGTCAATATTTCTGTTTTTGTTGTTGTGTGCTTGTTTTTGTCTATCTGTTTGTTTTTCACAAGTTTTTAGTCTCTGCACTTAGGCAGTCAAAACTCTGACTTTGAAGCTAGACTGGTCCATCATTTTCCTATAGTTGGTTTCAAAGTATTTTCTTTTCCTTCACTATGTTGGAATATGGTGTGCCTGCTGTGGCAGTAGAGGTGAACTCTAGGAGAAATGTAATTCCCTGGCTGGTGTTGATTATGTTCTTTGCTGGTATCTAGTCATCTGGGTTTATAATTGTTATAGGCCTAGTGCTGATTGCTGGGTAGGTGTCTTTTGCTCATTGGTTTCTTTTCCTTTCTGGATTTTCAGAGAGGTGATGGCTGTATGTTACCTGTTTTACTGTCTTGCTCAGCTAGTGTGATCACAGGGAATACCTGCTGGTGTTGAAGACTAGTATCTGGTCAATGTGACCAGTAGTTTAGCAGTGGGTGCCTGCAGGAATTGAAGACAGTTTAACTTCATTATAATCATCAAGGAGCCTGATTGATTTAAAATACAGATAGATTAATGACAATCTGTGTCTTTTAAAGTGACCATTGTGCTTTTATATTCAGTAACAAAGAACCAGTAAGAAACATTTCACTAAAACTTAACTGTATCTGTATCCTTTGAGTCAATATTACCACTGAAGACCAAGGACTTAATTTTTCTCAAATGCATAAGTTAATATTCATTCAGGATCACATAACTTTTTCAATCTGGGACTTCCATGGAGTATAAGCTAGGATCCTTTAACACTTCTAAAGTATGTAGGGTTGGCTTTCAGACTCTTGTACTTAAATGCATTGAGTTAACATGTGTTGACTTAAAAGAAAAATTGTAGCAAGTGTAAAAATTGTAAGAAGAACACACTTCCCCATGATAATAAGGTTAAATGCACGAATTTGATGCCACTAAGCAGACTTGGAATCAGAAATGGTGACATTAGGAAGTCAATAACAGTCAAAACTCATCAGCAGACAAGCAGGATAGCAATTTTACTGTTGAAGGGATATTTTCGCTGTTCTCACTTTTCTGAGTGAAAAATTAGTAATGAGATTAAAGTTGAAAAAAAAAATTCTCTGGCCCAACGTCTTGTGCGATGACAGTAAAACATGTTAATTTCTTGACAAGCTGAAAACGAAGGATAAAACCCTTTACTTGTAGTTGAATCTGGACCTGTTTCAAATCTGGCGAAGGAACTCAAGTTTATATATTCTCAGCATTCTCTTAAAGTGGGAGAAGGGTCCTAAGCCATTGTTGAGAGCACTATTGTCTGGTCCTGTCAATAGAACCACACCCTCCATTGTTTTGTACTTTCCTTCTCTAGTACTGTCATTAGGCCACCCTCTCATGGATTCACATAAGTGTGGAAGTGTGTGAGTGTTCTGCTTTCCCATTTGCTCCCAGGGTTATCAAGACCATGACAGGCTCCAGATATCTGAGCATGTAAGCTTCCCAACACCCACAACAAATGACCTTGTATGACCCAAGACTGGTGCCATCATGAATCAAGGGACAATTTTTTAGAGAAAATTGGTTCTGAATAAAAGTCAACACAGAGTCAATGAAATAATATTCATATATGTATGAAGTATGTATCTACTTATAAAATTTAAGTATCATAAAACTAACCAGTCCCCACTTGTCACCTCCTTTCCCTCTCCTTCTAGTGTCTTATAAAAGTCCACTTGAACACGGATCTCACAGTCTCAACACACATGAACAAACATTTGATCAAACTAATGTTAGTTCCATCTTTGAGATGAATACTCGTTTTGTTTCGAGAGTATTTTGTTAATTGTATAATTCAATATATTTCCTCAAAAATTGATACTCTTGTGATAAGTTACTGTCCTGTACCTAAATCCAATTTTTTTAAAACTTGCAGTACTTGCGATGTATTATCATTTACCAATAATAGACAACTTATCAGTGTCTATATTCTAGAGAACAGTGCCTTTTCTGCAGAATTGCACGTTTTTTCCATAGCTTCTTCACTATAGGATTTAATTATAGTTATCATCACCATCTCTGGCCTGTTCTGGATTTGTCATTACTTATTGTTTATGCTTTTACAAACTCTGTGTGTTCACATCTGGTTTCTATGGAAGCTAATGGTTTTTTTTGCATTTGTAAAACTGAGTGTGTTCAATTTAGTTTGCTTAAGAATGTTATGAACATAATTTAGAAAGTTTTATCTTGGTTTGATAAAAATAAAAGTATATTTATTATAGTTATAATGTTTGTAAAAATCTAAACCTACATATTATGGAATGACAAAAGAAATTTTCATTAACTTCTTACATTTATGCTTAAAGAGAAGTTTTTAAAAGCAAACATTAAGACAAAATTAAGGATTTGTAAAACTGCAGTATTATAATACATCTTAGTAAAGACCAATAAATGCATATTATCGTCTTCTTCTCTAAGATTATTAATGGCTCTTATTTACTTTCAAGCAATGAGACTATAATGGAATCCATTACATAAGCATAGCAAATGATACCCAAAGCATGCCATTACGCAAAGGAGAGAGGAGAAAAACACTCTACATGAATCACTCTACCTAGAAGAAGAAGGAAAACAGAAGTAACCATGAGAATACAACATTCTCAGGAGACATAACAGGCTTGTGTTACCTGTAAGCATTGCACGCACAGAGGCATGACTAACCATGAAGTGTACTGGAACCACTGGAAATCTAAGAAAGGTATCAAAGAGATAAAATGCTAAGTTTCGGCACTGGTAAAACATTGACTTGTAAAGGATAACATTAGAATGTGACTTGTCAAGCTCCGACAACTCACAGAAACTCTTCATTGCCAAATAAATGATAGAATAACATAAATTGACTTTTGTATGGCATTTATAAAGTAGTGCTAAACAGTTGGCTTTCTTATTCAGTAATATTGAAAACATGAAAATCTTAAATATTATAACTGTGAAGTAACTGCTTTGTTGGGAGCTTTCATAATTTTTCTGTATTTCATCAACCAAGTTCCAGATATTTTTATTGTATTTACTCATTTAATTTATTTTTAAAATAATCACTTGTTATAAATATCAATGTGTTTGATATGAGAAGAAACCTACACCTGAAAATAATCTCTCAAAATATAAAATACTTAAATCATTTGCTAATATTTAATACAATAAAATTATTAAAAGTTGCTATAATTATAAAGATAAAGACAATATTGATGCTTTATGATAATATTAAAAAATCAATGGATTTTATTTTGAACAGATAATGATGTTCAGGTTGCTGGGCCACATCAAGCTCTGTCACAGCTATTAATGTCTGTCACTGAAGAGGAGACATACTCATAAGGAAATGTCTTGGTCAGAGTGTCTATTGTTATAATGAAACAACATGGCCAAGAGCAAGTTGGGGAAGGAAGTATTTATTTGAGTTACACTTCCACACTGTAACAATTTACTGAATGAAGTCAGGATAGGAATTCAAACATAACAGAAACCTAGAGGCAGGAACTGATGCAGAGGCCATGGAGGAGTCCTGCTTACTGTCTTGCGCCTCATGACTTTCTCTGCCTGCTTTCTTATAGAAACCAGGACTACCAGCCCAGAGGTGGCCCTACTCACAATAGACTGTGCTCTCCCATATCAATCAAAAGTTAAGTAAATGCTCTACAGACCTCATTGCAGTCTAATCTTATGGCCGAATTTTCCCATTAAGATTCTCTCCTCAGCAGTGACTACCTTGTGCCAAGTTGACATAAACCTAGCCAGCACAGAAAGTCAATTGATGAACATATTCTTTTTCCCAATAGAAATCTATGGATAAAAACTACCAGTGTGCCAGGCTTGGCTCATGGCCTGGAATGTGCCTATCAAAAACATAAGAACAGCTAAAGGTAAACTAATAACTTAACTGTGACTTAGAAATATTATCTATAAAGGCATTATTTTTCTTTTCACATGATCTTCTGCATTTCATATAATAAGACCATAGCAGGTATAAGTATTCTGGCTGAGATACTTAAGTCTATTATTTCTAATGATAATTTTCAGGGGTTTTTTGTTTGTTTGTTTGTTTTTCTTAATTAAAATATACCCTATAGTTCCAAACTCAAAATCTTTAGTGTTTACAAAATCACAATGGTATGAAATGGAAAGCACACAGTTGCTGAAGTATTTGCTGATTAATTGTATCCTATAGAGTATAAGTTAACATGTATCTAGCTCTATTATTACCCTAGCTGGAATCTACTTTGGGCAAAGATATTATACTTACAAACATCAGCACAGGTATATCTTTTCATAGAATATATGTGAGACATGTAAACTTCTTCAAGGTCTGTATAACAGTTCCTTTGTGATGTTGTTGTTTAGATCAGACTGTAAAAGAATATATGTCACAAGCACTTTTTCAGATCAGAAACTGCAATCTACATGTGAATTCTTAATGTTTCTAAATTAAAAGACTTGATTATTTGGAAAAGCATTTTAAAATATTTTGCTTTGGGAATTTAACAGTCTAGAAACAATATTTATTTCTTGTTTTTAGTTCTTTGTAAGAAAAGTGCCCTTCACTCTTTGGAGAAGCAACATCCTTCACTGTGTCAGAATTTCCCAGTGCTCCACAGTAAATAGAAATTGTCATTCAATTAATAAAATGTGTAAAGAAGCATAAAATTGTAAAAGTTACCACATAATGTGTGATTCCCCTGACTTATTCTAGTGTCCTCCGCAGAATTTAGAATGATGTGCTCCTGATTTTCTTCATGTCACTTTTGGAGACTTTTGTTGGTATTCTATTCTCTGAAACATTTTTCCTAGATGTTCATTCTTAGCAGTTAAAGTTGGACAGAAAATGCTCTCTGACTTCTTGTGTGATGACTCTCCAGATCTGCAGAGCTGGCACTTTTATTCTGACTGTATTTGTAGGTAATGGAAGCAATTTTGTAAATGTATCCCTTGTATTAAGGGACTCTTTCTGAAAGTAAGAAATTCATCTATGTAATTTCTGGACTCTTCTAAAGGCTTAGGAAAGTATAGTTGGGAAGCATTAAGGTAGTTATCTATTACCCAAAACATCTCTTTAAATATAAGTTTCTTAGATATATCTAGGTTGGGAAATCACAGACCCAGATGTCAATCAAATGCATTCATCCAAACAAGGTGATTGTCATTACCTTGCTTAAACTGTCATTAACTTTTATACTAAAATTGAAAAGCATACGCCAGTCAGTTGATTTGAATTCTAGTATATGACTACAGTAATAACAGGAATAAAGAGAAAGGTGGCCCCATTTCATCTTCAGGGTTATATGCCCAAAGGAAACAAAAATTTCTATATAGTGGAACCAGTAGTCAGCTCTTAGATCACAGGGGTTTTACAATAATCTTTGCACAATCTGAGATAAGAACCTAAAATCCTCAAAGCCTTGAGTCATCAACTTGTCAGTTAAACAGCAGCCTTTATTAGTTTCGCTTCCTTGTTCTTCCATCCCTTAGAGATTTTTAGAGGGATTTTCTCTTCTGGTGAGCTTTCTTGAGCCGTTCATCTTTCTAAAGACTGTCAATCCATCATACTTCCTAATTTGTGTTCAAATTCACCAACTGGATCACCATACTCTGAAGCCTAACTTGCACTTAGAGGCACTAATTGTTTCAGTCACGAGAAACGAAAGCTCCATCTTCAAAGCTTCTTAACTGCCATTCCAGACTTTCCAACCTCACCTTGCTGGGAAGTTATAGTATAGATAAGTCAATGTATACCATATTATTCTAATTCCAATGCAATTTAAATCTAAGTTACCTAATTCACAAGATAAATGTCTATTTCAAATACTTAATTGTACTTATGTTTGTGTGTATCTATGTGTATATGAGTAAAGGGCACGTGGACAGAGCTGTCCATGGAGGTCAGAAAGGGATGTATGCTCTCTAGGAGCTGGAGTTATAAGAGTTGACAGTTACAAACCAAGTTTGGTCCTGTGGAGGATCAGGAAAAGGAACTGTTAAGCAATCTCTCTAGTCTCCCAAAATTGTATTCTTAAAAATAGAAACAAATATATATTTCCCAGGTTTTAGAGGGGTCTTGCAGAAAAAATCTGGGCTTTTTCCCTTCACAGACATTATGGTTCATTGTCCTTTATAACTCCAGTTTCAGGGGACCCAATGCACTCTTTTGATGTGCATGGGCACCAGGCTCATGCATACTACACATACACATACACACACACACATATGCATTTAGACAAAAAAACAAAACAAACAAATAAACAAACCAAACAACACTTACCCACATAAAATAAATAAACAAATGTTTTAACCTTACAAATAAATGGAATTTAAATATCAGATAAAAAAGTAAATTCATGTTTAAAGAATTATGAAAAATAAAATCTATTTAACTGAATTTGTGAAATCAAAAAATACTTTATAGTAGCTGTAGTATCTATATAGTATACAAATAAAAATCTTGTTCTCTGGATAATTTATTTGGAGCTTAACACAGAACAATACTTTAAGATAAGGACAGGAGATACATGAATATTAGAGACTGGAAACTTAGCTCTAATTGCCCAAACAGGAAAACTTTTAATAAAATATTTAAAGTTATGGATATCAAGTAGGAGTGATAAATTTTAATCTTCTAAAATCAATCCACTAGAGTTAGCAATTGTGAAAAGCAGAACACAAGAAATTTTCTTAATGTAGATTATTGGAAAGGGAGACAAAGACAATGAGTGGCCTTTCTCTCATGGACAAGTTCATCTTCAGGGTTCTAGAATGAAGGTAAGATTTAAATAGAAGATGAGAAACAAAATGTGACCAGAGACTAAATTTTGCAAAACTAAACATACCTACAAAGGTATAATATGCATTGTATTAGCACTTGTCTCCCTTCTAGGTTCCTCTGAGTAGTTATAGGGGTTTCTCAGGAGACAGTTTCTCCTGTGCTTCCCTACAGATTTTCATTCTCTTCTTACTCCCATTCTAAACCAAAAAGGAGATCCCCTAAGAAATTTAATTTCTTGGGTTCTATTTATTCTGTGAACACATAACCAAAGAAAAGGAATCAAATGCCTCCTTAGAATGTATATTAACAAAATTCCTACCCAACATGAGAGTTAGATTTACAATTAACATACTCTTTGTGTTATAATTTCATCTTGAGGTGAAATATTCCTGTATTTGAAATAGCTACCACAAATATACTAGGTTAGAAGAAAGTCAGTTAGTGTTAAGTACCGTTCAAAGAACCATTTCTCTTTTGTTTTTAAGCCATTTGTAGAAAGTTTACATGTGTTCCAAGTACTTGGAGAGCTGAAGTAGAATAATAACAAACTTGTGGCTAGTCTGAACTTCATGGACAAAACCCTTCCTCAAACTACCAAGATTGAGGTTGTGCAGACCAGCCTTTCTAAATTTAAAAGTATAACTTTTCAACAAATATTCCTAAAAGTGAAAGAGTGGCAATTATGTCCTGTGGTTAAAACCAATAACTGCCCAACTGGAATGAAGGTGCATTAAACAGTAGGAAATTCATATGTAATATTATAAACATAGCCAATGTCCCATGGCTAGAGAAGACAACGGACTACTGCTTCTTTCTAACCTTCTAACCTCAACATTGCAAAATGCACACATATGTTTAGCTCTCTCACCTCTCATCAAAGCAGTTGCTTTGTAGGAGAGGCAAACTTATAGAAGTCTACACATAATCAAAATGCAGAACATAGTTGATCCTTTTGTGCCCATGTCCAGCCATTATATCTACAACATTATGTCTTCATCAAAGCTCAGGGACCATTGTGAAAGGAAGCGGTGATCTGAATTATTTAAGAACCAGGCGACCAGAAGTCTGCTGTAACATTGTCTTTCACATACTTTTTTACACTCCAGATTTTTTTCCCTCCTGGTTTGCCCACTGACTGTTCCACACCCATACCACCTCCTCAGATTGATATTTTCTAGTTCCATCCATTTGTCTACAAAATTTGTGATATCCTTGTTTTTAATATCTGAGTAGTGTGCCATTGTGTAAATGTACATTTTCTGTATCCATTCGTTTGTTGAGGGATCTGGGTTGTTTCCAACATCTGGCTAGTAAAAATAAGGCTGCTATAAATGTAGTGGAGCATGTGTCCTTGAAATATAGTGGAATATATATATATATATATATATATATATATATATATATATATGCATGCCCAGGAGTGGTATAGCTGGGTCTTCAGGTAGAACTATTTACAATTTTCTGAGAAACTGCTAGAATGATTTCCAGAAGGGTTGTACCAGCTTTCATACCCACAAGCAATAGAAGAGTGTTCTTCTTCCTCCATATCCTCTCCAGCAACTGCTGTCTCCTGAGTTTTTGGTCTTAGCCATTCTGATTGGTATGAGGTGGAATCTCAGTGTCATTTGATTTGCATTTCCCTGATGACTAAGCCTGCTGAGCATTTCTTTAGATGCCTCTCAGCCATTCAAGATTCCTCAGTTGAGAATGCTTTGTTTAGCTCTGTAACCCATTTTTAATGTGGGTTATTTGGTTCTCTGGAGTCTAACTTCTTGAGATCTTTGCATATTTTGGATATTAGCCCTCTATCAGATATGGGGTTCATAAAGATCTTCTCCTAGTCTGTAGGTTGCTGTAGGTTGTTTTGTCCTATGGACAGTGTCCTTTGCCTTAAAGAAGCTTTTTAGTTTCATGTGCTCCCATTTGTCAATTGTTGATCTTAGAGCCTTAGTCATTAGTGTTCTTTTCAGGAAATTCCCCTGTGTCAAAGTGTTCAAGGCTACTTCCAACTTTCTCTTCTATTAGATTAAATGTACCTGGTTTTATTTGGAGATCCTTGATCCACTTGGACTTGAGCTTTGAACCAGGAGATAAAAACGGATCAATTTGTGTCCTTCTACATGCAGACTGCTAGTAGACCAGAATCATTTGTTGCAAATACGTTCATTTTACCACTTTGTGTTTTGACTTCTTTGTCAAAAATCAAGTGTCCATTGGTGTGTGGGTTTACTTCTGGGTCTTCAATTCTATTCTTTTGATCTATCTGTCTGTTTCTATACAAATGCCATTCAGGTTTTAATCATTATTTCTCTGTTGTACTATTTCTCGGAGGTCAGGGATGATGATTCCCCCAAAGGTTTTCTTATAGTAGTGAATTGTTTTTGCTATCCTGGGTTGTGTGTTAGTCAATATGAAGTTGAGGATTGCTCTTTCTATTTCTGCTAAGAATTGAGTTGGAATTTTGATGGGGATTCTATTGAATCTATAGATTGCTTTTGGTAAGATGGCCATTTTTACTATGTTCATCATACCTACCCATGACCATGGGAGATCTTTCATCTTATGAGGTCTTCTTTGATTGTGCTTAGTTGATCTACATGTTTTAGAGTTTTTGATAAGATATATATTGTAGAACACATATTTCATTGCTTAGAGGTATCAGTATATGTGTAAAGCACATAGAGATAAGTGATTGGTAGATAAAATTATATGCAAATGTCTACTTATATGGAATTCTGAAGTTTCAGTTGTATTATTTCACAATACAGCTAAAATAAACATCCACTCTGTCAATGATATTGAAAGATTTTCATGTTGATCTCCAAATAGTCATTTTATATGCTGAAGGACTATACTAAGATTTCCTATACACAAGGACAACAAACTGAAACAAATATAAAGTTCTAATTTCCCCTTATCTACAAGTAATATGTTTGAAGTTTTCTAGTAGATGCCTGACATGCTGATGTGATGACTAATTTCTACTGTCAACTTGGTGAGATCTGGAATGACTAGGGACACACGCTCTAAGGCAAAGTTGTAAGTGTTTGTATGTTAGCCTTCAGTCATAGCTGTGGGAACTTTTCTGTCAGAACTTTGTTTTATTGGTGCATTCTTTAACACTGGTATACTAAATCCATTTCATAAAGGCTAGAACTCAAATAGAGTCAGTGAAATTTGAAAACAACTATAAGAAAAATACATTATAGAATTCTTGTCCTCAAACTATAGACAGTATTCAAAAGAAACAAAGAGGTAGGAACATGTCTCAGTAGTTAAAGTAGTTAACTGCTCAAGTTGGAGGCTCTGAATTCAGGTGTCCAGATCCCAAATGAAAGGTCAGATAGGTTTAGTGGCATTCCTGTAATTCTACCCTCAGGAAGGAGAGACAGGGAATGATCAGAACTCTGGATTGAACTGATAGATGTCTTGTTGCATAAGCTTGTGGCATGATTGCTAATGGTTTCTAACAATCATTGTGTGCCTCATTGTACATGCATCCAAACACTCATAAGAATGCAAACCCTTATACATCCAGAGATGCAGACATATACACATGTGTGCAACGTACACACAAAAACAAATGGGAAAGTAAATAAAGTATGACTGATTGGAGGCTAGTCATTTGACCACTTAAAGACTCTCAATACATTTTAATGAATAAAAGGAAAAATAGAAAAAAAAACTAAAAGTCATTTATAAAAGGTTAAATCTAGATTTTTTTTCAAGATAACATATAAAATCAAGAAGGCATTTTACAGATAGCACAGTTTATTCATGTGAAAAAAATGTTTAACTCACTTAATAACTAATACATTTTAAATTCAAATCATAGTGAGATAACATTTTTAATAGCATATCATCGAAATTCACAGAAGGTCATATACAAATTATCAGCAAAGGTATAAAACACTGAAATAATTCTGGCATATTGTTGGAAGGAAAGATAAAAGGAAATAAGAAACCATGTTAATACCTATATTCTGAGAACAAAATGTATATGTAACAGAGTTCTGAAAACTTGGAAAATAAAGAACATTTATTAACAAGGGAAAATTGCATTTAGTACATGACTTCCAAAGTTCTGTATCAGGATGCCCTCAGGTATTCAAAGAAAAATGAAATGAGTTGATACATTTTGTAACAATGATTAGAATTCAAAAACTCAAATGAGGGGAGGGAAGTAGAAAATGAAAATGGGCAACGATATTCTTATAACATGGTAACTTTCTAAAAACTGAAGGAAAGAAATAAAGTCAAAGTCATACCCACATCTTGTAAATATGTGGCCTAGAAGGCAGATGACCTGGAAGCAAATGGAGATAGAACTCTATGTATTTCACATTGTCTAACAAGAGACCCATTCAGGGTAGGCAGGGTTCAGAAGAAATTTGACTGAAGGTATTTTATTTTCCTATTAATTAATACTAGTCTTTTAAGTGCAAAGAAACCATTAAAGATATAGAGACAACACTCAAAGAACACTATCAATTTATAGTATCAATTATAAAAGCACAGAAATATTTTGGTCTTTTCATGTGAGTTAGATGAAACAATATCTGAGACAAATTGGAAGTCAGGGCTATATTGTTACATTCTTCCAAAGTTCATATATGAAAAAGATAAAAAATCCCTGTTCAAAGCATCACAATCAGGAAAGTAAAAAAATGATGCAACTTTGGTTTTAAAACGTTATTTGCAAATGCCTGTGGCTCAAAACCAAATGACTGAAAACTGAGATGATGAATGTAGTTATAATTCCTCACCTAGTCTCTTCATTTATTTTGAAACACTAAGTACCAAATGAGTCTCCATAACATGTAAGCTCACTAGTAGGTTACCATAGCTATGGTCCTTCTCTTTATCTCTCATCCTCTCTTACTTTTAGATAGATTATTTTTTCATGGTTCATGGAGAATGCATTAAGATTTTATATCCTGGTTTTTATTGGTTTTCTGCCTTGTGGAATCATTAGAGATAGTCTGTCCTCCAAATGAGCAGTAGTTGCTTCAGACGACCCTTTGATGAATTATAATTTGGTTTCCAGTGGCTATTCCTATAACATTCACTGAAAGTCTATCTTTCTTATCCCCAAGAATTCATTTTTATTCTGAAGTGTATACCTATATCTAGGAAATAACACATTTCTCAATGTGGTTATATATTTGTTCCAGCAATGTGGAAGAAAATAGTCTAATCTTTGCCTTGAAATTAATGTATCCATAGCATATTATAATAAATTTAGTGGGAGAACTTTATAAACTAAAGTTAATTGTCAAGGTAAAATAAGAAAGCTTTAATAGTTTGGATTTGAAAAACAAATGAGCTTCTCCTTTAAGTCCTCTAAAATACAGGCTGACAGAATCAATGTTTCTCCAAGTAAAAGTGAGTGTGAGGAAAGGACAATTGGAAAGGAGACAAGCCAAACAAGAGATGGGATGTGGGTAGATCTCTAAGCAATTTCAAGTGAGACGATTGTGATTGCAAACGCCCTCAGAGAGTGAGCCTTTAAGAAAGGAGCCAGACTTTTATTTGTGATTATTTAAGGAGGAAATTTGACGTATATCATGCCAGATTGGCTTACCTTCATCAATTAATCCTCAAAATCATGCATGGTATTATCAGAATATGGCCTTTACAGAAACACAAGGGAGAATCCTATCCTTTATCCAATGCTGTCTTTTTCCTCTAAAAAGTTGATAACATTCTTGTTATCGAACTTACATCAATGAGAAATTGGTTTGAAGTTGAGCATAGAAATTATATATGTATTCATACTGTGCTGACCCAGTTCCAGCAAGAGACAGAGAGAGACAAGGGCATGTTGGAGACATCCCACATTAAGCTGGAGATGCCTGGGATCCCTGATGACAAGGAAGAAAAACCTGCGGGGGGTGGGGGTGGGGTATTGTGATTCAGAGCATGAGGCTATGGTCTCTTGTGGGCCCCAATATGAGTACTGAGAAGCCCCAAGGCCTGCTTCTTTGGTGCAAGCAACTTGTGATGTTATTGCTGTAATTATCCTTCGTACTTATAATTTTCTTTATCTATTTGCAATTTCTTTTCTTTCTTCCTTCCTTGATTAAACTGGTATTTGGTGACCTGGAAAGATCCAGTAGGAGCACGCTTGTTTGTTATGCAGAAATTAGATGCTACCAATAATATTAAAGTGAAGGCTGTTGATGAATGCAAGAGAAATGTATGTTACAGTCACTATCTCGGTGGAAATGAAAGTAACCTAGAGTCGCAGGCAGAGATGAGTAATTCTGCAGCTGTTCCCAGAGTCTTAGTCTCAATTCTGTATAATAAAAACAGGATGAAATTGTGGATGAAATAATACCCAGATATTTCCCAGAAAGTTAGCAATGGGACGATGGTGAGAACCCCTTAGAAATTCTCTATACAGGTTGGATTAGGATGATTTTGTAGACAGACAGATGGGTTCCAAAAATTATAAAGACTGCAGGGTCAGCAGTATTACCTCATGTTTGCCCTTTTATGAAACTGTGTTGTCTCACATATGTCTGAAAGGTACTAACCCTGTAACCACAATACTGCTGCCCCAACCTCACCGGAGACTGATAGTCAGGAGATAAAAATATTGTGTTTGCTGTAAAACTTTCGTGTCTTGGATTGTAAAGTTTCCTTTTGTCTGTTCTAAATTTGTATTACTCTGCATCACAAGAAAATGTTGGCACAGGAAAATAGAGAAGCATTTACCCAATCCCCCTATGAATTTTGCAATCCAGTTTCCTTGTATGATTTCAATAAAAGACTGGGGCTGAGTCAAATCTAGGCGAGCACCCTAACTCCTGTGTTCAAGGGCTTACACGTCAAAAGACAAGCCTGTCAGTATTGTATCTCAATTGTGTGTTTTCTCATTCGCCTACCAGGTATCCATAGTCCTTGATGACCCCCCCAACCCCCCAGCTCTTGTTGAGGCTGGACCCAGGCAGGGTTGGGGAGAGAGAAACAGAGAGAGAGAGAGAGAGAGAGAGAGGAGGGGAATGGGGAGGGAAGGAGAGTGAAGAGTGGGAGAGGGAGGAAGGGGAAGAGAGAGAGGGAGAGAGGAAGAGGGAGAAGGAGAGAGGAGATATAGCTGTGTATGTATGGAAGTTGTTACAGAAACAGATTGCAGAGAGAACGAGCTAGAAACAGGTGGCTATTGTTAATTCTGTATCTAGCCATTTGCTGAAAGTGTTTATCATCTGTAAAAATTCCCTGGTAGAATTCTTGGAGTCACTTATGTATATTGTTATAACACCTGTGAATAGCAATCCTTTAAATTTCTTTCTTTCCAATTTGTATTGACTTGATAACCCGTGGCTCTCTCACTGCTCTAGATAGACTGTCAAGTATGATACTGAATAGATATAGAGACAATGGATGGCTGAGTTCCTAATTTTAGTGGAATTGTTTCTCTCCATTTAATTTGTGTTGGCTATCAGCTTGTTGTACATTTCCTATATTGTGTTTAGTTTTGTGCCTTGTATTCCTGACCTTTCAAAGACTTTTATCATTAAGAAATGTTTAATTTTGTCAAAGGCTTTTTCATGGTCAAATAAGATGATCATGTGCTTTTTTTTTCTTTCAGTTTGTTTACCTGGTGTATTACATTGATGGATTTCCATATGGTAAACCATCCCTGCATTTCTGGCATGAAGTCTACTTGAGTATGTTGAATCATGTTTTTGATCTGTTCTTGGATTCAGTTTGCTAGGATTTTATTGAGTATATTTGCATCCATGTTCATAAAGGAGTTAGGTCTTGAAATTCTCTTCTTTTTTCTTTTTTTTTAAACTATTTTATTTTGGTGTTTTGTAAGCTTCTTGTATGTTTATAGGCATCTCTTTAGTATTCAGAGATTTTCCTCTATGAAATTTATGACAATATTATCTGAGCCTTTGAGCTGTGACTGTTATCCTTCTTCTATTCCTAATTTTTAAATGTTTGGTTTTTTTCATAGTGTCCCACATTTCCTGGATGTTTTGTGTTAGGAACTTTTAGATTTATCATTTTCTTTGACCAGGGTATTCATTTCTTTTATGGTGTCTTCCATGCCTGAGATTTTCTCTTTAATCTCCTGTATTCTGTTGGTGATCTTTGCATACATAGTTTCTGTTCTATTTCCTAGGTTTTCCATCTCCAGGATCCCCTTAGTTTGTGTTTTCTCTATTCTATTTCCATTTTCAGGTCGTAAACAGTTTTATTCATTTCCCTTACCTGTGTGATTGTATTTTTCTGTATTTCATTAAGGAATGTTTAATTCCTCTTTGAAGGTCTCTACCATAATCAGATGGTTGGATTTAACATCATTTTCTTGTGCTTCAGTTGTTTTAGGGCTCACTATATGGTAGCTGGGCTCTGATGGTGACATATTGCTCTGTTGTTTGTTTTCTTATCTGGCATCACTTATGGCAGAGTGGCCTCTGGGAAAGCAAACAGAATTGTGAGCTGGAAAAAAATCTGAAGTCTATTTATAATAATGAAATACATAAAAAATAGTTATGAAAAGCAAATTGAATATTTCTGTGACTTTATGAGTTAAATAGCACAACATTTTTGTTCAAACTATACATTTCTTAATAAAATTAAAATTTATCGTATTGATTTAATTTCTTAATTTCAGATAGCCTATAAATTATTTATTATAATCGAAAGAGAGTCAGGGCAGCGTTTATACACTGAAGGCCTAAAATCAGCCATAGGCCTAAAATCAGCAATAGGCCTGACGTACATACATGCTAACACCAAGTCTTGGGTCTCTGTGGAAAATCACTGAAACAGAAGGCTATAAGCTATGGTAAACAGGTGGCGTTTGTAGAAATTTACTAGCCTGAGTAGTCATAGATCCTGTAAATAGGTAGCCTCGGCAGAAAGTACCAACTTAGATAAGGACAAGTGAATCATAGGCAGAGTCAGTGACCTGTCCCCTCAACCTTCACGGAGCTGATACCCTGTTCTTAAAGGTATCTGTACTCTCCCTGATTACCTATGCTCCGGTGTCATTCCCTTCCCCATATCCAGCCTTTTTGTGTTTATAACCCCTGTGTGAATAAGTAAATTACGATGTGATAAAAGAAAAAAAAGAACCCCCCTCCAAAAAAATCAAAAGAACTTATTCTCTAAAATAATAATGAAAGGATTTCTAGGGACTTACAATGATAATCTTCCTGGTTTTTTAAGGAATATGAGCCACTTTTATATTTATAATAATTGCTGGGCACTCAAAAGTACCAAAAGCAGTTTTTAGTATATAGCTCCAGCTTCATACTATAAGCTGCTACATATATCAATATTCACAACATCTGGACTAAACTATTACAATTTGCTAAACTAATTCTAACTTATCCTACTCACCCACCAGCCACCCAAAATCTTCCACAGAGAAAACTGCTTGTTTCTAAAAATATTTTTGTCTTAAGAAAACACACAATCTGAAGAAGGATGACTAAAAATGATTTCTAGAAAATTTATAGGCAGAAGTCTAGTGGGGAAATCTAGGGCCATGATGATATTTGACCACTTACAGTTGTGTGTATCCAACCTATGGGCTACATATATGGAGTCACAAGAAGTCATCCATGTGGACCAACACCAAAGCCAAGTCTTAAAATACTGACACATTTCTGTTATTTGTTTGTGACTTAACTCTGTAATTCTTGAGCGTATTTCAGAATGACAATGGACTATTACAGTGTCATTAGTCAAACAAAGCTGTGAGCTTAACTAATACTCATTATCACATTTCTGCATCTGATTACTGACCACAATGCTTTTGACTGGCACTTCCTTTTATGTATATAGCCATCCTTGATGGACTCAGAAGTCTACTTCCATGTATCTTCGAAGTTATATTTTGTAAAATTCAGTAAAATGGCACTTAGAGGAAATTAGGAAATGATCAGGGGCCTGAAGGCTCAATACATGACATTATAATGTAAACTAGTACTTCATTTGTTATCTTTTTCATTCCCTTCACCCTACCAAGGGTGATATAAATGATACTATGCATCTATAGGTAGTGTAAATTCAGAGCCTGTGTTCAAAATTCCTTGAAAGCTCTATTTATTCACTTTTCCTCAGTGAAATATTACCCTAACAAATGACCATAAGTCACATTGGGAACAACTGGACCATCATTACTGTACATACAGAGGCACTATTGTTCTGTTTTCAAAGACAGCCCAATCTGTCCAACAGGCTAGTCAATTCAGAGTGTTCACCTGGCTTCATTCTAGAGCTTGGGAAAGAAATTTAAGTTCACAAGGGGGCAGGTTCACTTATGACCTTTATGTTTATACCATTCTCAAATTTTTTGATATGGACATAAGCATGTATGTATATGGATATTTCTGATAGGATGGTCAGCGTTCTTAGGGAGATTGGAATTTGTTAGTCATGGCCCTATGATCTTGCTAACCATATCACTCTTGATGACATTCAATTCTGACAACCATTAGAAACATTATGCTTATCTTAGTACAGTCAAGTATTGCCACCTGCCCTTTCTTTTGTTTTGGGATTAGTAATCACCATTATAGTCTAAGAAATTTTACCACTAAATCTGAGCCACTGGTGTCATTATTGTCCCTATCAATTGTGCTTTCTTCATGGTTTTAACAATGAAGATTTCTCTTAAGAAGCATAATCACCTAGGAATATAAGATAGACTAATTAGTCAATTTATTATAGCACACCAACTTAACTGAATGTTTTACCCATACATTGTTCTTCAGGGGAATTATAACATTGTTGCTTCAGATAATGCTAAGTATTACTTTTTTCCAGTGGCAACCACCAGAGCTGTATATCAGAACTACCTTCCATCCATTTGCTTCATTGGTCCAAGTACAACCCATGCTACCTCCTGATGTTTTCATTAAACTGAAACAATTACAAGCTGCCTTTACCATATCTATTTTCAGATTCATAGTTAAGTTTCCAGAAGGTGACCCTCTATCTCAACATCAGTCTCAGTTGCTTAGGGATCTCCATGGGAGCTCCTCATTCAACCACTTGAACAAATTTAATCCAGTCTCACCATGGGAAGCCTTGCTTGGGTGCAAAAGATGGCCAATTCAGACTCTGTATCCTCCCTTACGAGAATGCCTCATTAGGGTCACCCTCATAGATTCTAGCTTCCACTGCACTAGGTTTTCATACACCCTTAGAAGCCTGTCAATTCCAGATGTCTCTCCTCTCACTCTCTCCCTCCATTCCTCTATTCACAACTAATTCTAATTTCTCCAGTCCTCTCTTACCCCATGTCTACCTCCAGAATCTGTTCTATTTCCCCTCCCAGGAAGATTCATGTTTCTCCTTATAGCCCACCTCTTTATGAAACATCTGAGTTTATAGATTGTAGTGTGATTATCATTTACTTAACAGCTAATATTCACTTATAATTCCATGCATAATGTCACATTTGTATTCCTGGGTCTTGGTTACCTCACTCCAGAAGTTATTTACTGCATATATCCATTTGCCTGCAGAATACATGATGGCATTTTTTAACAGCTCAGTAAGTACTCCACTGAGTAAATGTTCCAGAGGGTTTTTTTTAATATATTTTCTCAGTTGTGGGCCGTCTAGGTTGTTTACAGTTTCGGACTATTATGAATACAACTGCAATTAAAATAGATGAGCAAGTGTCCTTGTTGCAGGGTAGAGTGTCCTTTGGGAATATGCATAAAAGTATTATAGCTGGGACTTTAGGTAGATCAATTCCCATTTTCTAAGTAACCAGCATAACCATATTGATTTCTGTAGGGGCTGTATAAGTTTGCTCTTCCACCAGCAATGAAGAAGTGATCCTCTTGCGTCACATCCTTACCAGCATGAACTGTCAGTTGTGTTATTGATTTTAACCATTCTGACAGATATAGGATGCAATCTCAGAGTAGTTTGATTTGCATTCCCTTGGTGGTTAAGGATGTTGAACATTTCTTGAAGTATTTCTTGGCCATTTAAGAATCCTGTATTGAAAATTTCTTGTTTAAATGTGTGCCCCATTTTTAATTGGATTATTTGTTTTTTTAACATTTACATTCTTGAGGTCTTTATACATTTTGGATATTATACATCTTCTGGATGTGGAGTTGGTAAAAAAAAAATTCCCATCTCATAGACTGTGTCTTTGTCCAATTGCCTTACAGAAACTTTTCATTTTCATGAGGTCTCAATTATTAAATATTGAGCTTAGTGCCTTAAGTATTGATGTAATGTTCAAAAAGTTGTCTCCTATGACAATGCATGTAGGGCTCTTCTCCACTTTCTCTTCTATTAGTTTCAGTGTGTCTGGTTTCATGTTGAGGATTTTGATCCACTTGGACTTCCATTTTGTGCAAGTTAGTGAATATAAGCCCATTTGCATTCTTCTACATGCAAATATACAATTTGTCCATCCCCATTTGTTGAAGATGATTTCTTTTTTCAGTTTTAGTTTCTGGCTTCTTTATCAAAGAATCAGTTGTCCATAGGTGTATGAATTTATGTCTGGTTGATCAATACAAGTCTATTGATCAATATCTGTTTTTATGGCAATATCATGCGTTATTTTATGACTGTAACTCTGAAGTGCAACTTGAAATTAAGGATGCTGATGCCTCAAGTAGTTCCTTTATTTTAAGTTGTTACACAGAGCTGTGAGCTGCCATATGGGTGCTGAAAATGAAACCTGGGTCATTTGGGAAAGCACCCAGTGTTTACAACCACTGAGTCATCTCTCTGGCTCCCTGAGTCTCACTCTCAATCACAGACACTTGTCTTCACAATGACAGGCTGAAAATACAAATGCAAGTATGTTCTAAGATGATGGTGTATGTTCAAAAATGATAGGTTCATACTCAACCCTAAACATGGTATACATATCATTTTACTAAGACTAGGGGAACATTTTGGAACATAAGGCAAAAAAAAAAAAAAAAAAAAAAAATCTAAGATGTGAGTGACAGTAAGGAGAGCTGTGAAATACTCTCTTGTGAGCATGGCACAGTCCATGAGACCATTATCTCCAAGAGGCAGCCATTGCTAAAGGTGTATCCAAATAGTGCTGAGCCTGTTAATCCCATCAGTGTGGGGTGTTTGTGGCTCTACCCCTTCCTGTCAAGAACTCTTAGGAAGACAAAGACACTGTGTACCTGTTGATGAACTCATCATACTCCATGAGTCATAGCAAAGCTGTGATGATAAAAACACAAAAGGAAACCGAGAGACATAAACTCAAGAGAGTTCCTTTTGTGTATCGGAAGAGGTTGTTATAAGTGGAAAGCAATAAGAGGGTCAGTCACCAGGCTGGCCTCGAACTCAGAAATCTGCCTGCCTCTCCCTCCCAAGTGCTGGGATTAAAGGTGTGCGCCACCACTGCCCAGCCAAATGTAACTTTTAAAAAGTAATGTAGACATTAAACCCACTGTGATATTTGGTGGTCGAACCTAAAGAATATAACTAGAGATATAAGAGGTCATGAGACTATGGCTGTCCTTGATCAATTATACAAATGGAAAAAGCTTTCACCAGGTATACTAAGCTAATATATGGATGTGTTGATACTATACAGCTGTTTGCTTTCCACAACCTGCTTTTCTTCATAGCCTATAATCTTTTCTTCAAAGACTATATATAGCCTTTAATAGAGATTATATTCACTGATATTGATCATGGGATATCCTGGACTCTATCTTAAGCTTAGGGTTCTCTGTTTTCTTTCTTTGCTGCAGATAGATGGTGTTATTTTTTTTTCCTCTCCATTGGATAGATAGCATTTTGACTCTTTTAAGGCAAATCATAAACAATGCTAAACAGGCTTGTTTTACTTTGCACTTCATAATTGTTAATTGTTTGGAAAACAGGCTATTACAAGTTTGGATTGTATTTGTGGTAGAAGTGTGATATGCATATCTTATACCACCCAGGGAAAATTTGAACCAAAATGCAATTCTTGTGAAATAAATATTTTTTAGTGACAAATGTACCAATAATGTCAAGAGAAAGCACAATAAGTAGTTTGGTTTTATGTGTTTTGAATTTTGATTTTTGGTTGTTTGGGATCATTGTTTTTATAATATATTTCTTCCTATTACAGTGTACTTAGCTCACTTATTACCTAACAGACTATTTGGCTACAAGTACAGGTAATTTTATGATTATTCAATAATATTTAAATGTGTATATTCCCTATAGTTAAATATGATAATCATAAAGCATCGGCTATCCATTTTATCTAGATAATGTATATGTTAAATATATGTGCTAAATAATATCCATGTTAAAATTACAAAATGTCTAAAACATAATGATCGTATCTATTTATATTGTTGACTCTTTAACTCTGTGTGTGCTCTTTCTGATTACATATGTCATATCACATCATAATTATGAAAATACACATTAGAAAATAAACTATACAGAATGAATGATTTTTGTACTCTAAGTATCAGGATGTTTTTGTGAGTACTTTTGTAAAAACTGGGCCATAAACTGCTCCTGAGGTTGCACGTTTATCAGTGGCCTTCCATGGCCTATCACAGTGCCAAGCCTCAGCTGCTCTTCATGACCCCTTTATGCCTTCAAAACTAGTTCCACCTGGGTGACTTTTACACATTACCAAGAACAGCTGCGGCAAAAGGTAAAACCTTGGCAATCTCTGGAAAATAGCTTCTTTATATTGTCCACAAACACTTTCCAGATTTCATCTCAGTGATGCTGGTCTCTCTCTTTTTTTTTAATTGGATATTTTATTTACATTTCAGATATTCTCCCCTTACTCCATTTCTCCCCCTCCCTCCCAGGAAACCCCATCCCATCCCCCCTCCTCCTGCTTCTATGAGGATGAGACCTTTCCTACCCCCCACCTCACCTCCCCACCCCCCACCCTCAAATTCCTCCCCACACAGCGTCCAGCCTTCATGGGATCAAGGATCTCTTCTCCCATCTATACCTCCCTTGCATATACAGCTGGAGCCATGGGTCCCTCCCTAAGTGCTCCCAGGCTGGGGGTTTAGACCCTGGGGACTCTGGTTGGTTGGTATTGTTGCTCTCCTCATGGGGTCCAGAACCCTTTCAACTCCTTCAGTCTTCACTCTAACTCCTCCATTGGGAACCCATGATCAGTTTAATGGTTGGCTGTGAGAGCATCTGCCTCTGAATAAGTCAGACTCTTGCAGACCTCTAAGGAGACAGCTATGTCAGGCTCCTGTCAGCATGCACTTCCTGACATCTGCATCAGCATCTACTTTTTTTTTTTTTCTTTTTTTTTTTTTTTTAGGTTTTTCGAGACAGGGTTTCTCTGTGTGTAGCCCTGGCTGTCCTGGAACTCACTCTGTAGACCAGGCTGGCCTCGAACTCAGAAATCCGCCTGCCTCTGCTTCCCAAGTGCTGGGATTAAAGGCATGCGCCAACACCGCCCGGCCTCAGCATCTACTTTTGGTGACTGCACATGGAATGGATACCCATGTTGAATGGTCTGCAGACGGCCTCTCCTTCAGTTTCTGTCCTGCACTTTGTATCCATATTTGCTCCCTTGAGTATTTTGTTACTCCTTCTAAGAAGGACCGAAGACCCCCCACTTGGTCTTCATTCTTCTTGAGATTTATGTGGTCTGTGAGTTGAATCTTGGGTATTTCAAGCTTCTAGGCTAAAATCCTTCTTAAACAACGCTAATTTCTTAGCTCCAGGTAACCAGCATCACTTGTCCCAGTAGTCCTGTCTATTCTTGATTCTAAAGCCAGAGCCAAACGACCAAAACTCCTGAGCTCTGCTGCTTCCTGGGGCTCGAACATTGTCCCTTTTTATATTATTTTATATATATATATTATATTATTTATATTATATTATATTATATTATATTTTATATTATATTTATTTTTATTATATTATATTATATTATATTATATTATTTATATTATCATCAGCTGTCTCTTTTCCAGCTCCTTCCTTGTCTAAGCTTAGCTGCTCCGGAACTTGCTCTGTAGACTAACTTTGAACTCGGAGATCTACATGCCTGTCTCCTAAACGCTTGAATGAAAGGTGTGTACTCCCTTAATTCAATTTAATATCCTTGAGCACAGGATTCAGCTCTGTTTCACTTCCTGGTGCCCCCTTAATACTCAAATTCACTTTTTAACACTGTGCTGTTATTCCAAAATCAAAGCAAACATAACTCCCTTTTCCCTACCCAAATTGGAAAGAATGAGCAAAAGACCAAAATTGTTATGGAAGTGAGAAAGATGTTGCTTATATTCAAGGAAGCAAATGAACTGGTGACCTTCTATATTAAACACCAGAAAGACTATTGAAATATACAGTTTTTATGTCAAATAAAATCCCTTTCCATACTAGAAAGATATATGCAAACCAAATCAAAATGGATACAGAAATCACTAAATTGTATTTGTGTATACTGACAGTATCTTCCTTATTATCAAATACAAAACTAAATCTTTCTCACTACAAACAAAAGAATTTTGAGGTTGTTATATTCTCTATAGTTAATATGTTAAGGACATCATTACCTAGAAAAAACACTATGGCTCAAAGAAACCATCAATCAGTTAAGAAATGAATATAAGAAAACTGATGAATTTGGAAGTATTTCAGAGATTTCCAAAACTAGCCTTTCCAGTGCTTTACAATGAAACCAGAGGTCTGAAATTTATTGAACTTATAAGTGATTAGCATTTAGAAAGTAGCTAGAATAGTATTTGAGTCATAGTTTTAACTATAAGATAAGTTATGTGATAAAGTATAGTGTCCTCTTAGACATGCCTTTTATTCTGTCCTTGAACCTTTTGCCTTCTCACATTTAATAAACTAAGTATACATGGGAAGAAGTTGTAAAGAAAGACACAAAAAAAAAAAAAAACTAAAACATAACCCAGATTAGCCTCATCTCTGCCACCTAATATTGGAAAAGAGCAGACACGAGCAAGTCTAGGATGCAGGTAGCTTATTTATTAATAGCAAAAATAGTACTTTCCATCTAAGTACTCCAAAGTTCTTCAACTCTCAAGTGTCTATGGAAATTCTTTGTCAAGTATGCAGCCATTTCTGGTATTAACAAAATCAAGAAATGATATACTATGACTAAGTAATGTTATTTTTATATACTTTTACTTGAGAAATAATTTTGCTTCCCCCAGTATTCTGTGTATTCTAGTACATAAAAACCTTAAGGCATTAAGGCATTGGATTACTACTAATGACACTTGAAATTGAGTATAGGACAGGAATATATAGTGTTCTTGCTCCCAACAATTGTTGTCTTCAAATTTTATCCTATATTTTGGGCTTTTACATAAATGACTTTAGTTACAATTTATTGAATCATGGTAACAAAATGGACCTTTTCAGTTTATGTCACCAGCTAATGTATTTCTTTACATTTCCTCTTCTTAACTTATATTCTTTAAAATGTGTTTGTTGCTTGGATGGTTATTTTTTTAATCCTCCTTTCAGAAGTAAGTTTTCCAGACCATGATTCTGATTGTATCTATTAATTTTTTTTACAAGTTTACATTGTTTCAAAGGCCATATGCATGTTTCTCTGTTTCACTACATGTACATCTGTAGTCTCTCCCCTCCTAAGGAGGGGCTCAAAAACCCCTGCAGTCCATGTTGATGTCAGTCACAGTAGCAAGAACATTGCTATAATCAATAAAAGGTGTATATTAGTACAAATGTCAAAGCCATAAAATATTCATATTTTCTTACAGTGTCTTCTAAAGTAAAGCAAGAGATTATGAGCATTATAAACAAGTATTTGCATAAGGGACTTTGTTTAGAAATGATTTCCTGAAAGCCATCCTTATGTTTTGGAATTCATCTGTGATTTGTTCAGAAACTTCTACCAAGAGAGATCACTAAAGATGTGTTTTAATGAAACACAAAAGAAGAAAGATTGGAACACAAGGGAAGTTTATAAAGAATCTACTAGGTTTTCACACTACATGAGATAAATTTGAATGACTGCAAAATCTAAATATTGATTTGAGTATTTTGAAAATGTAATAAAATGGAAAAAATGTGGCAAATGATGAATTAATATGTGTATATAAACCACTCTTATGGTAACTTTATGGTAGTCATTCTGTTTACAATATTATTTATGACAAGGTATGGTTATTTAATTTTATGAAATTGGAGGAGAGGTAACATTTATTTAAAACTTGTATACAGTATTTACACTTATTTACAGTATACATTATTTACAAATATTTAAGTTATATAAGGCAGGCACAAACACACACAAATAGACACACATACCACAAATACACACATACATTGCCAGGTACAGAACATATATTTAAGCTATGAAATTTAAGAAATTTCTCAGAGATTAAGAATATAGGCAAATTAGGAATCTTATAAATAATATACAATAAACCTGTATTTCCTATCTATACAGGAAACAGTTCATTTAAATACATATATTAAATGGGGGAAAAAAAACATGGCAGACATGAAGGGAAGGCCCCAATCTTTTGAGCCAGACTGCCTTAGATAAAGCCTCTATTCTGACTTTTATCAACCCCACCTGGAGATGCATCCCATATACAGTCACCAAACCCAGAAACTATTGTGGATGCTAAGAAATGCATGCTGACTGGACCCTGGTATAGCTATGTCCTGAGAGGCTCTGCCAGAGCCTGACAAATGCAGAGGTGGATGCTCGCAGCCATCCATTGGACTGAGCATAGGGTCTCCAATGGAGGATTTAGAGAAAGGACTGAAGTAGCTCAAGGGGTTTGCATCTCCATAAGAAGAACAATAATATCAACCAACCAGACCTCCCAGGGCTCCCAGGGACTAAACCACCAACCAAAGAGTACACATGGAAGCACCCATGTCTCCAGCTGCATACGTGGCAGAAGGTGGCCTTGTAGAGGATCAATGGGAGGAGAGGTCCTTGATCTTGTTAAGGCTAGATGTCCCAGTGTAGGGGCATACAGGGTGGGGAGGCAGGAGTGGGTGGGTGGGTGTAGGAACACACTCACAGAAGCAGGGGGAGGGAATGGAATTGGACGTTTCTGGGAGGAAACCGGAAAAGGGGTTAACATTTGAAATGTAATTAAAAAAAATATCCAAGAAGGGAACAAAAAAATAAAGCCAGTACCAAAAAACCAAAACAAAACAAACAAAAAAAAACTAACCACATTTTATCAACTTTGTCTCTGCATTCTCTGTATCTTTGTAAAATAGAATAATAATAACTACTGTTTCAGAACAGTGTAAGCAAATATACATTACAGAAGAAAATAGCATAAGTATGCTTAGCTCATAGAAAATATTCTATGTTTCTAGTAATTGTCTGTAATAAATAATATATAATACTTTATTGCATATTTACTTGATTGAAAAATAGTTATTTTTGACAAGTCTATGAGAGGGCTGATATAAAAACTATTTTCAACTAAAATCTAGAAAGAGATTGGATTCTTGATTCTGGTTAATGCTAATGTAGACAGATGTTTTCAAAATAGTGAGTTTCAGGGGACAAAGTTCCTCAAAGCATTTGGAAGTAAGAATGTTTAAAGGAGTGAGGTTCACTAAACAGACCAACAAAAGGAAAGATTTTTAAATTATTGATAAACTATATAAGACAGTTCTATTATTACCTTAAATAATATAAATATGCTAAATATATCATTCAGAGTAGTGAATATGTTTTAGTGAATAAATTTGTTCAAGATATATTGTTATCAGTAATCCAAAGTTTTACATTTTAAAATTGAAAAAAAAAAAAGGTAAAGCTATCAGAGTATGTTATTTCCAATTAAAGTTTAAAGTTTAAAAACCCAGTTTTAATATGCTTGCAGAATCTAATTTTATCATCTTCCCACTCTCCGGAAACAAAAAGGCAATCCCATTTCCCTGGATGACACATGCACTGTGGAATCAAATCAGCTACCTTTAAGGAAACAGAAACCTCAGACATAGATTAACTAACAAACACAATTTCATTACTCATCATGACTTGGAATAGCAGCTGAAATCATTCTCTTAGCTTTGTGTGGACACTGGGGTGCACTGCTCCTCATCTGAGCCATCTGATGGTTAGCATTTCATCTAAACTATTTGGTGTTCTGCAGGAAAACCAATCCCACACAGGTATAGACCAATATTCTTCTACTGAAAGCTGGCTTTTATCAATTTAAACAGGTAAATTGATTCATTCAAGTAAGAAAAGAAAAGCCAATTTGAGGCCCAAGTTATCCACCCTGGATGATCCAAATAAAAGGATAATAGCAACATCTTCATTTTGCACAGCACAATATGAACAAAGCTAATGTATAGGATTTCACAGCCCTAAATGAAAGTGCACATTGACAATCATCTGGGTAATTTGAAGTGTGGATATTCTATCTGAAGATCAGAAACAAATAAGATTACATCAGATGTCATTTGCTCACCTAAAGAACTCCAATTGCTGTAAACACACAGATTCGGAACATTTGAAGTAAAGATTAACTCATGCAGGTCACATTTATGCAAAAAACGCTACATGCTCTCATTTTCAGATATCTTCCTTCTAACTAGTGAACACTGAAATATCTCCCACCAGAAGCTGTAAGGCTGGGCCAAGAGTTGCTTACAATGGCTGCTATTGGGAAGAAATTATTCTCAATAAATCTGAATCATTTCTCTGAGAGCTATAACCTCATTCTCATGAAATGTGACTGATATAGAAGAGGGGACCAGATAGGTTCCCTGAGACAGGAATGGAATATGTGTTTCTGAACTTTCTTTTAAGCTGAAATAGCAGCTGCTTCCTAGGCTGTGACAGTTTCCATCACCCACTGATTAGCTTTTTTATTTCATGTCTTCAGCAAGGCACAACATCACTGAGGGAATATGAGGCTTATTGAAAGTTATTACGTCACCAGGTGCAGAATAAAGGAAAAGAGACTAGAAGTAAAGGCCAACAATGTCTCTGAAGAACAATCTTCTAAGACCCAAGGACCTACTCTTAGGTCCTACCTCTTGGTAACACTCTAGGAATCAAGAATATAAACATGGGCTTTAGGGAGACAACCAATGTTCAAACTCCTGTGGGCTATTATCTACTCTAACCTGCATTTCACTGAACCATCAATGCATAACCAATAATGTGTTTTCATTATGGATCTTTTCATTATTATAAAGGTAGAAAAAAAGGAGTGACAAGTCAATAAATCTAACATGTTGTCATAAATAAAATATTTGTCTATGTCATTAAATAGTCTAGCAACTTCCCTAGTAACTTCAACTCTTTGATTCCTGGTTCTTTTTCTGTTAGGATTATGACCTAAGATACAGGATGGAAAACTATATGTAAAAGGAAAATGATTACAGTGCCATAGCCATTCTAACTTACCAAAATATTCTTAACTAATACAGTTATCATAATGACTGTAGTAAATAACAGTACATGAAAACATAGACTATTCAAAACACTAATAGAAAGTGAGTAATCTAAGTGAACTTTCTAGTCAGTCCTCTAAAATTTTTCAACCTCAAAATAGAAAAACAAGAAAGCTGACTCGTTCAGCTTACAACATTTGTAGTGGAATAAGGGCCTGACTCCTGATTGGTGTTGGATGAAGGAACACTGCCACCACAATGTCAAAGGCCTTTAGGGAAATAGATTGCAACAACTAATCATTTCTTTATTTGTGACTTTTGACACATAAGAAAGGCATTGTATTTCCATTTCCAAATAAATATGGATTCCCCAAGTCATGAGTGATCTACCTATTGTATTGTCAAATATTATTCTAGAAATAATGTTAACTGTTTGATAAACTTTTGTTCTTAGATGCCTGCCATTGGCTCATTATTTAAACTGTACTTTCTTGGACACTGCCAATTTTTTAACTTTTAAAGCCTATATTCCTAATAGCTCAAAAAGCCAACGTTTTAAAAATTCAAGAAATTTAAATGCTTTCTTGTGTTTATATAAGTAACAGTACCTAATAGATACTAAAGCAATTATCATAATGAATTCCAACTGCTGATGATGTATGTCCAGGTAGAAAAAAATAATACAGATAAACTAACCAGCAAATCAATTATGCTTTATTTAAAACTGTTCATTTATTTAGCTTATAGATATTTTGCAGCATCTGCATGCCTGATGCCTACAGAAGCCAACAAAAAGCACAGAAGGAAGAAGAGGAGGAGGAAGAGGAGGAGGTAGAGGAGGAAGGAAGAGGAGGGGAAAGGAGGAGATGAGCAAGGTAGAGGGTTCAAGGAGAAAGAATATGAGCTTCCAACTGGGTACCAAGAATCAAACCGGGTCCTAATCAATGATTTTGAGCTGTGTATTAAAGTACTTTTTAAAGAACAACACACTGATATTTTTCTAAAACACATACACACACACATCATTGACTTTATTTAATGATCAGGTATGACATGTCACAACAAAAGTTTGAAATTCAAAACTAGGTTCCAACTTAATAGTGACTCAATAGGTAAATATATCATCAAAGCAGAGAATCCCCAAGACAAACTAAAAGTTAATTATTAGAAATAGTATTAATATAGTCCTTCATATCAAAAGTGGATCAAATACATGGTTTATATTTTCTCTGTGTTTGGAAAGCAGAAAAAAATAGATATCTTCTTTTAAAAAATATTCTTAGTCTATTAAATATTTGGCATAAGTTCATGTATATCTAGGCAGGCAACACTGAATGTGTTGGGACAAAATGGAAAATACAGCACCCATTGGGATTTTCTTATGAAGTGACATTCTTCAAAAACATACATTTTCTCACACTTTTTTATTTTTTATTTCAAGGCATTTGCTAACTGTCTCCAACATCAACTATTGAGTAGGAATATTTTTAAAACTTGAGTATGAGTTTGTAAGGACATCAAAGTATGTGCAGACAGTTCACTGTTTTGTTTATTTTTTTTTTAATTCTCAAACATATATTAGACATTAAAGTTCAAATCAATGTCTTTTTATCGGGGAATTGAGTCCATTGACATTAAGAGATATTAAGGAGAGGATTTGTCAAAAATTTACAATGTATATTTTACTCAATTTTTGCTGTATGAAACCAACAGTAAAATCATTTTACACATTTTTGAAATGTAGAAATTATTTTAAATGCTTCTCTAATTTCATTTACACCAATATGCATCCTCAAAGTCACCAAATAAGTAATAAGCTCCCAATGCACATGGTCTATGTGATTAGTCTCTTGAAGTATGCGGAGGAAAGAAGGACAAGATTTATGGGAAATAACTTTTGCAATTACTTTGTATTATGTGGCATGATTGGCTTTAAGAAAATGAAATTGGACTGTGAAGGTTTGCCTTAATCAAACTAGCCCTTCAAAAGAGACCTTGATATCACAGAAGAAAAAAAAAAAAAGACATATCTTGTCTGAAAAAAAAAAAAAAAGAGCCATCCAGAATGGGTGCAGAGAATTTCCCAAACTCAGGATCTCTGCAAAAGCAGTGCATACTGTTAGACACTGAGCCATCTGAAGCCCTCTACATTTCTTATAAAGAAATGAATTATTTTAATAAATTAGTTTGCCTAAACTACTTCTATAGCCAAAAAAAGTGGTCAGTGATTCCCTGGACACTGTTAATCAAAGGATGAGTATATGACCTATCTTGAGCAGTCACTGCTGCAGTAAATGTATTTTTATGTGTGTTTGGTGGGCTGTAGCTCCCACATGGGTCCTGTTGGGCTCAGTTGTGGGTCCCATGTGTCTAGCTCCCCAGGTGGCTGGAACCATCGCTTGGGGAACAGAAGCATACAGGAATTTGATTTAGTTCACTCCACCCAGCACATGGTAGAAACTGGGCTTTGAGAAGCCACTGAGCTCTGCCAGGGCGTGGAGAGGTCTTAGCCTGAAGTCCCACGGGGCAGAGCTCTCAGACTGGGGGTCTCTGGGCTGAGCAGCTGACCAGAGACCAGTGGTCTCTATCCTTGGGCTCACAGATACCTCTGGGAGCCGCAGAAGAACTGAGGTACCACGGGGGCATATGGGTTGGACTGACCTGCAACTGAGAGGGGTAGGAGGGAGAGACTCCGGCAGTGCTCCACAGGATGGGGACTCTTGGTCACTGCGACTTGCTTGTCTGGGTCATGTCTGGCTTATCTAGCTTGCTTTAGTTGGATAGCTCCATAATCAAAGGCCCCCTCCACAGTTCTCCACAGTGGGCCCCAAAGGCATAGAGAAGTCCATGATTTTAAAAGGTGTATTGTCATGGTGGAAAGTGGATGTAGCTGTAGCCCATACCCCATCTCCTCAGAGTGGGCCTGAGGTTAAATATCATTGTAAGGAGGAGGGTCTGGGAAAAAAATGCTTAATTGGCTACACCCTCTGGCCTTTAGGTACCTCATTAATATGTAATTTCTTGAGGCTCTGCAGCCTGTAGTCACACCCTCTACCTGTGGAGGGGCTGGTAGGGGCATTGCCTTACATGACTGAAATGCACAGATCAATGGAGGTCTTCGGCCAGTGGCATTTCAGGAGCCTGGAGTCTGGGAGCATGGAGAAATGCATGTCTTCCTTCGCAGAGATACATGTTGAGTCTCCTGCCATCTCTAGCCAGTGCTCCACCAGAAACCAAGCTATCCTTTTACAGTCCCACAGTGGGTAGGTACTTATGAGAAAGGAATCAACAGAAATGATGACATATATTCCATGAACCATACAACTAAATACTAAAATAATTGTATGTAATAAATGGAAGATTTGGTGGCAATTCAAGGACACAATGAAACAAGACTGCATTCTCTCTTTAATTTTAATGGAAAATTTAAAGAAATGGAAAATAGTTGTACAGATGTTAAAACTTTAAAGGGTATACATGTACATAATTACCCAGAATTTATCATATTAATTACTGAGCCTATTAATTTTTATTTTATATGTGTGTAGATGTTTTGACAGCATATAATTCTGTGTACCACTAATATACCTGGTGCTTATGCAGGACTGAGGGTTGACTTTTGGGATTTCAGTTAGAAGGAGTTGTGTGGTTCTATACGGAGTCTGAGAATCAAACCTGGATCCTCTCAAATATCAGCCAGTGTTCTTAAATATGGTGCCATTCTGAGGCTAAATGATTAGCTCTTGGTAGACAGATAAGGTTTGAAAAAATGTCAAGAATTATGTCTTTTATGGAATGCACAGCTTAAGAATGGGTTACAGCTCTAAAGAATTTAAATGCTAACTAGAAACCAACAAGTAAATCTAATTAAATATTTAAGAGTATTCACACAAAAAATGGAATCTAACAAAGAAGCTTTGATCTTAGTCTTGATATACTTGAAAATATATTAACCTGTAGCTCTGTTCTGTCAGTATAATTAATTATCTCAGATTTGGATGTATTTTGATCCTCCTATTTTCCTGGATTTCTTTACTTAAATCCAGACTGGAAATTTTGGAATTCACTAAAATGGAATCTTGATGAAATAAGTCTTTTATGTATTTTGATTACAACTCTACATATTATAACCTTTTAACAAATGTTTGCTGAAATTATTTACTATTACTGAAGGTAAAAGGCTAGTAGAAATGATTTTGTTTGTACTTCCTTTTCCCCAAAATTATTGCTGAAAAAAAAATCAGAATAGAAAATAAAAAGGATGCATTGAGAGACATAATTGAAGTGGATTTCAAAAAAAGGAACCCTCCCTCCCCCCACCAAAAGTGAGAACAACAGACTACCAGAATGCAGTCTGAAGGGCTGCAAAACTAATCCTTTTCTCCAAGTGAATTTAATGAAACATCTGGTGGCAACTAAGAATTCCCACCTGGATTTTGAAAATACAGAAAAATGCTTTCCCCATAATGGCATTCAGTAGATGTTACATAAATGAGCCAAAGATGGCCTTTGTATGTTGGCTTCTAAACTGTTTACTTCACAGCTTGCTGAGGCCAGTTACCTCAAAAGCCTATTGTGGTGAATGCAAATTTTCACACACCAAACTCTTTTTATCATAGCTTAGCTAAGGAGAATTTTAGCCATGTAGTCTATCTGCATGGCACTGCATTCAAAACTGGCCAACGTCTACCAATCTTAGAATCAATTTGAAGACTGTAAAGATCTCAAGTTTCCTTGCAAACATGGCTATCAGTCTTGTCTAATTTTATTTCTTCATCAAAATACTTAACAAGAACAACTTAAATGAGGAACTAATTATTTAATTTTGCCTCACACTTAGGAGACATCGTCCATCTCATTGAAGAAGTCATGGCAGCATGGAACTGTAAGCATTAGGCCACATTGTATACAGAGAGAAAAAACAGGAAGAGAGAACATTGGTGTCCCTCAGCTTTCTGTCTTCTTTTATGTGGTTCAATAACAGAGCCCACATTAGGTTTTTGTAGCTCTATTAACTTAATCTTGAAATCCTTACCAAATCCTCTAAAGTTGACAATCAAGACTGTCACACTGTGAAACCCAACTTTTTCCCCATCATTCTGAATGATGTTATCAAGACAGAGCCCTCTCTACTACATTTTTCTTGAAGTTTCTTGATTTTCTTTTGATCTGTATAAGGACCATCCACCAGAGTGTTTAAATGGTAGTAGAATTTAAGAGACTGTTCTATGCACAATTGTCAAAAGGCTGAACAAATTAAATACATGTATAATATTGCTACCTTGTTGTCAAGCATATACCCTTGCTCAGCATTGGCATATCCATTAAACTCCTTATAGTGGAGTTATGTATTATAGACAGGACACTTTGAGAAAAGTCTGTAAGTTCATAAAGATACTATACATTCATACACTCAACTTCATATAGTGTTTCTAAATAACTGTTATCATGGAAAAAAGTTTTCATAATTTTTCATTGTTAATAGCATGAAAATACAAACAGCAATTAGGAGCAAATGAAACAATAGAGAAATGAATTTTATCATAGTTATTTTTCAAGTATCATCAACCTGGAGATATTTGGTCCTCAAATTCAACCATCTATAATTTATTTACTTTTTATTACTGTGATAAAATACATATTCAAATCAACTTAAAGTTTAATTTAGATTTTAAGTCTAAAAACATCTGGCTCAAATATCTTGGGCCTAAAGTAGTTCAGATTATCATATCAAAAAGAGAATGTGAAAGAGAAAAATAATTATCACATGGCAAACAATGAACACACAGATCAAGAAAAGAATGTTCTGATGAGAACATATACTTTTAGAAGCATGTTTGCAGTGATTCCTATTTTCCAACTACATACCATACCAATAGTGCATTTATATACAAACTCATCAGTTAATTTAACACATTTATAATGTTAGCACTCTCATCAAAACAATGACCAGGAGACTGAACTAGCCACTATATGAGAATTTGGAATAAAATTTTACATCCAAGACAAAAATCCCTTTTTGGTGGTATAAAGGGGGTTTCTATTATAGAACTAAACATTTATTGAGTCTGTCTTTAAAAATCTCCAAGGTATCAAAAATACAGCATTACTCAGAAATCTTCTTCATAACTTAAGAAAAGTTCATACCTGTGATCCCTGTAAAAAATTTAAATATATATTAAAACACTAATGGCACAAAATAAGTATACTTAACAAATTAGGGAGAATCAAGGCTGTAAACAGGAATAATGAGAGTAAAGTAAGAATAAAACTTAACAAAGCAAACATCAAAGTCTAGTGCTTCATGTCCAGCATTCAGAGCATCATATGAAATTATATGTACTTCAAAGGGTTTGGCTAGCCCTCCCCATATCTTTGACAAGAGTAGTCTACCTGGCTTTTCTCCTTGATTTGCTTTGTAAAGCCTGAAGCTTTTTCTCAGAAGATGTTCAAATTCCTGCTGTCTCTAACTTAAATGTTTTTTTTCTTTTTTTCTTTTTATTTTAGCTTGGACATTACCGTCAGATGTTCATGAAGCATCCTCTTGGTACCTGCTCATGTAGACTTCAACTCTTCTACACATGACATGGTCTCAAATTCCTTCCTTTTGAAATCTGGTTGGAAGACGCAGCATTGAAACAATTCTGTCATTCTTCATGAAAACAAACTCAGCATCATTCAATCTTAATATATGCCACCCATCTTGAACAACAACTAATCTCAATGAGAATATTCTCTAGCTACTTAGATAAACTCAAAAGAAAGAAAAGAAAGAAAGAAAGAAAGAAAGAAAGAAAGAAAGAAAGAAAGAAAGAAAGAAAGAAAGAAAAGAAAGAAAAGGAAGATCAAAGCGTTCTATGTAACCTCTACAAACAATGTACAAAGAAGTGTATTTCAAATTGTCAACTTGCAGATCTAGACAAGTGATGTAAGCCTATTCTACAGAAATTCTCAAAAAAAAATCTTTTGTTTTTTGCCAATGGAGAAAGTATTTGGATATTTTCTAGTCTCACTAATCTCTATAGCAACCATAACATTTCTGGCCCCATATTTATATGCACTCCTTTTCTGGCTAAATTTCAAGGTTTTCAAATGCCTCTGCTCCATATTTTGCAGCCTAAATGCTCTGTTACCTTGACATTTTCTCAGCCAATTAGTTTATCAGATTTCAACTCAGCTTCTCTTAGTGTCTCAGGTTGTTGATAAAATGTGGCCACTTTCATGCCAAGGTATACTATTAATAATCTATACTCCAGGTCACAATGAAGATAGAGTTTTCTAATGAAATCTCAAGTATACAGTGGTTGGTATCCACATTTACTATCTGCATTCTGACATTACATCAGGTTGATTTACTTACTCTCAGCTAACAACATTGTAACTTTTGTGTACCTGGTTTCTCCAAACTTTCTAGAATTTATCCCCTAATTTGTTCCAAAGACATTTGAATCAGATAATAATAGCCACACAAACAATCTTATGCCTTCATTATCATATATAATTTACATATATATATATTATATATATATATATATATATATATATATATATATATATATATATAAATATATATACACTTTACACATATGAGACATTTCAGTGCCATAACAGAAGCCTAAACAAGTGAATTTGAAATGAGAAAGGTTTATTTTGGCTTAAACTTTAATTTTAATCCATTGACTATTTATTTATAGTCTTGAGCTTCTAGAAAGTAGATTATCTTTATGAGATTAGAATATAGCAAATGCCAGAGCTCACCCCAGGTCAAATAGAGAGTAGAAGTGAGTATAGAAAGTCCAGAGAGAATGTGTGTGTTTCAAAGGCATGCCACTATTGACCTACATCATACAACTAGAACCTACTTCATGTTTCTTGTTCAGGAATGAATTTATCAATGAGCTAATGTATTGAAATATTTACACACTTATAATTCAATAACATTTCAACAACACCATTGGGTTAAAGCATATAACACATAGGACTTGTTGGGAGACATTTCATATTGTAATCATCTCTTTCAAGATTTTTAGATGTTATTCCAATCACTTGATACATAATATACATGGGACAATAGCTAATATAATCAGGATAATTCAAGTCTCTAGATAGAGATATACACTCCAAATACAACTAGTGACAAAATAACCTAGTTAAAATAAAAAACAGAAGGAACATTTGAAATGTGGAAGATGGTGAGGCAGGAGGAAAGAGAAAAGGAGAGGGAAAAGACACAGCAACATAGAACCAGGATATTGTGAAATTTTAAAAATATAGTCCAATTCTCCCGTATCAACAAAGAACCATGATATCATGAAATTTCATAAAATACCAAATTCTCCCCTGTAACTACTAGAGTTTTGATTGAGTTCCTGATAATATACTCTGTATAAACCACAATTTATACCAAGATTAGTAGTGATAAAACTGGTAGGAATCAAAATAAGGAAAATAAGAAAAAACAGTGTATTAGTTACCAGTACAAGTTAGTTTTACCTGTCAATGTGAAGTAATCAACAATCACCTAAGAAGATTGTCACCTAGATAATCATTTGTGAGATTATATAGATAAGATTGGCCTGTGGTTGTGTGAGATTGTCATGGTTGTTAACTAAGATAGAAAGAGTCAGCCAAGATGTGAGTAACACCACTTTATGATTGGAGTTTGAAATATATGAGAATGATGAAAGCCAATTGAAAGCAGGTAGCATCAAGATAATTTGTTTCTCTCTGTTCTTGACTATGGATATGACTTGACTAGGTTCCTCAATACTGGTCTTAATTCCCTACAAGCATGGATTATACCCTGAAATTTATTTATTTATTTATTTATTTATTTATTTATTTATTTATTATTTATTTATTATTTAATTGGATATTTTCTTTATTTACATTTCAAATGTTATCTCCTTTTCCAGTTCTCCCCTCCCAAGACAAAACCCCATATCCCAGCTGCCCTCCCCTGATTCGCTAACTCTTTTCTCTCCACAGCTCTTTTTTTTCCTGGGATGGTTTTTCATAGCAACAGAAATTAAAATAGAAGAATTACTTTACTCATAACTCTGACAAAATACCTGAGCTGGAGCCCCTTAAGGAAGAGCCTTCATAAGTTATGGTTCTAAAGAATATAGTTCATCAGGGTGAGGAAATCATGCTGAAGGAACAGGAAGCTGACTAGTAACATTGCATCCATTCCTAGGAGGGAGAAAGTGATGAAAACGCCCATGTCCCTCAAGCTTTGCTCTCGTCTGCAGCCATGATCCAGTTGATGTAGTCCTGCTGCACACATTTATAGTCTTCTCATTTCTACTAACTTGATCCTTAAAATCAACTTGGGCATTTTCATCCTGCCAAGTTAAAATCAGTACTAGCAATCACACCAGAATAAAACCAAATTCAATCAACTATTCCTATGAAAAGGTTATAGCATCTCTTAGTACTTAGAAATATTTCTTTAGGTACCTAGAACTAGAACCAAGCTGAGGACATACTCATAGATTATAGAGGGACTGTCTTATAACTGTCTTAATATGATATATTTTGGGGCAGAGATATGGTATTAAAGTTGAAAAGACAAAACATGACATTCATACTTTAAATTTGAAGTACCATTTTCCATTTTCTTGAAAGTTTTTAAACTCTAAAATCTACCCCATTATATTATATATATAATATATATATGTTATAATATATATATTTCTTACTCTGGATCTCTCATTGTATAAGAAGTGAAGGAAGGACAGTTCCAATCTTCATATATCACTACCTTATTGGGCTAAAAGTAATCTTTTATTCAGCATAACTGACAACTGAGGCTATAAAGTAATGATTGTGTTTAGGGGAGTGAAAATAGTAGCACAAATAATAGCACAAATGGACAGAGAAACCATAAAGTCAAATGACAATTGGTTACTAAGTAAGGTTAACTTCTGAGAGGACAAGTCATTTCAAATCCATAAAAGTCAATATCTTGATCATATGGACATATCCCACAATATCTATTGTAAATACAAATAAAGTACAAACCAACTTGTAATATTTTCCCAAAGAATGTAAAATTATTCCATAACTCTTAATCACCTAGTTAAATAATGAACGTGGCTTCCCTGAAACGTAAACCACTGAAAAAGGAATCCAGATATTGAATTTGCAGCTTGTAGAATTACAGTGCCAGTTAATTTACAGCTTCACCGTATCTCTTAGGTGAATGTTAAGACATTGATTGCAGAAGAATGGACTCTTGCTAATTACTATGAAGGACACTGCAGATTAATTGGAAGACATGAAATAGGCCAATGCCCCAAATTCCAATAAAAATGCCTAATGGTGCATTTCTTTTAGAAATTCAGTACAGTCTTGGGCCAAAGAAATTGTCCCTGGGGAATGTAAAAGGAAAAAAGTTTCTCTTGCTCATTAGTTGACTGCTAAAGGACAAAGAAAGGAGATGCGAATTTAACCTGACCTTGGTCAGAGGTGGCAACTGATAAAATCATAGTGGGAACAAGGAATATTACACACATATAATCAAGTGAATTTGCCATTAAGGTATATTTACCAAATTTCTGGAAATAGACTATAGAAGATAATTTAAGAAGAGCAAGTAAATCATGAGTTTGCAGTGTTCTGAAATCACTTGAATAGTGAGCTCAGGAGTTGATGTGTTAATTCTGTATACCTCCATACAATTTAATGTCTCTATTGTTGGCCCATATTAATTATTTTGAAAAGAAAAAAATACCTAAAGTACAAGACAAGAACTATGTGAGTTTATTTGCTTGTTTGCATTCTCACAAGATCAGATCTATAAAAAAAAACCTAAAAGAATATTTGAGAATATTTAATATGCTTTGGAAATTTGGGGTTGATTGAGTTTCATGTTTTAAATATGGAAAGAATAGAAAAATAAATAAATGTCCCTCTATAGATGCCCATTACAAATGAAATAGGTTTAGATGAATTATGCTTTGTATAAATGTTTGCCTTGAAATCAATCCCTTCAATTTTATCTGTGGTATCTTGTTGCCATAATGCCAAGGATAAAGATGGCAGTAAAGATAAAAATAATAGCAATATGGTCTTAATCTCACCAAGATTGCAAGATTGGCCTGAAGCACAACCAAACTGAGCATAATTACACAGAAACTAGAAACATTAATAGATACAAGTAAGCTTATTATTTTGATTTTTTTGGGGGGAGATAGACTTGTATTCGTGTGTTAAGGTTTGCTTGTGAGAAATCCAAATTCTTATTTTTATGTAGGGAGAATACAGAGGTTCTTATTTAATACATTTGTCTTCACTCAGAATTTTATTCTCTTGCCTTGTGCTAGCCAGATCCAAGCACTTTAGAGGATCCATGAACATTAAGTATGCAGCCATATTAATCTAAAGCATGGACTCCAATAATGTTTTTACATCACAAACAAAGATGGAGGACTATGGAAAAAAATAACAATCACACTCATTGCTTCTATCATGAACTTCATCAAACAGGGACCATGAAACTCGTAACAGTTTCAAAGCAAATGAATGAAACCCATGAACAAGAAAGCAACATGTATGTCTATTATTAAATCACCCTTTTCATTTTGCAAATAGAAATAATCATCACTCCACCTCACATGAGTGTCAAAATTAAGTAAGATGCTACATATGGGATAAGATTCTATAATAGGACTCTTCTATGTCTGGCAAAATTTGGCAGAAAAAAGCAAAACACGGAATACTAATGACCTCTGTAGTATAAAGTAAAATTTCAGTATATCTACACAGAATATAACATAAATAAACTAGGAAAATCGTTTTAGTGAGCCTAGGCCATAGCTTAAATATGTAAGAATGGGTTTACAATTGAACAGAATAAAATCATAGTATATGGATCTCTTTGGAAAGTAATGAAGCTCTTTGTTGATGTACTTGTTGTTGTTTTGTTTTGTTGGTTGTTTTGTTTTGCTTGCCTTTTTGTCTGCCATCTTTTGGAAAAATCTAGGTGAAGTTGTTTCAAACATTCAACTACAATGCTACTTCAGGAGATAAAATGCAAAATGCTTGATAAATGTCTACCAAACACAACTGATGGCCTAACCAGAAGATGATAGATGAAGGTACCTGATTGAAGCACAGATAAAAGACAATGTTTCTGGAGATGGGTTGGATCCCTAGTTGGGGCAGTCTATGGATGGCCTGGTTGGTTGATATTGTTTTTCTTCCTATGGGGGATGCAAACCCCATCAGCTTCTTCAGTCCTTCCCCTAACTCAGTCCAATGGTTGGCTGCTTGCATCTGCAGCTGTATTGGTCAGGCTCTGACAAAGCCTCTTATGGGACAGCTATACCAGGCTCCTGTCTGCAAGTGCTTCTTGGCAACAGCAAGTGTCTGGGAAGGGGGATAACATTGGAAATGTAAATAAATAAAATAACCAATTGAAAAGGAGAAAAAGAAAAAAAGACAGTGTTTCTTGGTTATATCTGTGAGTGTGACCATCAGCTAAGCAAAGGATGATTTCTCTGTGGATAAGGAAAACTATGCAGAAGAGTATCAGACCTGCTTCATGTTGATGAATATCATCCAAAAGTACTGTATTTAGTACCAAAATTCCAAAATAGAATGCCCAAAACCTGAAATCCAATTGAGTCACCTGATAGAATAGGCAGAGGACTTTATCAAGAAGTAATGAATGGAAAATTTTTAATAATTAGAAACTTTAAAAATCTACAATTAATTAGTATTTCTACAGATGACACATATCCTGTTTGGGATAAATCACAAAATCAGAGTAAGTTTTTCAAAATATTTTTGTAAATTAGACAGCCTGTGGCGACTAAACCAATGTTTAGTCATTTTTTTGACAAACGAAGACCAAACTCTAATTATGTATTCCATCAAATGACATTGCAGACCTGTTTTGTGTGATAGGATTTATGTCTCTGTAATTTAGCCTTTCTCTGCCTTTACCTTCTCTCATTTCTCTTTACCTGTCTCTACGTATGTATCAATGTGTAGATAGTATATATCTACATGTTGTGTATATATACATAAATATATATACATAAATATATATATGATATATAGATATTGTCTTAGTTGTGGTTTTACTGCTGTGAACAGACACCATGACCAAGGCAACTCTTATAAGGACAACATTTAATTGAGGTTGGTTTAGAGTTCAGAGATTCAGTCCAGTATCATCAAGGTGGAATCATGGCAGCATCCAAGGCATGGTGCAGGAGGAGCTGAAAGGTCTGAATATTCACCTGCAGGCCTCTAAGAGAAGACTAGTTTCCAGTCAGCTAGGAGGACTAGGCTATTAAAGCCCATGCCCATAGTGACACACATACTCCAATGAGGCCACACATCCTAATAGTGCCACTCCTTTGCCTAAGTATATTGAAATCATCACAGATATATAGATGACAGTGAATAAATATGTATAGATGAAATACAGATAGGTAGACCATATGTACACATACAGATGTTGGTGTAGGCATGGGTTGGAATGGAGGGGCTAGAAGACTGATATATCATTTACAACGAAAGTAGATCCATCCTCACAACCACAAACTATCAGAGAAGAAATATCTGTGTACATATGTGCAAATATACACATATATACACATACACCTGTGAGTTTACATACATCAAGTAATATATGTAGGGGCATGTATTGTATTTTAGAATTATATTAATATTAAGAGATTTTATTATTAACTACTCTAAAAGATTATATGTTTTATGCATTTTATAACAAAAGAAATATAAAGTCAAATTATAACATATTTGAGTGGTTAACTCAAAGAGCAAATATCTTTTTTATCTTCTCCACATAGCAAACAAGTCTAAGAGTTTGGGTAGTGTTATAAGTAAACGTTCTTTAATTGATATCATTTTTCAAGCAATGTAACAGGGAAGAAAGTTTCTCTGAAGTAAAACAAACAAAAAAGTCTGAAATAATTAATGGACAGGGGAAGTGTAAGTTCAGTCAAAAGACTGAGAGAACGTGAAACAGACAGCTCCTGACTGACTCGGAGCAGCAGGGAGCAAGCTAGATTTGTCTGAATAAGGCAGGCAATTTAGTGGCTTGGGATTTTGAGCTTTGACATTTCAGTGCCAATCATAACCAGGGAGTATGTACCCCAACAGTTGGGATCCTTATAATACCTTCAGGAAACAAACTTTTTCCCCTGCAGGAATTTAATCCCTCCTCAACCACTTTCTGGGCCAAAGGTTTCTCGAAGGCTTTACGGAAAAACTCATACCTTAAAAAAAAAAAAAGGCATTTAACTGTCTTACCCATCCACCCCTTTTCAATTCCCACGACCTTTAAAAGTTGGTTGCACATTCAGTTATTTTATAAGTCACAGTGTGTTCAAATTAATCTTAAGGATAGGCTGGTTTAGAACTAGTTAAAGGTATAGTGTACAATTTTTAAAATCTCTATGACCATCTCTGTTACAGCAAATATATAATTTTTGGAGTTTATTTTATTTACTATAATTCTATTAATAGCAAACAGACAACATATTTCTGGCTTTTTGAATGTAGACACATTATAAATTTATAAAATAGCATATGTAGATTTTACTGGTTACAATTTCATATAAATGAAAATTTTTGGAATTACTTTGTATCTACAGTTGCTTTATGGACTTTTTTCATGACAAGAAACTCCTTCAAGATGACACACACTGCCACTACGATTCTTCTTAATTTTCTTTTAAATAATTGTGGTAATAGAAGAGAAACCATTAAAAATGATCATTCTGCTCACGTCAATACCCAGAGCACAAGGAATTGCTTACTTTCTTGTTTTTGTACAAAATACAAAGCCAAGTAGCCAGAATACATTTTTCAAGTTTAAATTGTATATAATGAACAGAGCCCCTACAATTTATGTGTCCAAAAGTTTATTACATGTCTTTCAAAAGCAATTTGCTTCAATTAATTTTACAAATGTAAAACTGATGAGTAGAGTTGGCTAACATTTATTACTTTTCCAGAGGATCCAAATTCAGTTCCAATATATCCTGCTATTTTCTACCAATGAATGGGGCCCTCTTAAGCACAATTTTAATTTCTATGTTGGGTACAGAAGCAGAGAAGGTCCTATCTCTTACAGCCAGATTGCACTGAATAACAAAGAACAGGTAACTTAGATCTTAGGCCTTATGAACTAGACAAAATTAAGTTGAATAATATTCAACAGCTAGTAACAGATCCATGAATCAACAAAGTAGATTAAAAGAACCAGAAATTAAAGAAAGCACTCATTACAAGCAGAGTGCATTTCTTTTAAGTAATCTTTAATTATTTCTTAACCAATTATAGGTACTCGAAAGTAGGTGGTAATAGACGTTAGAAAATTTCAAATTAAATATTATAAATTGACATTTTGTTTAGTGACACTTGCTTTTTAATCATCTTGCCCTCCTAGTTTACACAAATACAGTGACAAGTTCAAAGAATAAACAGAGCCACCTAAGAGGGGCTGGTGAGATGACTCAGCAATTAAGAGTAATTTCCTGCTCTTGCTGAGGACCCAAGTTCAGTTCCCAGCACCAGTGTGGGACAGCTCACAATCACATGGAATCCATGAACCAGGAATCTTCAAATCTTTTGGCCTGTACCTGCACCCATACACCTGTGTGCCTTCCTGTTCTAAACACTCACATATAATAATGATATAATAATAATAATAATAATAATAATAATAATAATGTAATAATAATATTAAAAAATCTTTAAAATCACCAAAGAAGTGAAATGGCCTTTTTTTTTTAAATAGTAGGTTCTCTATTGGTCAATGATAGCAACTGATAAGTCCATAGTATTGTGACTGCCAAATTAAAATGAGATAGAGATAAAAACAGACAAAGAGACAAAGATTTATGATAAATATTGGCTCACATGACTGGTAGCTGAAAACTCTCACAATCTGAAGATTCCAAATAAAATAAAAAAAATAAAATAAAATAAAAATAAAATAAAATAAAAATAGGTTCAAGTTCGAATATCAGAAAGCCAAGGAGCTGACACCTTAAATGCATGTCCTAGTCTTAAGACTTAGAAACCAGGCAGAAGATCAATGTCTTAGCTCAAGCAGAGAAATTCAACTTATTGCTCTACTGATTTCCTCAACAGATCAGAGGATGCCCATCTACATTGATGAGGGTCACATTTCCTAAGTATGAATTTACATGCTCGATTCTTCCAAAGCATTGTTTTGGTTACTTTTTTCATTGTTATGGAAAAAACATCTGATAAGAAGGAATTTAAGAAAAGAAAAAAGGTGGAGTTTTACTGTAGCTTAAATTCTAGGGGATATTACAAGTCACCATAATGAAAAACTAAGACAGAAAGAAAAGGAGAAAGTTAGGAATATCTTGTGGAGGCACAAGAAAGAGAGAATGAACACAAAGTGAAACTGGGCTATAAAGACTGAAGGCCTAACCCCAGGGACCTACTTTATCCAGCAAAACTGCAACCTCTAACAGTTACATCCACTACCTTCCAAAATAGTGTTCCAACTGGGACCAAATGTCCAAGAACAGAAGCCTATGGGAGACATTTGACATTCAAAACACAGCATTAACTATCAGAGACATAAGTGCATCCACTTAACCAGTTATCAGTAGTCCAGGTAAGTTATCTAAAATATTTAACTATCAAAAACTAGAAATGCAAGTCATGTTTTTATTATGTTGATCTTCACTACTGGTCTATAAACTTGGTCATTAATTCTTTTTGTTTGACTGGTTTGGTTTTGGTTCTTTTGTTTCATTCTTTTATCTTTATTTTATTAATTTTTTGTGAAGTCCTTGGAATTTCTGGTGTAAAATATGTCATCTTATCTCACGGGTGACAGTTTTATTTCACAGAATATTATATGAAGCCTTCTGCTTATATTTTCTAATGTTCTCAGCTCTGCCTTGTACAAGCAAAACAATATTATATGTTTTAGAAGCAGTGAGAGCCAACACCTGTATCTTGCTTTTGGTTTTAGGAAAAATACAGACAGCATTTTATATTTATGTATGAAGTATAATGAAATTCTGTTCCATAACTTGATAGCAGACTATTTTGGGATGAGCAAGGCTTTTAAATTTGTCAATTTTTTTTCTGTGTTTATGCAGATAATCACGTTTTAAAATTTACTAACATAAGATACTATTTCAACCGTATATGACTAATACCTCTTGGTGTATGGTTCCTTCTATATACTTGCTGAATATAATATACTACTGCATAAAAGTGCTTTTTTTTTCTCTCCTAGAGGGACTCTTAATAGCAGAATGTATTGGTTTATCGGGTTTTTTTTTTTTTGTTTTTTTTTTTGTTTTGTTTTGTTTTTTTTCCGAGACAGGGTTTCTCTGTGTAGTCCTGGTTGTCCTGGAACTCACTCTGTAGACCAGGCTGACCTCGAACTCAGAAATCCACCTGCCTCTGCCTCCCAAGTGCTGGGATTAAAGGTGTGCACCACCACTGCCAGGCAGCATATTTTTATAAAAGAAATAGTAACTCAATAATAATGTTTCCACACAATAGAAAAAACTAATTTACAGAAGTACATTGCTTTGGATAATGCATATTCCATGACAGGTAAGGAAGACATTCTTTACAGAACAACCTAAGACAGGTTATTTTCTTGTAAATACTTTTATTCAGATGCAGGGATATACATCTACAAATAAATTAGATTTTTTATTGGATATTTTACTTATTTATAATACAGATGTCATTCCCTTTCCCCATTCCACTCCCTAGAACCCCCTATCCCATCCCTCCTCATTCTTTTTGTTTTTATGCCATTTTAATTACATGTATCTATTAAGGTCAGCTCTAGGTTGAGGGTCTAGCAATACAATAGATGTAAATAGTCAAGGAACAAGCAAGGCATTAAGTCACTCAGACTGCAAAGCAACCCCATATTCCTTTTCTCTCCATTGTAAGAAAATTCCTGATGGAACTAGGCACGTTCTTCACCACTGAGCTATAACTTCAATCCTACTTATTTGTTTATTTGCAGGAGAGGGGCAAGTGTGTGTCATGGCCCACATGTAAATCATATAAGTCAGATGACAACTTTTAAGAGTTGATTCTTTCTGTGATGTTCAACCCCAAAGATTGAACTGAGGTCATCAAGATTGATGGCAAATGTGCTGAGTCATCTCACTTACTCATGTCCTTCTCATGTTGGGAGCCGACCCCAGCAGAAAGAGGCTATCATCTTTGCAATCATCTCGAGCCATATACCCTGACAAGAGACATGTTTTTCAACAGCCCACAACAGCTGAGAACACTCTGATAAACATCTTGTTTTTCTCAAATATCTTGTTTTGCTATTTAATGTCCCAGTTGCAAGGTGCACATGGTATCCATGCTGCAAGGCCCACATGGTCTCCACTCTGCAAGGCACATGGCATAGTACCTTCAGCTGTGTTCCCCTGCTTGTCCACAAGGGTAAGGCATGTGGTAAAGGGTATAAATACCCAGGATTTCCTTTCAAAAAAGAGAGGCTTGATTAGACTCTGTCTAGTTTCCATTCTTCGCATCCCTTGCCCCTCCATCCCCACTCTCTCTCTTGCTAGACCCTGAACTGCAGACAGGAGCAGCAGTTCCGGCCGGAACAGAGTGGCTCTCAAATGTGCCGCAGAATGGGCCGTTACATTATCATTTTTTTTCTTTCCTTTCTTCTACTTTTTTTGTCTTTTCTTCAATCTTTCTAAACTTTTAATTATTTAAAAGAAATAAATATGAATACATTTATTTTATTTTGTCTTAATTTTTTATTACATTAATGATTAAACACTGGTCTCCAAATGCCTTCCAATTGTCTTTCCCAGTATTCTCTCAGTCCTTTCTTCCCTAACCACCTGATTCCTTCTGCTTCCCTGCCTACCCTCCCCCAGTCCACCTAGAATATCTATCCTATTTTTTCTTCCCAGGGAGATTCATGCAGCCTGCCCCCAAACCCTCCTTGTTTCTTACTCTCTCTGGGTTTATGGATTATAGAATGATAATTATTTACTTAATGGCTAATATCCACTTATAGGTGAGAACTTAACATGTTTGCCTTTCTAGGTCCGGGTTACCTCATTCAGGATAATTTTTGTTTTCTAGTTCAACCCATTTGCCTGAAAATTTCATGATGCCATTATTTTAACAGCTGAATAATACTCTATCATGTCAATGCAACACATTTCTTTATCCATTCTTTAGCTGAAGGACTTAAAGGTTGATAGGCAATCATTCTTCTTAAAATAGAAATTTTTATCCTATCTTCTTTAAGAAGGAATCATGTAATATGAACATTTCTACTCATCTTCATTTTGTTATAATAATTTTATGATATCTCTTCATAAATTACTTCTCTTGGGCCTTTAGCTCTTGTCTGTGTGTGTGTGTATTTATTGTACTGAATATGAAGTACAGGTATCACAATATCCAAGCATCTAAATAATTTCATTTGAAAAACGTTTAGCACATCTCTGCTTGATACATGTGATTTTTTTCTTTATAAAAAGTCATGCTTCCTTTTCTTCTCTTCAGTCTAGATGCATAGATTTATACATTTATTCCTATGTAAGTATATGCACATACATGTGTATGTGTGTGTATGTACAGCTGCTTAGGTATAAATTATCCGTTATGGTAACATTATTGATCAGAAAAGTCTGCATATAAGAGGAAGCTTGTATACATGTATTCAGGTATACATTATCAGTTATATTAACATTTTAGATTGGAAACAGCTCTATCTAAGTTTAATAAAGTCTAATAGTTAGTCAGGTCTTTCTCATGAGACAAGTCAAAATAAGTGTAATACATTGTCTTACCTGGAAAGAGCATATACTTTTATTTAGGTAATATTTACCTAAATTCTTAAATGATACAGAATATGTAGCAAGTTTCGTTGGTATGGAGTGGAAAATAATAATGATATGATGGTAACATTTACTTTGACTTGGAATGGAAGCCTTGCTGGTTGATGCCTGAAAGCAACATAGATTCTGAAATGATGAAGGCATGAATATGGGATAGAAGATTAGGATAAGGAACTCAGAGAGCAAGAATTAGATTTGTAGCTACAGGAAAGAACAGCTAGCTAACATACGTTCTTGCCAAGGTCTTAATGTTCACATTAAGGACTGAAGGACTGATGAACATTTGATATAGTTGTAAGAAAGTAAGAAAAACAGATACCCAGTGAAATTCATGGAAATAACTTTGCAAAAGATAAAACCATTGAATGCCTGGGGGCATGATCTTAAAGGTGCATAGTAAATGAAGAAGTATCGATTAAGAGAAATTTTTGACAACTTGGTGAGAAAATGAGTCAATTGTGTTGACATTTGAAAATTCTCCTTCAATAACTTTCTGGTTTATAAGGGAGAAAGTGTACTTGAGATTGTTGTATACCGGCTCACAATGCTTACTTGATTCCTAGTTCTTGTCAGAAAAGTTATTCTTTTCAGAGGAACAAAATATCTACGTTTTTCAGACCAGAGAAAGTCCTTGTCATGAGTAAGCAACAGGCACATGCAAATGAGAGAGAAGGACAGAAATAATCTCCACCTCCAACCACCATCCAATGACAGAATGAACAATCTCCCTTGGTCTTAGTATCACTAAAGTTACAGGCTCCTTGATAACCCCACTTATTCATACTTTTAATGGGATATTCTTCACCAGGGTATGAAATTTCAAGCTACTTTTCATCTTTAAATAGTCCTTAGCAACTGAAGCAGAAATATCTCATAGACTGACATTTAACGTTGCCTGGAGATCCTGCTTCAAAACTCTAGTTCAGAGATATTTTCTGTTTTGTTTTGCTTTCTGGAAAAATAAAACATAATTTAAGGAGGATTGCTCCTAAGTTCTATGATGTTTAGGTCGAAGCCATAGGCACTCCCAAATACATCTTAGGTTTTGATCAGTGAGCCTAGATGAAATTAGCAAATCTGGTGAAGATAAATTGAGTTCTAGCAGGACTTTAGATTAAAGGTAATTTCTCAACTGTGAGTCCTAGAAAATCAGAAATAAGATTTGTAATTCAAAGTTTTCAGAAGACACATGGAGGGACCCATGACTTTAGCTACATATGTAGCAGAGGATGGCCTTGTCTGGCATCAAAGGGAGGGGAGGCCCTTGGTCCTGTGAAGGTTTGATGCCTCAGCATAGGGGAATGTGAGGGTGGTGGGGCAGAAGTGGGCATATGTGTTAGGGAGCATCCTCATGGAGACAGGGGAGAGGGGCTGGGATAGGGGATTCTCAGAGAGAAAATTGGGAAGGGAGATAACATTTGAAATGTAAATAAACAAAATAACCAATAAAAAATTTAAGAAAAGGAATGATTTCAAAAAATGTGTACCAAGTTTAAGACAGAAATATGTCTTTCTCATATTCATATTACACTCACTATCTCATAGTTGTTTTTCACAGACACAGAACACATGTATTCTTTTATTGTTTTTCACCTTTATTTTATTTTATGCATATAGGCATTTTGTATGAATGTTTGACTATTAGCCACATGAATTCCGTACCTGGAGAAGCAAGAAGAAGGCATCAGTTTCTCTGGAACTGGAATTATAGACAGTTGTTTTGCTATGTATATGCATGGAACCAAACACTGTAAGAGCAGAAAGAACAAAATATCTGAACCACTGGGCCATTTCTCCAGCTTCAATATATTCTAACATGATAATAACACATAAACAATAAAGCTAAATCTTATACAATGTTTATATTTCTAAAATTATGAGGTTTAAGATAACTACAAAACCAAACCTGTATGAACATTTATATAAAACTATTTGTGATAAAAATTTTCTTGAGAAGCAAATATTATTAATAATAAAAATTTAAATAAGGAAAAAACGTTACAATATCCAATGGCAGATTGTTTTACATGGGCACAATAGTTTTCTCCATGTTCTTTTGATCCAAAGTTTGAGTTACATGACCGAGTTTCTACTCTAATATGAAGAGACATGGCATCACTTTTAACAAGTCCCAGGTCTAAAGTAAAGCTCTAGAAATTTTATGATTGCACACAGGACTTCTTTTTCTGTTCTTCAATAACAAGGAATACAAAATCTAGATTAAATGGAGTGTGTGTGGGGGGGTGGTAAAAAATGACTCATGACAAACTTATGTATATAAAATGAAAAAGAAATAACTATTATTTCAGGAAGTGCCAAAATATAAGATTATCACATTGCAAATATAAAGAAAAATGAATACATAGTTTATGTGTTTTCAATGTACTAAACTATAGTGATGCCTAAACTAATCAAATTAATTAAAATCCATAACTAATATTGATAATATTATAAGAAAATTTAAGTACAACTGGTACGAGTTAAAAAACTCTTCTGTCTTTTCTTCTGAATGAAACATTTTAAAAGAATGAACTCATAAGAAAGTAACCACAAGGGGGAGCTAGAGAGGGACCTGGGAGGGAAAGGGGATAGGGACAGGTGGGTAGAGAAGGGAACATGTACCCAGAAGATATTTCAACATGCAACAGGGCCACATGCTCCACTATGTTTATAGTGGCCTTATTTATACTAGCCAGAAGCTAGAAAGAACCCAGATGTCCTTCAACAGAAGAATGGATACAGAAAATGTGGTACATTTACACAATGGAGTACTACTCAGCTATTAAAAATAATGAGCTCATGAAATTCTTAGGCGAATGGATGGAGCTAGAAAATATCATCCTGAGTGAGATGACCCAATCACAAAAGAACACACATGGTATGCACTCACTGATAAGCAGATATTAGCCCCAAAACACACAATACCTAAGATGCAACGCATAAACCTCATGAAACTCAAGAAGAAGGAGGAAGACCAAAGTGAGGGTGCTTTTGTCCTTTTTAGAACGAGTATCAAAAGATTCAACCAGAGCTCCCAGGATCTAAACCTCCAGCCTGAGAACAGACAGGGGCAAGCTGTCCTCTGAGAGGCTCTAACCAGCAGCTGACTCAGACAGATACAGACATCCAGAGCCAAACAGTGGATGGAGCTTGAGGACTCTTATAGAAGAATAGGGGGAAGGATTGTGGGCCCTAAGGAGATAGGAACTGCACAGGAAGATCAACAGAGTAAACCAACCTGAACCCTTGGAGCTCTCAGAGACTGAATCACCAACCGTGGAGCATACCTAGTCTATACAGATCTTCTCCATGGGCTGGACCTAGGCTTCCCTGCACATGTTGTAAATGTGCAGCTTGGTTTTCATGCAGGTCTCAAACATCTGGAGTGGGGGCTATCCCAAAACATGCAGCCTGTATATGGAGTATGGTCTTCTAGCTGGGTGCCTCATCTGGCCTCAATGGGAGAGGAATCACCTAGCCTCTCAGAGACTTAAATTGGCAGGGTGGGGGATACAGGAGGAGGGGGTACTCAGAAAACAAGAGATGGGGAAGGATTGTGGGAGGGGGTGACTGGGACAGGTTATAAAGTGAGTAAGCAAAAAAAATAAAATTAAAAAAAAAAAAGAGAGAAGGGAACATGATCTGTATTTGGTGGGAGAAAAGGACTGAAATCCCTGAGGACCAGCAGAAAGAATGGAAACATGCAACCTTGGTAGATAGGAGGTTGGGGAGGACACTCCAGAATACACCAGAGATCTGGGAGGTGAGATACTCTCAGGACTCACAGGAAGGGACCCTAAATGAAATGCCCTACATTAGGGAGAGGAGACTTGTAGCATCTGCCTCTAGCAGAAAGACAGGGCATCAAGTGAGGGATGGGGTTGCCATCCCACAGTAAAAACTCTGACCTATAATTGTTCCTGTCTGAAAGAACTGCAAGGATAGAAAAGGAGAGGAGGTTAGGAACAGAAGATCTAGCGACACCCAAAGTGAGATCCAGCTCAAGGGGAGGCCCAAAGACCTGAGACCATTACTGAGGCTATGGAGAATTAAAAAAAAAAAAAAAAAAAAAAAAAAAAAAAAGGGAACCTATCATGACTGCCCTCCAAAAGACCCAACAAGCAGCTGAAAGAGTCAGATCCAGATATTTTCACCCAACCAATGAACAGAAGCTGCTGATCCCTGTGGTTGAATTGGGGGAAAGCTGGAAGAAGCTGAGGAAGAGGCGACCCTGTAGAAGGACTAGCAGTCTCAATTAACCTGGACCCACAAGATCTCTCAGACACTGGACCATTAAAAAGGCAGCATACACCAGCTGATATGAGGCCCCCAACACATATACAGCAGAGGACTGCCGGGTCTAGGTTTAGTCGGAGAAGATGCACCTAACCCTCAAGAGACTGGAGGCCCCAAGGAGTTTAGAGGTCTGGTGGAGTGGGGGATAGAGGGTGGGGACATCCTCATGGAGATAGGATGTTGAGGAAGAGGTATTGGAGGTGGAACAGTCAGAGGGTGGACCAGGAGGGGAATAAAATCTGGAGTTAAAAATAAATAAATAAATAAATAAATAAATAAATAAATAAGAACTGGTAATTCTGCTTTTGAGAACTTACTAACATAAATTCATACATTCACACAGAGATTAATATGAGTGATAACTACTATAGGACAGTTTATTAATAAAAGAAAGAAATGAAAAACACACAAAAAAGTCAAAAAAGAGAGGTGGGTTAAATGTGTTAACAAACAACCACCCTATAGAATAAAGAGGGTCCATAACAAAAGCTGTGAAGATGATACAATGATATGCTTCTAATCTTGAAATTCAGTTTACACAACACTGCCACAACAGGTCTCATTGCTCTTCAACAACCAAGTGATCGTCTATGTAATATAAGATGGCACAAGACACATTTATAGCCTAAAATCATTGTGCACTCAAACATATATTTATGTGCACATTTAGGTATATAATTTTATATGCATAAATTATATTTACATATTATAAATGTAAATATCACACACACACACACACACACATATATATATGTGTGTGTGTATGTACATATATATGAACATTTATGCATATTAATTATCCCCGTATTTGAAGACTAAGAATCTATGTGCTGCTCAGCTAGATTTTCTGTTGGGAAATGTTGAGAAAGGCTTCTACACTTCTACAAATTGTAATGTACTAAGAAATACATTAAAAGTTATTAGTACATTATATGCTGCTAGTATTACAGTGAAGCAATTTCTACCCACTGCTATTTGTTATTCTATATGAATATTTATAATATATTATGCATTATTATCCTGATTGGAAAACTTAGTTTCAAAGTCAAATTAATTTAACTAAAACATATTTAAAATGATGTTTGAACTGAGTTGGTACATCAGGTCTCACATCAGCAAGCTCAATATATTGGACCCATGAGACTCTGCCGCCACCTGTGGCAGAAAAGATAAATTGAAGTTGAAGGCTTTGAAAAGTGATAAGTAACAGAAAAATGACACTGAATGTGAAAATATGGTGCCATTATCAGGGTGAATCACCTGAAATCATGTGACAGATTTACATCACCTAATTACACAGAATGCACAATTTAAGAAAGTGTATTCATCAACTATTTGATGTAGCAATAGGGGACAGGTAGAGTCAATACTGTTTTAGAACCCACCTCAAAGTTACAAATTCTATGTGCTTCTTAAGCCAAAAATAACTACATAAAAACAAAAGCAAATTGGAGCTCACAGCTGGATACATAGTGATGGGTCTTACTCTTTCAAGTTCCACTCAAATAAGGCAATGTTCAGATATTTTGTTCTTCCTTCTTTGGCTAGGACATAACATAGAAATCATTCTCAGTGCTTTATGGGACCCAACATAGTCATTTAAGAAAATCCTTTCAAGCAAGTGTTTGCCTATAGCTGTGTGGAGTACCTGGCTTTTTTTCTTTTTTCCCTCATGGCTAAACTTCCTAGTCCCTGCTGAGCATAGCCAAGTTAGCTTAGAAAAATTTCATTTCTGTGTACCCATCACTGACAGAGTCACTGAGTAATGAATAAAGGGAACCACAGGGAGTAGTCTCAGGCTTCAGTGTCTGTCATGGGGAAAAATTAATCACAAATTGTTAGGCATAGGCACATCATTTTTTAAACTATAATTTCAAAGGACACAATTAACTAATTGAAACTGGAAGCAAAATGCTTAAATAATTTGTGAAGTAGTGTGAAGTAGGTAACTTGGTGCAAGCTATTTGTTAAACAAAACAATTTTTAATTTTTTTTTTTTTTTGCTTGAAACCACACTAGGAAGATATGGCAAATCTAGATGAAGTTACTCTGGAAAACTTGAGGAAGAATTTTTCAAAATTCTATATGTCAGAAACTTTACCACCAAATACATTACAATAACATTTAATTCATGGGCTAGAGAGATGGCTCAGTGCTTAAGTGCACTGGCTGCTCTTCGAGAGGACACAGGTTCAGATCGCAGCACACACATAATGTCACACAGACATACATGGATGCCAAACATCAAGCACATATACAATAAAAATAAATAAATCATTAAAAACATTGAATTAATATTTTATATAAATTATAGTATTAAGTAATTAATTATAGAACATAATATGTCTTTCAGGTATTTATTTTCCGTGTTATAGTGACAGTAATTTTATGGACCTATAGGACCTAAACATATTTAGATGTAACTTCTCTCCCACACAGAATAGAAGCAAACTTCTGCTGGAGTTAGGGGTATGCTATTCCGATGTAAATATCTGCCTTTGTAGATGTTAATGTGAGTACTATGGTGAAATAATGTGACTAGGATAATAGTAGTGTTATATGGTAATAGCTTTGTAACATTCATAAGGCAGCAATACAGTGTTTAGTTTGAAGGTCACAAACGTTGTTTTAGATAGCTATAGATTATAAAAATATTACACTAATATTTGTTAAATGGAAGTAAGAACTAATCCCAGATTTATAGACTAGGAATGTCTGCACTACTCAGCTGGCTCTTGTGTTTGAAGTTTTAGATAAAGATTTCTATCTGAAGCCATGGCTGGGCTGAAGTTTGAATGTAACTACACCTAAGCTTGGGATACTGTTGTTAGGGGTTAACTCCTCAGAAGATATACAGGGTTCCAGTCTCCTGTTTCTTCATAGCTAAAAGTTGCTGTTGAAAACTGGCATCCAAGTACCTAGCTTATTATAGAATCTACTATCAAGCTAGAAGGAAACGTGTTTTGTAACATAAACTACTATGGCATCTCATGAACTGTGTTATATCCATTGGAGGTAGTTAATTTCAGGTCTCCCCTAAAAACAGAATGATTTGAAACCAGGAGATAGTGCTGGCATAGGCCACGTTGTAAGTCTGTCTACCATGAAAGGTTTCAAATTAAAAGTGTTTTTTCTCACAGTTTTATATTCTAAATATCCAAGACTAAAATTTGGCTTTTGTTGCTCCCTCACTTTTGGCTTGCACTCAGTTCTTCTGACTCACATACCTCTTCTTTCCAGCATTTTAGGAAAGACAAAGAAAATCATAAAGATGAATTTTTTATGAGGCCTTCTAGCATAACATCATATGGTCCTATTTTAAGGGGCTGAGTATTTCTATCTCCCCCCTGCCATAGTTTAATTATCCTCTATGAAAGTTCACATGTGAAAATACTAGTCTCATAATGCCTGTGTTGATTAGACTTGGAGATGGTACCTATGCGAGACAATTGGGGAATGAGGTCAAGACGTATGAGACAACTGTGGCAGGATTAGTGAGAATGAGACACCTAAAGTAGGACTGGGATTTTTACAAGAAAGCAGGACTCAAACTTAAATACTTGTTAGCATTTGCCATGTCATGTGAACACCTTTTTATGACATAACTATGAAATCCTTACCTTCTCTGGTTCCATGGTTTTGAAATTTTCATTCTTATTTTTTTTTATTATTTTTTATTGGAAATATTTTACATTTCAGATGTTCTCTCCTTACCCCATTTCCCCCCTCCCTCCCAGGAACTCACTATCCCTTCCCCCCTCCTCCTGCCTCCACGTTAGTATGCCCCCACCCACCCTCCCCCGTACCTCACCACCCCACCCTCGAGTACCCCCCCCACGACGTCCAGCCTTCAGGGGACCAAGGATCTCTTCTCCCACTTATATATAGCTCCCTTGCATATATAGCTGGAGCCATGGGTCCTTCCCTAAGCACTCCCAGGCTAGTGGTTTAGACACTGGGGGCTCTGGTTGGTTGGGATTGTTGCTTTCCTCCAAAGGTAGAGGTTGAAATTTTCATTCTTTAGTATCATTAGGTAAGTCAATATTCCTTCTTCTTAAAGTACTTGCTCTCAAGCAGTTTGTGATACCAGCATAAAATTGATTTTGATACCTTATAATTCCCATGTGGGATCAGGAAAGCAGGGTCATGAATATAGGATCTTCATAGAAATAACTAAGTTTATAAGAGCTTGCAATAGTTAATTTCTGAATGATAAGATTGTTACTTTTCTAACAAACATGTGTCTGTTTCTTTCTGCATCTATTCAAAAGCTCATGTAGCGGGGGAATGAGGAACTGGAGATAGCCCAGACACCATGGAAATGTGAGGCTCCCAGGACCCAACAGGGATGACTTTAGCCAAAATGCACAGAGAAGGGGGAGAGAAATATAAAGAGAACACCTACAGTAGATAGGCACAGCCCCTGGTTAAGAGATGGAACCACTCACCCATCTCAAAGTTTTTAACCAGAAATGTTTTTGTCCAAAGGAAGAACAGGAACAAAAAAAAAAAAAAAAAAAATAGAACAAAGAATGAAGGAGGAGTCAACTCAGGATTGCCCCACCTAGGGATCTATCATGTCTACAGACACCAAACCCAACACTACTGCCATGGTGAAGAAGTTCTTGATGAGAGAACCTAGTGTGGCAGTTCCTTGGGAGGTCCAGTCAGCAACTGACCAATGCAGATATAGATGCTTGGAGCCAACCATCAGACTGAGCTCAGGGAGGTTTTCCATAGTCTAGACCACCAACCAAGGAGTGTACCTGGAGAGATCCACTGCTCCAGATATATATATAGTAAAGGATGGCCTTACCTGACAGCAACGGGAGGGGAAGCCCTTGGTCCAAGGAAGGTTTGATGCCCCAGCATGGGGGATGCTAGAGCAGTGGTATGGGAGAGTGTGGGTGGGTGGAGGAGCACCCTCATACAGGCAAAGGGGAGGGGGAGGGACGAATGTGGGATGGGGGGGTTTGGTAGAGAGGTAACTGAGAAGTGGGATATTATTTGAGATGTAAACAAATGGAATGATAATTAAAAAAAAAAAAAGCTCATGTAAACAGAAAGTGAAATGGCAGCCTCCTACAATCACAGGTACTAGGCATCATAATAAGCTGCTTTGCTGACACCTTGATCTAATACTTCTCATCTTTCACAATCCTGACTTTTTCTTTAAGCTAATGAATTACTATTTTGTAGTATCAGTCTGAAAAGATTATGATCCCTGTAAATCTTAACTACTCAGACTTTATATATAATATAGTCACTTTAGAGGCCTGGACTTTAGCTTGTTGATTTGGAGACTGAAGAAACAAAGCAGGTCATAAGCAGTATAAAAAGTACAAAAATATGAAACAAGAATTAGAAAACCTCATATGATAGCACTTAAGAAAAAATACTGGCTTGACAACGTATTGCAAATGACATTAGAGTACTAGCCATAGACTTAGGAGATATTTCCACAATTACAATAAACATGAAAGAGGTACACATCACTAAAAAGATGCGTAGCTCAAAAAGAAATGTGTGCACAGATTATAAACAAGAATTAGAAAACATGAGAGACATTGACGAATAAGCATATGAAAATTCCCCTAGTCAATGAAAATAACAAGTATTTGCAAATGTGGGAGGGTGGTAGGGGAATCATTTCCTTTTATTGAATGGTATATTGTTAAAAATCATTTAGAAGAAAAAAATCTAGCATTTCTATCATAAGTGAAGACCTCAGGCTTCTCATTATACATCCTGCCCAAAGCTGTTGTCCTATAAAGAAGAAGATGTATAGATGCAGAACTATAAACAATGAGCATTTTTCAGAAGAGAAGGATTAGAACTAATTAACATCTCTTCTTTAAAGATATCTGGGTACTTGTAACTTGAAGAAGTGATGAAGTAATGCAGAACATCAGGAAGATAGAATAGAATCCTAAGATAATACAGTGTAATAACGCATAAGTAGACACTAATACAGAATATGAAACTATAAGATCAAGTAAATCAAATCTCAGAATGTCACCCTAATGAAGTTAAAGTTATGGGAGGTCTATGACGGTGGAAGACATAAAGGACATGACAGCTAATAGTGTGTGTAACCTTTCCTCACTTCAGGGACAAACTTTACGTGTGTAACTCATGATCATAGGAAGAAAGCTTTCTGGAGAAAAAGAGATGGATCAGTGAAAATTGAATTATACAGAGATATAACCTGTACACTGTTAGAAACTAGGATGACAGTATTTTCCATGGGCTTGAATGTAAGAAATGCAAAATAGGAATACCCATGTCACCGTTTGGGATTTTTAAAATTCAGAAGCCAAAGGGCAATAGTGTAATGACTTCTGCCCACCTAGAAAACGTTTATAATCTCAATTGATGACATTGGTCTTACTTTTCCTAAATTTCATCCCCAGGTATGTCTATAATGATCTGATACTTCCAAATGTGCAGCCTTATCCACTGTACTTGACCCTCATGATTTAATGAGGTAACCCCTGAATACATTTTTACAGAGATATTAGCTCTTCAAAGCTATAGTAAAGCCTTGAAATTGAAGATAGGATAGAATAGTTTGGCTTTACCCTGTTGTAGAGCAGGAAGGAGTATCCTAGGAGGATCCTGGTGAACAGACCTGATCTGTTCTCAGGAGCTGCAACAGCTAGAGAGGTCGCTATGCAACAGCCTCCTCAGCCCACCCTTCTGAATCACTGCCAACTGCAGGAGACTAGAACAACCAGAGGGGATAGAAATTTACTAACATCTAAGAGCAAATGGTTACAGTGTAAAGAGCTACCCTATCCCTCAACAATCACTTGTTCAGTGAATAAGGCCTGAAGTAAGCCACCGAGAAACAGCTGAATTGCTTTTCCTGACAGACATTGTCTATTTCAGGTTGCAGGTCTAGACTAGTCCATATTGTCACAAATTACTATACTAATGCAAAAATAATTATCTCAGTCACCTGTAAAACTAAAACACCACTGAAAGTTTGTAATGTAAGTCTGCCTGACATTTTGTGTGCCACCTGGTAGCATAACTCATTTTTAGCCTGCTGCTGTGTTTCTGAATCTGTTTATCAAGCCTGATTTCTTATACAGCACTGATAAAATATTATGCAGGTGTATTGAATGAGTTTAAATTCTACTTGACAAAACTCTTGAACTTGAATGAGAAGAAAAATACTAAATAAACTTATAAGTTTTGTTTGTCTGCATTTTCCATTTAGCAGTGAACACTCTGAACCACTGAGTAACATTTCTTTTGTAATACATGAAATGAGTATCTTGGAGTGAACACACTTCTTTCCACTATGTTTGGCATGAATCCATGCCAATATGATAAAGGCAGTTGACCATGGACCGAAACTTCTGAAGATATGAGTCAAAATAAATCATTCCTCCCATACATAAACTTTTATGGTATTTTGTCACCATAATAGAAGAGTAACTTCTTACTACTGCTTTTCTCAAATAGCTATGTAGATTAACAATGCAAAAAGAACATTATCCTCATACTGTAATATACTTTTGTCTACATTCTTGGTTTTAATATTTTTGCACTTATTGGAGACAAAGTGAAAGCAACATGTTTTCCACATTGTGACACTATGACAGAACTTTTTTGAACAAATATGTTGATTCTAAATATAAATTTCAAGTGCTTTATTTTTACAATGATGATCAGCAAAGTACAGGGAACTTAAAATGTCATATCAATCTTCTCTGTGACTTGTTTACCTTCTTATCACTGCTTTGTACATGTTAGAGTTAGAGATGTGTTTGGTTCTTTGTAATCTTATAGTTAGTCTTATGTTGACTTTCAAAAGTTCAGGGCTTTTTGCTAATAAATACCATTAATAATGGGATACTTACAGGAATATAGTTTGGAGGTTAATCATAGGAGAAGAAATGACTTTAAAATATCTGTAATACTATAAGCTCACTACAACATGAGCTATGGGTCATGGAAGCTAGAGACCTGGAGCTCACTGTACAACTGTCACTATGCTCACCAGGATAAAGCATCTCTTTCAGGGATCTCAGGCACCTTGACCTGTCTCTTGTCTTCTAAGTAGTTACTCTGATCTATCTTTCAAGCAGCTCGGTGAACTCTGCATCTTTTATTTAGCTAGACTTACCCAGTAGTGTCTCAGCAGTCCTTACTACTCACATAAGCATGGAGACAGAGAGATCCAGGGACTCTGGTTAAGTTCAGAGACTTCCTGAGTCTTTTTAGTTGTTTATTCACTAACCTGAACAAACCTCCTTGCAGGATAAAATATTTCACCTCTCTTTAGAACAGCCTGTGTCTTAAAGAAATTTCGTCCTGGCTGTAAGATTTGCTATCAGAGGATACTGCTTCACAACACACAAATGAACATGTTTTTTACAAGTGCATAGTATTCCACTACATAAGCACTACATTTTCTGTTAATACAGCATATGCTGGTAAAGTTACAGAGAAATGGAAATATTCACATACTATTGGTGAAAATGTAAATTAGTATAACTTCTATAGTTATGAGGGAAATCGATATTTCCTTTTGTGTATGTAATCTTATCTTTATTAATATGGGACTTAGAAATGGACTCAGAAGTTTGATGACAATTTCATTAGAGTTTGAGGAGAAAAACAAGAAATTGGGCAAGTCACGAATCAGCAGCTTTCTAGAGAGAGGAGAAGACAAGAAATGAAAACTATACCTTTTGGGCATGGAAATTGGGAAATATCTGTGGGAGATTCCTCAGATAAACAGTGATAAAGTCCAAAGTGTCAGGGAACACAGTTAAGCTTTTGACCAGTATGTGAAAAGATATAAAGAGGAAGAAAGGTAAAAGTGATGTTTTTGATGTTGCATACAGTCAAATGGGCAGAATTAGCAATGAATATCTGCAAACACTGCATTTAGAGAAAGGGGTCAGAATGTTTCCTAGGACAGATATATAGATGAATTTATTCAGGGGACAATTACGTTAGCATATCTTTAAGTAAATCAACTTTTCTACAAAGTTATCTCCTGACCATGTGATTAACAGGTCCAGCTGGATTCTCTACTGGCAGCATATCAGAAGTCAAGTCTCCACCCAGGGTCATAAGAAGAACTCAGACTCAGACTACTGGATTCTTTTAGCCAGCAGGAAGCCCCTTTCTTTTTAATGAGCTTCAACAAAGCTGAAATACCTCCATCTTTTCATATTCCATTTCAAATTCTAAAGAGATGCTGATGTTATGTTTCACTTTCTGTGTGCCAGGGAAACAGAAGTTGGAGTCCATTGTCAAAGGCCTTGAAACCTACTGATCCCAATCCAGCTACTTACTACTCCTCTCTCAAGACTGAAGACTCAACTTCTTGCAGGAGATTGGCATGAGTCTCCTATTCATGGTGAATATGGTCAATCTATATTCATGCTGGAGAGATTAGCTCTCCCTCTATAACTGATAATCTTGAATAACCTTATCTTTTCCTGTCTAACCATTCTGTGTAATTATTACACTCTCAGTACTACAAAACTGGGAAATCAAAGACATAGCAAGAGGCAAATCACAAATAGTCATTTAACCATATTGAGATTAGGGTTTCTCTACTGGGTAACTGGAATCACTCAAGTTTTAAGAAGAGGTTTGCTACTGTATAACTCAAGATCTAAACTAACTCGTCAGGCCTTAAAACAGGAGGTAGGTTGGAACGAAGAGATAATTTGGTACCTTAAATGCCTCGTACAAAGATTTTAGGATTTATGCTACATAAGATGAGGTGGTTTTTTGATATTTGCATAGCCTAGAGATTTTAAAGATTTTCTTGCATAATTCAGGTTAAACAGACCTGCTTTGTTGGATAGAATTCTAGGTAGAATTCCATGTGTTGTGTCTCCTTAGCAGTTTGAATCTCCACACAGGTGTATGTAATTTTGTTCATAATAAGCCATAGGTCACCTTCACACACACCAGTGTGTCTCTCCCTTGCCAATTGGTATTTTGCAGGTAGGGAAGTATGTAAAACTAGTCATTATCTTTGCCAATTTATTATGATTATTGTGATTATTATGATTATTTCCTGATGTCTGTAAGGCTTTTATATGATTCTCAAGACCTTGCCATGATTTCTGCCCTCATTTCAACGATGTATTGTATGTTAGTTATTTTTAAGTCCTGGCCTTTAGGTAAGAAGTTCTGAGACTATGAGATACAGCGTTGGAAATGTTACTAAAGTAGGACTGGGGAAAAGGACAAAGTTCTTGAATTTTCTTAAAGGAAACAAACTGGCATTATATTTGTACCCCATTTTTATAAACAAACAGAAATAAATCTGTCTTCTATATTGCTTATTGCTGGCTGTAGTTAGAATGAGAAATGTTCCCTATAGGTCATGCATTTTGCCCCTTGGTCTCCAGTATAGTGCATAATACTATATGTGAAAGCTATATAACTTAGGAAGGTAGAGTCTTGCTGAAGGAGTTAAGTCACTGGGGGTGAGCTTTGATCTTCTGTAGCTGGGATCTCAATTGTTCTCTGTCTCTTTCTGCATGTCTTTGTTTCTTGCTCTGTCTTCTTTTGTTTTCTATCTCTCCCTCTCCCTTCCCCCTTCCTCCCTCCTTCCCTCCCTCCTTCCCTCCCTCCTTCTCTCCCTCCTTCCCTTCCTCCTTCCCTCCCTCCTTCCCTCCCTCCTTCCCTCCCTCCCTCTATATCCTGCCTGTATTCCTTTTACTCCCCTTCTCTCTTCTCTTCTCCTTCTCTTCTCTTCTCTTCTCTTCTCTCTCTTCTCTTCTCTTTCTTCTCTTCTCTCTCTCCTCCTCCCTCTCCTCCCTCTCTCCTCTCCTCTCCTCTCTCCTCTCCTCTCCTCTCCTCTCTTCCCTTCCTTCTCCTCCACTCCCCTCCCTTCCCTTATTCTTCCTCTGTGAGAATGAAATGCAATGAGCTGATCTCATGCACCTCTCTACCTTTACAGATCATTTCTATTTTGAAACTATAAGGTAAAATAAATCCATTTCTCTTCTAAGTTCCTTTTTGTCAGGATATTCAAATAGAGCAACAAGATAGCTGTTGTTTGTTTGTATTGAAGTTTGTTGAAATAAATGTAAAATCAACTCTTATGCTATAGTTTCCCTAGGGAAAATTGTACTAATATTATTATTTATGTCATATTATAAAAATTTAATCACAGTGCTAAAATTCTTTAAGAACAAAAATCAAAGGTGATTGTACAAGAACAGATTTTATTAGTATTTTTACTGTTAAGGTAGACATTGAAATATAATACTTTGGTAGTTTTCTATTTTGTTGACAATTGACTATCTTTGATTTTTAAATGTTGTTGATGACTATATATTTAAAGAAAAATACAGCCTTAAAAACTCTGGAATTCAATATAATATAGAAAAAGACATAATTGTTGTTATTTTATAATTGTATCTAAATATAAAAAGATATACCCAATATAACACAATATATATTCTAAATAAATGTGTATTTAAAGTTTATTGCTAACATATGCACATTCATTAGTTATGTTTAAAATTTACCATACATTATAACCACATGGATTCTTAAGTACATCAGGATATTCTGTTTTACTTTCAAAAAATGCTACATTTTAGGGTGTAAATGATTAATTATTATATGAAATTGCTCATAAAAAATATTTAAGTAGAGGAAATTTAAAAGAAATGTTCAATATTTTTAGATAACAAGAAGAGCTATGTTATATGAGCAAATTATAATGATTATTTTAATATGCTTTTATTATAAGATATCTTGAAAATTTTACTTTAATTCTGCCTCCATTTAATTTTATCTGTATTTTTTCTATTTAATATAATTTTTTATATTTATATATAGAATATTTTCCCTTTGACTTACATGGGTATTTAATATAATGAAATTATATCAAATGGGAATAATTTTTGCTTTTTCAATCTGAAACACTCTATCCTCTGGTTCTGATAGAATTCAGACAAATATTTTTACCATGGAGTTTTATTAGCATCTTCATTAACAAAGGCATGTGATTATAGTGACTTACAATTATAAAACTAGAGAGCTAACTCCTGTCATTCAAATTAGGAGCCTACTTTATGAAGATCCATGAAATGAAAAGGCAACCATCATTGGTTGTATGAAATACTTATTGAATATTCTTCAAAACTAGTACAGATACCTAATACTATAGAAGCTTCATAAAAATCCGCATATACACATTTAGAATAGTCTAAATATATTTACCCTATAAGCCAGGAATGGTACCCCACAATTAATACTATATGCTAGCAAACAAAGCTTTAGTATCATGGAAACCTTGACTGTTTTTGTTTTTTTTTTTTTTTTTTGAGTTGTGGACCACTAAAGTCCCACAAACCCCAAATATTATAAGTGATTGCTTTTGGTTACTCTCAAGAACTACATGGTAAGACCCTGATGCTGAATTATACCACAGGGTTGAGTCATAGGACAGGAGAAATCAGAGATTGACGGAAAGGTTTATCCTTGTAGAGTAGCTTTCATAGTGTTAGAATATATGGTACATGTTATCAAAGAAGAAGAGAAATCATCAGTCTTATCAAGCTGCAAACAATGTAAGCTTCAATAATGACTCCTCTATCAAGATATGCTCTTCATTGCAATAATGACTTGAATGTTATGGAATAACCAACTATTTTCTGACTGCAATTAAGGCCTGCTCCAATATGGAATGCATACTTGCACCATTAAGGCTAAGAACCTTGGGCTATATAGGTTACAAGCCCTAAGGGGAAATCCTATTATGATTATTCTGCCAAGTGGTTTAAATCCATAAATTACTTTGTCCTTCAACCTTCATCAAAGAATTTTCCTACTATTGATGGAAATTAACAGAATCCCATAAGTGTTCAAGACTAAAAGAATAAAAGCCTGAGGAGTATTACACCCTTCCCTCTCAAGACTAGGAATGTATTGTGAAGGAGAAGTTAGAAAGAGATCAAGAATTTAGACCAGAGGTTGTAAGAACCATCAAACAAAAAAAAACCAGGTTTTTCTTACAGCAGGAATTGCATTGACTTATATGGATGAATGGTGAATGTATCTGATTCACAAGCTCAAGCGAGAACAGATTCTCAACATTGACAGGTTTGAAAATGGTCATGACAGTCAACCCCTAGAAGAAAGCTATTGGTATTTGATAGCTTTTAGGAGTCATGTGGAAAGTCAGCTTTCGAGACAATGTGTAATCCTTGGTAGATAGGCCATGCAGTGCAGTAAATAATACCACACTACAGAGCACTTAAAAACACAATTTGCTCATAAAAAACAACTCTTAAAAACAGTAAAGAACATAAAATTTGGATAAAGAGGGGTAGAAGTAAAGTTTGAGAAGAATATAAGAAAGTAAAATAATAAACGAAAAATAATAACGAAAGACATTAATTGTAAAAAGGAATTTTTGTTTTCATTTTACATTGATTTTGTTCTGAACAGTTTTTAAAATAATATTTTACTAATTCTCTCAAAATCTCATATAATTAATTTATGTTCTTTATTTTATTTTCCTCCTCTCAATTTTGGTCTTTGTTGGCTTGTAAGCATAATTTCTTGCTATAAAAACCAGGCTTCTTATCAATGGGACAATGTACTCTTCTTCTTGGGGCAGCATTTTTACATCAGTTAATGAACTCAGGAATGTAGCCTTAGGAGGTATTGGGTCATAGTAGCATGGTCTCGTGCATGTAATTACTCATTTAAAAGTAGTTTCTGTAGAATCCATACTCTGTGTCTGGACATGAGATGCAGTCAACAACATATCTGCAGCTGGAAAGCGCTCTTCACCAGAAATTTTGGCAAGGTGATACTGCAATCTTGAAGTAACACTCTTCAGAACTTGTAGAGAAATTCTAATCCAGCAACGTGGCTGCTCTGACAATGGATCACATCCAGAGACTGTCTAGTTCTATGTGATCCAGCTGGAATGCAAACATGCTCTGGGTTTTAGTTATGATCTGGTTGGAATGCAGACACGCCCTTTGTACACACTTTCATTCCCAAACAATGAAAGTTTAGTTTATAGGAAAAAGTATCTGTTTTTGAAAGTGACGTCTATTTGAGGGTTAGATAAAGTTGTAAATCAGAGAAAGATTTGACAGAAGGAGTCAGAGATAAAATATGCCCAACTCTCATGAGAACAGAGAGAATAATAAGTTACAGAGAGGGAGAGGGTAGTAAGTTTTACTGGAACAGTTTTACAGAGAAGGGTTGCAGAGGGAACAAGGTAGATACACATGAAGACAGAATGAGCCAGAGAATGAGATTGAGCTAGAAGACTAGAACATATTTCCAAAGTTAGCATGAGGCCAAGCAGAGCACTTCGGTCAGATGTCTACAGAAGCTGGACTGAAGTTTTCAACCAAAACAACTGAGTAGAACCAGTCAGCCAAAGTTCAGAAAGAAGAAAGGTTAAGCTTATTCAGCAGTAAGGCTCAGAGATGACAATTACACCTGACAAATAAAAGTTACTTTTACAAGAACTACTGTTTACAAGCTAACAGATTTATGATTGTTTATAGCAGCTCAAAGTATAGCAGGCCATTTCAACTGATGCTTGGCTTACTCTTGTGCCCTTCCATAGCAAAAACTATACTTCCCCTAAATTCCCAGTTTTACCAATGAGCATCTTGACTTACAAATAAATTTCAAATATCAACCATAAATTGATTTAGTACTCACATGTCCTTTTTTGGCTGCAGTTTTTATTTTATATTTTGTTCACCAAACAAACACTAAAATATTTTGCATAATTTTCATGATATAGAATCAAGACATACAAACATGTTTTACACAATTTTATGCTTTTATATTTATATAACCTGCATTTTTATACATATAACTTGTAAGTGTATCATGACTCAGATATAAGAAATTAATAAATATTGATTAAGTACATGTATTTAACATATGTCTCATATTGATAATCACTAGAAGTAGCCTCTCCAGAACCTGATGCTACTTCAGTTTGACTATTAAAAAAAAATTAAAATAGCTTATTGTACTGGGAATTCCCAATGACGTTTTTTTATGCACTTTGAGAACTTAACCACATAAAAAATGTACTATGTAGCATTTGCTCTAAGCTACCTGCCATTTTCTTACTTTTTCATGCATGTATATATGTATGTGAATAGGCATGTTTAAGCATATAAATGTAAGAGAACAAATTATGATCATTAGATCTTTTTTCCTCCATGTGGGTACAGGAAATCATATTCAAATTTCTCAAGTTAGTTGCTTGTGCCTTTATTCATAGAATCATCTCCTTCTCTCTCTATACCCATTTTTAAGACACTATCCCAGAAAGAGTGATCATTGATAATGTTACATTTCACAGTTTAGTTACCTCTATCACCACTGCAATAACTCCATTAGTGTCAGTGTTATTGATCCTGCTATATTTCCTTATTGATGTTATCAACTTCAATAACAATGACTATGTTGCCAATCTTTTATCAGTATAGTGAGTATTTTTCAGTTCTAAAAAGGTCATAAGTTATTAGCTCCTTTATTAATTTTCTTTGTAGTACCTTTAAACCCAGGTACAATAAAAGTTGGAGATGACAGGATGTGTTGAATGAAAGAAGAAATTATGAGGTTAAACTTAAGGTTAGGAAAGGAACTCTTAAGCAAATTCCATGAGAAAATTCCTCCAGTGGGTTTCCGCTAGTACCGTCGCATGTGTTCATCGATTAGTGTTACTCTTTATACATCAACTTAAAATTCTGAAAGATAGAACACACAGAAGGCAGACAGGAAGACATTCATGCCATGTTAAAAAAAAGTTGAAAATATAAGTGTAGCTATTATTTCACTCAGAAATATATTATTTTGGAGAATGACATTCAATTTATATTGAAATTCATTTGTTTGGAAGTGTATGTGTTTAGAATCTTCATTTTCTTTGCTGTATAATAATAACTATATTCACATCTTAAATATTGGCATTCTATTTCTGAGTATTTGGACACATCATAGTTTGTTGATACATTTTTACATGTGTCTCAGTCCACATCCCTAAGAGTTCCTAAAACAGAAAAATGAGAATGAAGTTGCTAACTATAAATAGCACAGGCATATCAATTACTACAGGTTACACCAAACTAATCATCAAGTGATTATGACAAATAGAACTTCGCAACAATCAGTGTCCTCACAGAAATATGAAATAAGTTAATTTGGTCAATATTTTCATGCAAAAACTGCACAATTTATGGTTTTTTTTTGTTTTCAATGACCTGTTTACTAATGAATATATTTTTTTTATAAATTTTAGGAGTTATTTGTATTGTGTCTGCAATAGACTGTATGAAATGGTTGTCATTTTTGCCAACTCATAACCATTATCCATTCTTTCTTCTGAAACTATGCCTAGCTCTGCTTAGTCACTTCTCACTGTTTGTGTTTACATATCTTATAAGCATAAATTTCACCTGAGGGAATTTATTGTGGGTCACGTTATAAGGAACCATGTTATAAGAGCTCCAATCTACAGCATCTTTTCCTGAATTTGTAATATTAAACACAACTTTGTTCATGAAAAACATTAATTTTCTAAATAGAAATTGCTTCTTCTTCAAGTATCAAGAATTTTTAAAGAATTCATACTACTAAGTCTTTTTATAAACCCGTATTTTTGATGAGACATTCTGAAAAATGGAGAGAGAAATGGGGGTCTGTTCACTATATATAACATCACTCACTCTCCTTATACATCGAAGAAAATCCTTTAGATTGCTAACTAGCATCTATTACAACATTAAATGAAAGAATCTTAGAGGCACTCTTTACTTGTCTAGTTCTCCAAAGGGTATTGTACATTGCTTATAGTAATATGCAGCATCGATTTCAAGTTATACTTTAATCACTATGCTGAGGAACAGCGTCATTTATAAGCTACATGTCAGTCTTCAAACTAATAAATAATCAAATAATCTGCTGTAGTTTTTGTTGATCTGCAATATAAAAAATTACTAGGTGAGAATGCTTTTCACACATAAAATTAGTTCCAAAGATGTAACTGACTAGCTGAACAGATCTTCCTGTTATGCTGTACTCAAGAGATTAGAGATGGACACTAAGAATGTTATAAAAATTTTCAAACATATATGTTTTTTTAATTCCTTCTCATTTTGTAGTGGAGGAAAATCATGGCGAACTGATTTGACTTTGGTTTAAATCAGTGTTCAGTGTTCTTGTAGAAGCTATGTTTCTTGAGTTTGCATTTGGACCCACACAAGATGTGTAAATCAGAAACCTAGAATTATTTTTAAATTTTCAGGAAGAAAATAAGTAATTAAAGCAAACATCTTAGCATAAGTTATATTTTTAAAAATAGATTATTCTAATATACGTACAGTAGAATGATAATTTATGAGGTTACAATGTACCATTACATTTTTTACTTGATAAGGAATGTAACAACCAAAGCTAGTTTGTCTGTCACTGTTTAGCAGAGTGCTTGGCATTTTAAATAACAGAAAGAAAGAGAAGTTTTATCACACATGAAAACTAATATGATCAATTTCTATAAATATATACAAAATAGAAAAAGACAAGAAAAACTTGCATTTGCAATTTAAAGCTATCGGGCAGGTGCGTAATGTCACATGCTTGCAGAATCCTATTTATAAATGCACATTTTAATACCAACTCATTGCCCTATTCATTAAGGGGAAAGTGCTGATTACAAACAATTTTCGCTTTTTTTTTAATGCACCCCAAGAGTTCTTTCTTTCTAAAAAAAATACTTCTAATTAGATAGTTTAAGCTCATTTTAATGAATTCATAAATTCTCATGAATTCATAAATATTGTTTCCCTTAGATTGTTGCTTAAGCAGTATATACATATGCACACGCATTTCAATATAAATGATATAGATATGTTGTTTATGTATATGCAATAGAAAAAAGTAACTATATGATAACTTCAATCTAAGGGAAAACAAAGTGGACATTGAGTACAGGTTTTTCATTCTTGAATAACCTAAAATTAAAGGACTTGTTTTAAAAATAATAAAATCTAACACACAAAATTAGAAGTAGTGCCTTTTATTGATTTTCATATTTTTTCTTTTGGATAAAATTTGTCTTTATTTCCCCTCAGAAAATATAATTGTTTTCAATTTAGATTCACCTGATGTCAGACCTTATAAAATATTAATATAATTCTACAAATGCAGCTTTGAAAGTAAAACTGAAATAGATTCATTTGTGTTATAGAACACACATGTATAATTGTGAAAAAGATTCATGGAAGACCAAAATATTTTTGAGCTTGCCAAAGTGGTCAGAAAAAAAATTTGTGAGGAAGCCATGGTTAGCTCAGGAAAAGGGATGATGAATCTGTGATCCAGAGGTAGCACTGAGAATGAAAAGCAGAAGACAGATCTTAAAGATATGCAGGAGGTAGAATTAACAAGATGTGCTGACTGATTGATTGTGAGAGATGAGATAAATGGATGAGTTGAGCATCATAATGAGGTTTCCTAGCCTGGGTGACTTACTGAATAGTGATTTCATTAACTTAAAGGAAAAAGAAGGAAGAAAGAGCAGTTTTAGAGAGGAAGATAACTTTGACCTAGAGAGCCATGAAGCTAAAATTTTCTATGGGCATCCACATAGAATATATCTAGTAAGACATTTTAGACTATAGATCTATATATTATGTGATTGAGGAGATGTTATTCAAGCAGTGGGTAGAACTGTCAGGAATAAAGAATTACTCTTACTAAGGAATTAAGTTAACACCATAAAACTATGTAAAATGGGCTGTAGAACCATGCAAAACTTAAACCGTGACAAATACAGGTCTTTGAAGCAGATAGTGTAAAATAAATGAAAGTAAAACTTTTTTAAACAACTGACTAGAAAAGAGAGACCAAAATTTAAGACACTGGATACTATATAAATGAGTTGTAAAAGAAAAGTGATATCCTGCACACTTGATGAGGAACTTTGAAGTCGCCACAATTAAAATGTCACTCATTGCTGACTTTTAGAAAAGTTCTAAACAGACTGGTACAAATGGCAACTTTAAGATGGCAAAATATATACTGGTCTGTGAATAGCTCATGGACCCATTGGCATATTTCTTCTATTTGTTTGTTCTGTAGTAGTTCATAATTTTATCATAGAACTGCCTTCCTACACTCTGAGTTAGTTTCAACCAACATGCTGCCAGTCTGGTTTTGCATGACATTAGGTCTCTTCTTGTTGATAATTAACATAGATTAATCCTTTGGCTAAAGACATTAAATACAATCCTCTCTTATATTCTTTCTGAGAGTTTATAAACTTAGAATCTTCTCTATAAATCTATCGTTTTCTTCTAGAGTTGTAATTTTTTCTTTAGTTTGATCTGAAGTGCCCCAAAGATCTATTTATAGAAGGTCTCAAATTTGGCACTGTTTAAAGATAGTGGAAACACAGAGAGACTGAGTCATCAAAGAGAGGGTGAGACTCAAGTCGCAAATCCCTTCCTTTTTTCTGTCTCACTTCTATGAGTAGCTTAGCTCCACAGTGTGTATCTTATCTGTCTGTCAGGGCCAAATCCCTAGGAGATAAAGCCACAAAACTAATGGACCAAAGGAAGCAGATTACTTCTTTCTACATTGGTTGTATCTGGTACTTTATTATACTAAATTGAAATATGTAACTATGTATTTATGAGAAATATAACTAACATGGTTTGTATGTAGCATTTTGATGTCTCTGTTTAAGGTTACTTGTTCCTTGGTGGCAGTTGTACTCATTCCAAACTTGAAAGCAATATCTGAAGCAAGGCTTAAAAGTACAAATGAGAATGAGAAAAGTCAGATATCTTATTAAACTTAGAAATGAGTATGTTTCAATATCTAACCAATGGCATGAACTGACTTTCTACCCACCAAGTGTTTATCTTCTTTGGATGAGAAGTCCCTTTAATTCAGTAGGTGTGTCTCAGATTCTTTTACCTGCTCTTGTACAAATTTCCTCCTATTGGCTTGCCTTGTTCAGCTTCAATGATGTCAGCTTTTGTCTTGTTTTATTGTATCTGGTTTTGTCATGTTTGTTTGTTTTTTTCTCTTGGAGGCCTGTTCTGTCTTAAGGGAAATAGGAGGGGAGTGGATCGGGGAGAGGAGACATGAAGGGAGAAGCTGAGAGAAGTGAATGTACGGAAAATTGTGGTGAGGATATACTGTATGAGACAAAAAAGTCTATTTTCAATAGATAAATTTTCAAATTTTTTATTTATCATTAAATTAATTATTAATTTATTTATTGTAACTCAAATTAATTATTTATAACGTCAAATAAATGATTTTCAAAAAATGCGTTGCCTATCAAGTAACTTTCCTCAACTTTAAAATACCTCTGTTGTTTAATTTTTTATTTATTTATTTTTGTTTTGTTTTTCAAGACAGGGTTTCTCTGTGTAGCCCTGGCTGTTCTGGAACTTACTCTGTAGACCAGGCTGGCCTTGAACTCAGAAATCCGCCTGCTTCTGCCTCCCAAGTGCTGGGATTAAAGGCTTGTGTCACCACTGCCCGGCACCTCTGTTGTTTATTAATTGTTGTACATACATGTTATGACTTAGAAACAGCTATGCATAACACACCTAGAAAGAAAGAAAAAAGAGTACATGTTCAAATAAATTAAGATGAACTTAATAAAATAATGGCATATGTAGCTGTGGAAATTGATAAATGAGCAGAGACATATACTTGAAGAGGTGAGTAAGCAAGGCTTCCACATACCTTCAAGGTATTTTAATAGGGGAAAGAAAAAGTGACCAGAAAACTATTAGCACAAAAGATTGTGCAACAAGCTGAGGGATTCTAGTGCAAGATTTAAACAACATACAATTTAGATGGGAGTATACAAAGAATGCCATTCTCTTAGTTTAGGGTTTTTGTTGCTGTGAAAAAATACCACAACCAAGGCAACTCTTATAAAGGCAATCATTTAATTGGCGTTGGCTTATAATCTCAGAGATTCAGCCCATTGTCATCATGGTAGGAAGCATGGCAGTTTTCCGAAGCAGAGCAATTCAGTGAGAAGCTGATAGAAGCCAGTTTGAATCTATCACCTTGGAGACAAGTGTTGAGAACCAAAACATCTGAATTGAAGCAGACAGCCAGTGTTCAGAAAGAACTAGAAAGGGTGAGCTCATTTAGTAGTAAGTCTCTGAGATGACAATTATATCTGGAAAACAATAGATATTTTTGCAGAATTCAGGTACTGTATGTGGAAAAAGATGCCTGTAAGACATTTTTCTCAGGTCAAAATGGTGAACACAAAGCCAGAAGTTCATCATTTTTATGTGACCCCTCTCTAATCTCTCTCGCTTTCAGATATATATCTAGTTCCTAGACCTGAAAAGTACTTCTTGTACAAGTCTAATGATCCAAGTTGTATCAGTAAAAGTCATGAAAAAGGCCTTTGTGTATTCTGCACTCCAGGATTTTTATTGAGTGATGGAAAGTGTGAAAAGTAGGATGCTCTGGATGAGAAAGGCTGGATGCAGTCAACTGAACAGCAGAAACAAGAGAAATACCCATCTCACATATGGAAGGCAAGAACCTACTCTTGAATACTGTCCGAACACTGCATGTGGACCAGTACACTTTTGTGATCACCACCCACACGTTAAATATTTATAAAACATAGATTTTCTTGTTATTAGATAAAAATGATGACTATACGTGCATATACATACACACATACACACACATAGACATGCAAGTACACATACAGTGAGTGAAAAGGTATTTAACATGCTTAGTCCTCAGAGAAATGAAAGCTTAATTTATAAGAATACTCTTCCACATAGTACTAGAATAAATTTTAAAAAGCAGAGCGAAGTATAAATAAGGACCTGATATAAGCAAGTGTCCCTAGGAAATCAAGGAATAGTCTATACTTTCAGATATTCCTTCCATATGAATTGATGTGATACAGGCATAATTCATCAAAACAGAGTATAGCCTATGGCTAAGCAGTTGTATTTCTGAATATCTGCAAATGATTATTTTTGTGCATAAAATTTATATAACAATATTCATAACACCACCATTTATAACAGTTAAAATTTTAATATATTGAAATGTTGGCCAATAATAGAATAAAAAAGATCAAGTCAAATACAGAATTAAAATGAACATTCACTATCATGAATAAAACTTATACATAATTTTGAATGAAAGAAGAGAAGCAGTGAAGCAAACAGCATGTTTTCATTTATATAGCATTCATTTATATAGCATAACATATGTTGAATTACATAACATAATGTTGGAGGCAGTGTTCCATGCCTCAATTTGAATTATATATTCATTTTGAAAATGCTACAAACTGGACACTTTGAAGTTGTTCATTTACCCATGTATATTATAATAAATATTTAAAGCAAAATAAAAATTATAGGTAAACAGCCATTAAGGATTTCTCTTTTCTTAGTAGTGTAAATGTCCCTCTAAAACTCAAGTCTCATTCTGACACCCTTATATATGAGCCAGAAGTCTTATGTATCTTTTAATATTTAGTATCCACTGGTGACCAAATGAAGGTGAATGTATCAGAAGCAAATAAAATATTATGTCTTAAAGGAATCTATTTGAGTATATCTTAAGTTTCCCATAAAAGATCACTGAGGGTTTAATTGACAGGGATTTGAGAAAAAAAAAATATGGGCTCATTTCAGTAAAGTTAAAGCTAAGTAAAATAAAAGAATGCTCATTCTCTAAGGCTAAAAACAAAGTTGGTTATGCTTTTTTTTGTTATTTTATTTATTTACATTTCAAATGTTATCCCCCTTCCCAGTTTCCCCTCCACAAGCCCCCATTCCCTCCTCCCTAACCCCTGCCTCTATGAGGGATCTCCCCCACCCTCTTACCCATTTCTGCCTCAGTGCCCTAGCATTCCTTTATCCTGGGTCATCAAACCTCCACAGGACCAAGGGGTTCCCCCTCCAGTGATGCCAGACAATGCCATCCTTTGCTACATATGTGACTGGAGCCATGGGTCCCTCCATGTGTTCTCTTTGGTTGGTAGTTTAGTCCCTGCGAGCTTTGAGGGGGTCTGGTTGATTGATATTGTTGATCATCCTGGGAAGTTGCAAACCCCATCAGTTCCTATAGTCCTTGCTCTAATTTCTCCATTGGGGTCTTCGCAGTCAGTCCGATGTTTGGCTGTGTACATCCGCATTATATTGGACAGGCTCTAGTAGAGCTTCTCAGTGGACAGTTATATCGGGTTTCTGTTTAACTCAAAGGCCTACTCCAGTGTCCTGTGGAGCTTGTTCCTCAAACTTGAGTAGGGATAGTGAAAGAATTCTGAAAGGACAAACACACATATAGAAGTGCTAGCACCAGCTGGGCTCTTTGACACTGTTGAAGATGAATGAATGTGTTTATTGTTTACATCACAGTAGCTGGGAAAGCTGGTCTGCATAGGAGGTGTCTGGAGAACAGTCTCAGGCTGTGTCATTCAGGAGGAGGAAGCAGCAGTTGTTAGTTTCTGTAGAAACTGTTCAAAACATCAGTAAACACTCAATTCCACACACTGTCAACATTTGCACTCCGACCAGTGTCGGAGAAAAAACATTGCCAAATTCCCATGAACTTAAAGCATTGTTTCTTTCAAGTAAAAATGCCCATTCAACAATCCACCTTCTTTCTGTACTTCACATTCTCTCTGCTACCTCGAGACTTCTACTGCCCCTTCCAGAAGACAAAACCAAGTGCTCAAAAATATAGTGTAGGAGGTCAAAGAAGTAAGGCCTTGTGAATTCAACTAGGTATACAGAGATGAAGGAAGGATACAGAACTTCAAAGACCTATACTACCCCCTAATAATAGCTGAGAGAGAAAGAAAATAGAAAAGTTTTATGAACCTGACATCCAATTCTGTTTGTCCACATGCTCAAGAGTCCTGCACTTTGGTTGGCCCCTGGGTTGCAACAGACTGGCAGATGGAGAGGCACTGTAGCAGTTGAAACAAGAGCAGATTAGAAGTGTGAAGTGAAGTGAGAATTACTAAAGAATACCACAACTGTAAAGGGACACAGACATTGATTCTTTTCTAATTTAAAATATTCCTATGAAGGTGTTCTTCATCAATTCCAAGACAGCTCTAGGGGCTGGATTCAGGAATGGACAGTGGAAATAAGGGCTCCAGAAGATCCAAAAGATCTTGTGGTTTAAAAGATTTACATTTTGTTCTAAATCTGATTTTTGTCTCTTAACCTATCAAAGGAGTCTTTTAAAGCTATTCATTACTTTCCCTTTTTCCTTTTTGTCTTTTTGTAGGTACCAATAAGAGAGCCCTTTTTAAAAAGAGCTATTCAAATTTTTATTCTTTTACTGGGAGAAATCTTTGCAATTCAAAAGACAAACGTTCTGGCCACTAACAGGATCTGAACTGGAATGTATATCCATTCAAATTCTACCTTTCCATTGAAAGACTTGTAATTGGGCTTTTTCAAGATTAGAATACAATTTGTACAGTTGGAGTGGGATGCATTCTTGAAGAGAGTGCAAAAGAGCTATCTTACAGTTCACTAAATTTACTCTTAGAACTAGATCTAAGAAAAGCAAAGACAAATTACCACAGAACATTAGCACTGTTGTTTTCTGAATAGATGTTTCTCCTACTCTGGGCTTAGGTTGACACAGGCACACATAAACATGCAACGACTTGAAAGTATCTCAGAATCAGGTGATGTTATTCGCTCCACCCCCACCCACCAGGTTCCTTAAAGACAAATTTCTTTCCTAGTTTGACACAATTTTACAAAATATCTTCCTTGAAGTCTCATGATTAAATATCTGCTCCTTCATATGATATACTGGAAATAAGCTAACACTTTTCTCCCTTGGTTGGTTAACTAAGAGAAAGTTTTCTCACAAGAACGACTGTAAAGATTTTAAGAACATCGACAAGGTAAGTAGATGACTTTTGCATCTGTGACTTACAACAAAGATTTGTCTATAGAGCTTCCCATGTAATGAGAATCACAGCCCTCACCACACTGCTGGATTCCTTTGAACAATAGAACTATGAAGGCTTTAGGTCAATGTTACATCCCATGCTAACCATTACAAGACAACCCAACTAAACAACAAAGCTAAACACCTTACTTCTAAAAGGATAATGGGCAAGCAATGAATATACAAGGTAGCATATACCAAAGCCAGTGTGCCTTAAGGCCAGTGCAAACCAAACGAACCAGTGATGTTCTCCTATTTCAATGAATTTTGGAATAAAAAGGTAACCATTTTTTTTTCCTGATCTACTCACCCAGATTCCAAAGATCAAGGTCAGGAGACTAACTGAAAAAATACTCTTTTAGTAGCCATGATAAACTCTGAATAACCTTGACTGTGTTTCCACTAGTCTGATTTGAATCAAGTTACTGAATGTTCACTAAAAAAAAAAAAAAAAAAAAAATCTTCCTTTTGTTTCTTGTAGCTTTGTTAGAACAAACACAAAATAATAAAAGGAAAATATTTAAAAAGAATAAGGAGCACACAAATGTATTCCAAAAGGACAAGTAACACAGCATAATCACTCGCCCACTCAATATTATTCAGAAACTTATGAATTCTTTTATCAACAGGGAAGAAGAATAAGAATATAGATGATATTTAGTAGAATATAGAATACTGTGAAAGGAACTCCATGGATTTTGAAAATAGACAATGGCACTGTCTCTTAGAACAGACTCAGAAACAAATGACTCTGTTTGGTGTCCAAGTACAAGACAACAAGATATAGCAAAAGTCTGCTGATATCTATTGACAGACATAATATAAGATAATGTGAGAATTTAAAAATAAAGTTAATACAATCATGTCTTCCTTAATGAGTTAAGGTAACTGAGCTCCCTCAGTTGATATGGGCAGAACAACAGGTCTGAAGAAACCAAATTGCCCGCAGCATCTGAGATGTTGCAGTGAGTCAAAGCAGAGGTTTTATGGGAAATGTTTCAGAGCGTTAATGTAGCTCATGAACCACAAGAGCAAGGTACTTCCCCAAATACTTTGCTTTACGTAGAGTTACACAGAAATGGGTGTACAGGAATTTTAATCTAGCTTTATGGCTATTTTGGCCGGAATACAGACACATCTTTAATCCCAGGACACAAGGTACTCAGATCTCTGAGTCTGAGTTTCAGGTAAAGAAAGTCTTAGGTCCAGGCATGGTGGTACATCCCTTTAATCCCAGCACTTAGGAGAGTGACTAATGAGTCACTTCAGTGAGTGAATCAGTGCAGTGGAGCTGAGTTTGGGCATTTCAGTGCAGATCAGCAGGGCCAGGTGAAGCCAGAGAATAAGGAACCAGAAGATTAGAACAGATTACTCGAGTTAGTTTGAGGCCAAGCAGAGCAATTCAGTCAGAACTTGGGAGAAGCTAATTTGAATCAGTCAGCTTTGAGAGGAGTTTGAGCCAGAAGAGCTGAGTTGAACCAGTCAGTCAGCGTATAGAAAGAGCTAGAAGAGTGAGCTTATTCAGCAACAATTGCTTCAGGTTAATAACACTTACAAATGGGGTATACACACACACACACACACACACACACACACACACACACACACACAAACACACCACACACACACAAACACAAACACACACAACACACACACACACACACCCTGATGCTGAGAAACTTCCTATTTGAGTAGGAGAGGTCATCTTAAGTTAGATAAAACTGTAAAGCCATCTTACCCTTAGAATGGGAATTCCTTCCACTTAGCTCTGCTTTCTTCAGAAGCCTTCTGTCAATCTCCTCGTTTCATTTTCCCAGTGTGTAAACTGACAAAACTCTGAGAAGAGCCTGCTAAAGTTTTCTCTTCTGCCAACTCTGAGCCTTTCTTGCCAATTAGAATTCATTTAAGTCGATGATAGCTGATGCACGGTTGGAACACTAATGTGTGAAGTAAACAAGGTTTCTATGCTCTTTCATATGCATGTGGCTTTGTAGATGTGCTCAAAGCACATCAATATGAAATGGTAATCAATAAATATCTAACAGTTGCTGTTCTAAAAAAAGCAAGCTAACTAGATTAGCAATAAGACAAATGCCGGGGAAAATCAAGCAAAAGAGAGAAGGAAACCAAGTTCTAACTCAATCAATCTTTAAAGCTGAATGTCAGAAGAAGCTAAACATATGAGAGTGTGTGACAAAGACAAGTCTATTTTCACGACATGTGTTTGTAGTTTGAGGCTCTAATTTTGTCTCATCTCTGAGAATAGTCTTATATCTAAAGGAAAGCAGTCAATAATTAAACAGAGTGGTACCTGTTTTCTTGACAGTTCTCATATTTTTAAAAGACAAATAAGATTTTCCTTCAAGGGAAAATATATTTTCATGACAGGTATGGAGACAAATTCTGTTCTTTTTTGAAACTGTGCCTCTGACAGTAATTAAGCCCCTATTAAGTCTGTTGTTTATTTTTAAGTTTAAATTTACTTAACAGCCATTAAAGTCTCAGTGTTTGCATTTGCCTGTAGTGAAATCCGTCTGTATGCTTTCTGTGGTTCACAACCAGCAGTCAAGCCTAATAATAATGGCATGCTAATAATAGAGGAGACTCTGAGTCAGAGAAACGAAGATATGAGATACTGTTATGAAGGCAACCTTTATTGTAAATGTAAGATTTTTATCACTTATGGTGTATAAACAAGAACGTTTTCATTAGCTTTATGTGTGTTTAGGATGCCTCATTTTTCTCTGGGGCCAACCAGAATGAAATTTAGCCTCAGTTGGATAGAAGCTGAATACAACCATATTGAAGGTTGGATCGACTGTAAAATAAGAGGAACTGTGCTTGGGCATACTGAAGAATTGTTTCTATTTGCAAAGATATTTCTTATTATCCACTTAGTCCCACAGTCCTCTAAAACATATGGGCCCTAAAATTAAATTAACTTCACACGTTATAAAGGTATTAAAAACGAGCAAACAAACAGAAAACAACAGAAAGGTAGTGTATCTATCTTTTATTTAGTAAAATCCAGCAAGTACATTGAGAGGGTGTCTTTGGGGTATAACAAGAAATATTGCCAATTGTCTCTGCCCAAACACCAAACTAGGAGATTATTGTTGTTGTTGATGATGATGATGATGATGATGATGATAAAGATAAACTAGTGATCATATAGAGACGTAGTAAAAAATGCTATTAAGGATTATTTGTGTGAGTGTGTCTGCTTGTGAACACAAGTAACACAATTAGATATAAGTGTGAGTTGTTTTTCTCACTGATTTATCTTACAAGGAAAGATAAAGATCTCCAACTTCCTATGAGCAGTGTGCTCACTCTGTGTGTGTGTGTGTGTAGGAGCTGGGTCTGCTCTGATACCAGTATATATATTCCCAAATGAAGGTCAGAAAATATCAAAAGTTATTTTAAAATCTTATTGTTGAAAGCTCTGAAGACTTAGAAAAAACTAGAAGCATGGGATGTAAGCTTCAGCAGGAAACAAAGCCACATTATAGGGGTTCTTATTTTTCTATGAAAAGAAAGACAAGCACTAATAGTTCCATAAAATCCTACACCCGGAACAGAAGCAAAGCAAATGGCTGTCATGTATCCACAATTGTCTATGATTCAAACTGCTTCTCAGAGAGCAAGCACCAGTTGGGTAGCTACCTTTACTTAGTGTGATCTTGAATCAACTGGTACAAAGATGTGTTGACACATAGATTTCTCTTTTAGGTGCTTATTTTTTATTGCTATTGCATTGTGGATTTTTTTGTTTGTTTGTTTTTTAGTTTCTTCACTACTATCTTTTCAGACAGATATATATGTAAAGAAATCATTTCACTATTTAAGTGAATAGCTAGATCTATGATTGGTCCAAGGACATATTTAGTAGGTTGCTGACAGCTTCTTATGTCAAAAGAAACTTTATAATACAATAACTTGATTGCTTCAGTTATATTCAGCAACATAAACAATTAACATGATACTTTTCCATTCCAATTTTATGTAAATGAGATTTTACTATCTTAGAAGTCTGTACATACTTCCTTGTTACAAAAATTTTTTAGACTTATTAACAACTAAAGTACTTTTTCTCTGTTTAGAATGAAAGAAGATTAAACATTGGAGAATTGACTGTTATCTCTTATGAAAAGCAGGATATTGGTACATTGCTATAAATACTACCAGCAGTTTGAAGAAAGACTATGTTTAAGATAAAGAGGTGAGAAGTTAAAATTGTGCTATTTATCCATTGCATTTGCTATAGATTGAAAGGGATTTGTAAGTCAAAAGGAGCAAAATGAAAGCAAGAAAAGGTCAAAGAAAGTAACCAAGACAGAATGCAGAATAGTAAATGTGCCCCTAGGGGAAATCAGAACAGGAAAGGTACATAACTCAGACTGCACATAAAGAACTCAGTAACACGTTTGTACTTAACACTGTGTATTGAGTAATTTGAATAAAGAATTTTCCACCCCCACAGCAACACACTTCCTCCAACAAGGCCACACCTGTTAATAGTGCCACTCCCTGGATAAAGCATAATCAAACTACCACAACCATTAAAAATAAAATGATCTCCCAATAGACTACCTAACTCTTTCCATTGAAGTTGTGTAGAATGAAATTTCTGTTATTATTATAAAATCATTAAAGCTGAAATATGATGCCTGTTGCAAAACACAACAAAGAGGTTATAAAACAAACTGTCACCTTTATGTAGCCAAGAATGTATAAAGCCCTCTCTGCACGTTTGCCTGATAAATAAAACCTAGTTCATAAGTATGATGGTTTGAATGAGATTGGATCCCAAGGCTTACTTGTGTGAGTACTTGGTTCCCAGTTGGCAGAATTTTAAGGAAGCTTTAGAAGGTGTGGCCTTGTTGGAGGAAGTGTATCACTGGGCATAGGCTTTGAGATAGCAAAAGCCAGTGATAGACCCAGTTGTTTCGCTTTGAAACAAACCAGCCAATCAGGATGTAAGCTCTTAGCTTCTCCCCAGAACCATACCTGCTTACCTACTATCATGGCTATGATTCACCCTCTGAGCTGTAGGCAAGCACCCAACAAATATTTTATTTTCAATGTTTCTTTATTTGTAGTGTCTCTTCACCTTAGATATTGTGTCAGAAGGCTGAACACCATTTATAGCTTCAGGCAAGGTATTTATCAAAGTTCAGTCCCTTCATTCCAGTAGACAGTGGTGGGTGCAGTTCCATTCTCAAGTTTTGGCATGCAGAAGCTCTACTGTTCTCTACAAAATGAGATTCCTGCATAGTAAGGCTGATAAAAAGGCCAATCTATTCTTTGAGGTGATACATATACTTTTTAAGTATATATAGATAAGAAAGATACATATACATTTAAGTATATATACATAAGAAAGAACTTCTAATGAAGTGCTCTAACATAAATATTTTTAAATTTTGGAATACTTTTTATTCCCATTCTCAACAAAAAGAATAAATTGTCTCATTTTACTCAGCGAGATTTCAACTAGATAGACTTTTACTGATCAAATCTACTAGCTTCTGCCTCTTTGGCCCTATAGCAGTCTGCACTAGACTGAACTAGGCTTCAGAAGCAACCATTATTTGACAAAAAGTGTGCTCATTGTTTCCTGGCTTAGGCTCAAGGACTCCCTGATGGTTTGCCCAAATGTTCCTTGCACAGCATGATTGAAGGGGAGCTTCCAAAATTCTGACTTTTCTCATTCTGTCCTACAATAGAATCAGCTTTTTATCATATTCTGAAGATACATCCAGTGTTAACTAGCTCTCTCCTTGTTATGTACTATCTGGAATTTACACAAATAAAATCCTTTTGTGTTTAGTAACATTTTGGTAGTTTTTCTTAGAAAACCAGAATTCACATACTGTGGGTAAGGCTATTACTATATTGTTCAGTTACCATGGTACCTAGTTATATGACTATTGTGGAGAAGTATCATTCAAAAGGACTAATTTAACCTTACCCTCTGGTTAGATAGCCAATGCAGATAAAACTAAAGGTAATACAAGCTCATATAGCATTGCAGAGTTGATGTTCTTACTTTTTCTTTCTTTTTTGTTTTCTTTTTCTTTGAGTTGTTGTAAATATAAGTATTTTAGTTACATCATTTCAATACTTTCACCTCTCCAACTCCTCCTATGTCTCCCTAATTCATTTTCAAATTTCTGACCTTCTCCTGTTCAATTACTATATATGTATATATATTTACTAATTACTAATTACTAATAAATTATGTATACATATAATATATACACTAATTACTAATAAGGTGTGTATATATATATATATATACTATTAGTCATATATACATTAGTGTATATATATATATATATATACTTATAATATATACTAATTACTAATTACTAATATATATATGAAGAAAATCTAATTAATTCTTTGATTGTACATGTTTGCATTTAGCACTTATTACGTAAGATTGGATAACTCATTCTAGGCTTCATCCCTAGAGAAGACTGATCCTTTGTCTATCATCAACCATTTATTGACTGTAGTTCTTCATGCAGACATGGGGTCATGTAGGATTTGACACTTCCAAATAAGTATGTTAACTGGTATTATTGAGCAGTTATTGTTTATGGGATTATATTTTTAAAATTTCTCGTCGTACCCTCCCTATAAATATATAGAAAATAATATCTCTACACAAGCACTGTTGTTAATGAAGCAAGTTTGGAAAGAAAGTAGGACATACATTTTGTGTATATTGATATTTTAAAATTTCAAAAAATCTGTAAAGAAGATTGGAGCCACTCTCAGTGGACAATTTTGAAAATTTCCCAGGTGTATATTTTCACATTTTAGTTTGACTTAATTCAATATTTATTCGTGTTTTGCCTGAAAGTATATCTGTGTACCACTTGTGTGTCTGATGCCCATGGAGGACAGGAAATAGCATCAGATCCCCTGGAACTGGAGTTACAAATGGCTGTTATCTGCCACATGAGTGCTGAGACTCATATGTAGTTCCTCTAGAAGAACAGCCAGTACTCTTAACCACTGAGCCATTTATCTCTCCACGACACTGGATGTGTTTTAAGAAATGAAATATTATATTCTTGTCAAAAAAAACCATACATAGCATACGAAAATTCTATATACATGAAGGGACAAAATAAAGCAATATTTTCATTTGTTTAGATTTGCTTAATGACATGATTTTAAGAAATATATAATAAGACTCAAATTTTCTCTCCATATGTATTTTAATGACATAGATTAATTATTGAATAAATTTCCTTTTAATATAATAAAATTAAGTGTATTTTGAAGTCACATTTTACTTACCAAGTCTACTGGCTTCTGACTCTTTGGCTCCATCGCAGTTCTGTAACTGACCATGTACCAGAGATGCTGGAGGGAATAAAGATTTTAGAAGCAGGTGTTTTAAATGATTAGGCCAGCTTTGGCCAGTTGAAATATTTATTTATTTATTTATTTATTTATTTATTTATTTGTTTGTTTGTCTATATGATGTTGAGAGTCATGTGTGGTCTGATGCACATACTTGGAGTCAGAGAGAAATTTTGTGGAATTGCTTGTCTGCTTCTACATTTACATGAGTCAGGAGTTTGAACTCATGTTGCAGGCTTAGTTGACATCAACCTTTTCCTGCTGAGCCTTTTCACCAATATCAGACACATTAGAAAATTTAAACTTTGTAGGTTACTGTGACGTTCTATAGACATCATGGTGACTCTACATTAGACAAATTTATATGGAAAGAATCAGAATATTCTCAAATCACTTTAATCAGATTTCTCTAGTTACTAGTCAGATATTTTTATTTCATCATTGGAAAGCCTAAGAGAAGACCACTTTCCTTTCAATGAATAAAATTTTGTTTGTTTATTTGTTTATTTGAGATAGGGTCTCACTGTGTAGTCCAGGCTGGTGTCAAAATGGCAGCAATCCTTCTGCTTCACCATACTGAGAGTGAAAGCATATTCTACCAAGTCCAACTCTATTATAAAATATTTATAACAGCCATTTCAAAATACACTATATTTTTTACATGGATGAATGAATTAAATTTATATTTTATACAATTCCACTACATTTACATTGCTAATTTTTAACTTTAAAGTTATTATTTTTTTTACCATATAAGGCACATTTACTTAAAAGTAAGGAATAATATACAAAATGCAAATAAGTTTCATATATCCAGAGTACTCTGTTTATAAAATGAATTTATTGTTTATGACACCTTGTTTATAATTCTTTTTTACTTATATTTTCTTATGTTTTGCTACTGCATGTCCTGGTTTTCAAATTTATTTTTAATTTGATTTAAAAAATATAGAGTTTGAAGGTTTTGACAATCCAGTGTTTATTTCATATAATTCTGAAATATATCAAAGCATAATAAAATTACGTATGTCTACCTTATGTGTCTCTTTAGTTTAGCTGAAGCTTCTTAAAATTTCATAGTAGCTGAAGCTCTTTCATTTGTGTTTTGCTGCATAAATATAATACAAGTATTTATCCATTTATGCTACTGTTAATGGGAATTTAATTTCTTTTGACTCCAGATTCAAAATAGTTTGCTTATTAGTACCTCATGTATCCATATTATTCAAAAGAACTCATGTAAAATACACCTACATATAAACATTAAGCCCTTTGTGTATCTGTTTAAAAAAGAAAATGGTAAGAAACAAAAAAAAATGTGTTGAAATAAGTTATACAATATTTTCCTATGAAGATATTTATGTTTTGTGAGATATATATGCATAGGTTCTTTCCTATAAAATGATTATTAGGCTTTCTAGTTCTTAGACATATATGTCACAATATACATAATGCCAAGTAATTTGTAAAAGTGTTTGTACCAATTTGCAATCCTGCCTGCCAGCAGCATAGAAAAGGTCTGTCATCTGATATTGCCAACAGTATTTGAAAATTGATTTTTATAAGAATGTGGATACATACTCAAGGGAGCAAATATGGAGACACACTGCAGGACAGAAAGTGAAGGAGGGACCGTCTACAGACAATTCCACCTGGATATCCATCCTATGTGCAGTCACCAAAAGTAGAGGTTGATGTGGATGTCAAGATGTACACGTGACAGGAGCCTGATATAGCTGTCTCCTTAGAAGTCTGCAAGAGTCTGACATACTCAGAGGCAGATACTCACAGCTAACCATTTAACTGATCATGAGGTTCCCAATGGAGAAGATAGAGTGAAGGCTGAAGGAGTTGAGAGGATTCGTGACACCATGAGGAAAGCAACAATCCCAACCAACCAGAGCCCCCAGGGTCTAAACCACCAGCCTGGGAGCACTTAGGGAGGGACCCGTGGCTGCAGCTATATATGCAAGGGAGCTATATATAAGGGGAGAAGAGATCCTTGGTCCCATGAAGGCTGGACGTCGTGGGAGGGGTATTCGAGGGTGGGGAGGTGAGGTACAGGGGAGGGTGGTGGGGGTACACCAACGTGGAGGCAGGAGGAGGGGGAAGGGATACTGAGTTCCTGGGAGGGAGGGGGAAATGGGTAAGGAGAGAACATCTGAAATGTAAATAAAATTTCCAATAAAAAAAATAAAATAAAAAATAAAAAAGAATGTGAATACATATAAAATCCTACTATGCACTATTATCGTGTGTATTTTCATATTCTTGTTTTTTAAATTACTTGTTCAATTACACAATTTGAGTACTATTTATCATTTGCACGCATTAGGAGTAATCTAATTTATAGGACTAATCTACTTTATAGGACGATGTCTCAGTCTCGGCTTTATTGCTGTGAACAGTCACCATGACCATGGCAACTCTTATAAAGAAAATATTTAATTGGGGATGGCTTACAGTTTCACATACACACTACTACCATTACCACCACTACTATCACCTGCACAATAACATCAACATAACAGGAATCAACAAATACTGGTTGTTGATATATCTCAATACCACTAATGTCAATTCCTAAATAATAAGATACAGACTAATGGGATGGATACAGAAAAGATGATCCATTCTTGTGCTACACCCAACAAGCTTTAACACTAAGGATAGACATCACTTCAAGGTAAAATGAAAGAAAAATATATTCCAATCAAGTGAATCTAAAAAGCAAGCTGTTATAAACATTTTAATATCTGACAAAATAGAATTGGGACCAAACCTAATCTGAACAGATAGAGGTCATTACATACACAACAAAGAAAAACTCCATCAAAAGGACATTTCAATTGTTAAGAACTATGCTCTAAACCCAAGGACACTCAAGTTCATAAAAGGAATATTACTATAGCTAAAATCACAATATTGCTCCTCACACACAGGTAGAAGGAGACTTCAGTACTCAACTCTTCCTAAACAAGTCATCCAGGAGGACAAAAAATAAGCAAATAAATTCTGTAGCTAAATTATATCACAAACCAAATAAACCTAATAGATGGTTACAGAACATTCACTCAAACACAAAAGCTGATGGGGTTAGCAGCGCCACGAGGTGGGGGTGGGGGCAACAGTTTCAACTGGTCATACCCCTGGAGCTTCTGGGGATTAGACCACCAACCAAAGAGTTCACATGGAGGGACCCAGGGCTCCAGCTGCATATGTGGTAGAGGATTGACTTGTTGGATGTCAGTGGGAAGAGGGCCCCTTGAGCCGGAGGGTGTTCGATGACCCAATTAGGGGAATGCCAGGGCAGGAAGACAGGAATGGCGTGTGGGTGGGGAGCAAGCTCATAGAGGCAGAGAGAGGAGATGGGATAGGGGTTCTGAAGGGGAGACCTGGAAGGGAAAACGATTGAAATATAATAAAAATAAAAAAAGAAAAGAAAAGAAATAATTAAAGCCAAGTTGAGAGAGAGAGAGAGAGAGAGAGAGAGAGAGAGAGAGAGAGAGAGAGAATTCCTTCTTTCAGTACCTCATGAAACTTCTTCAAAATTGACCATGTACTTAGACACAAAGCAATCATCAACAGATACGACAAAATTGAAATAATAGCTTGTGTCCTATCTGACCACCATATAATAAAGTTATATATCAACAACAAGAGAAAGCTTCCAAACTCATGGAACTGAACAACTCTTTATTGAATGAAAAGTGAGTCAAGGCAGATAGTAAGTAAAATTAAGGACTCCCTAGAATAGAATGCAAAGGAATACAAAGAATGCCCCAAATTATGGGATACAATGAAGGTGGTTCTGAGAGGCAAGTTCATAGAGTAAGTGCCCACATAAAAGCAATTGGAGAGACCTAATACTAGGATCTTAACAGCAGACCTTAAAATCCTAGAACTGAAAGAAGAAAGTACACCAAAAAGGAGCAGGCATCAAGAAACAATCAGAAGGCTGAAATCAATTAAATAGAAACAAAAGGTAAAACAAAAAATCGATGAAACAAACAGGTGGCCCTTTGAGAAAAATCAATAAGATTGACAGAACCTTAGGCAAATTAACTAAAAGGCAAACAGAGAAAATCCAAATTAACAAAATTAGAGATGAAAACATGGACATAAAGACACTGAGGACATCCAGAAAATAATAAAGATGTACTTTAAAAACTTATGCTCAAATTGCAACACTTAAAAAAGTTAAATCAAGATTGGGTACACAATTTTAGCAGTCATATAATCTCTTGTGAAGTGGAATCAGTAATTAAAATGGTACCAGTCCAAAAAGGCCAGGGTGAGATGATTTTAGACCAGAATTCAACTAGCTTTTCAAAGAAGTGTTAATTCCAATGCTCTTCAAATTATTTCACAAAGTAGAAACAGAAGAAACATTGCCCATGAATAAGAGCATCAAAAGATGATTCTCCATGAGATTAGATGCATCTGTAGGAAAGGGAAATATAATAGGTAGTGTAAAAGATAGAGCGTGGGACTGTAATGGGAAGGTAAAATGTAAAAAGAGGAAGAAGAAGGGAAGAGAGCAATGAGAGAGATTATACTGGGACAGCTGATATTGAGGGACATTTGAGGAGCAGTATGAAAATCTAATACAACAGATATTGCCTAAAATATATATATGGTGATCTAAATGGAATTGCCAAATAATGAGAGACATAGAGCCCCTCCTGAACATATCTTATCACCAAACCAAGTTTCCCAAACTGGGATTGGTCATAATACATCAAATGAAAATCCCCAAAACAAACCAGATCATTTGTAAAACTATAGCTTGCTCTATACAAACAGACAACAATGTACCTTTGCTGAGGACAGCACCTACACAATTCATTGGACATGCGAAGTTGAGCTGGTGCCTACATACAGCCTATAACACTCCATGCTGCAGTCGTTGGTACAGGAAGGTTCTCTGCACAGTACCAAAGGAGAAATGTGAATACCAATCAAGCCACAAACCATGTATTGGTGTGTTACCTCCAAGATATGCTGGTGCAATGGTGGCAAAGGTTTGTGATGATAACCAACAAATATCAGATTTGGCGTGGGATAATGCCAATGCCTGATGCTGCCTGGGTTATCATGACCCTGAGAAGGGATGGTCCAGGAATGTAGAGTAAACCCAAATACCACTGCTCAAAAATAAACAACAAGAAAAAAATAAAATATACCCAAAAAATGACTCTTAATTACATTCTGTTTTGCTTATGGAGCAGTGCCTTGCTCTGGCAGCTTTAGAGAGACTTCCTCCTGCAGCAGATAGGAACACATACAAAGATACAATCAGACATTACCTATATAGAGAGAAGCCTTGAGTCACATAGTTCTAAATGGGATAACTTCATCAAATCCCTCCCTGCTGGGATGGGCAGGAAAGGAGGCAGTGTAAGAACCAGACTGGATAGAATGCATGAAGAAAGAAAGACCCTCTAAATCAATGATGAATGCACATAGGAACTCACAGAGACTGAGGCAGCATGCAAAAGGCCTACACAGGTCTGCACCAGATCTGGTTGTAGAAAAGAAAGAAGTGGACACATACCTCCATCCCTAAACTAGAAGGAATATTCATATGACAATCACTAGCAAATGAACATTTAGTTTTCTCCAAGGAGTCTCACTAAGGAAACAAACTACTCATAAGGATAGGCTGCATGCCCAGCGGCAGATGGCCAACAGAAAATGAACTCAGTGGCATCTTTGGAAATCCCTTCTTGTCTCATAATGTCATGTCAGGGTTTTTCCATTTCTTTAATCTTATTTTTTATCATATATATATATATATATATATATATATATATATATATAATAATATATACATACATACTTTACAGGTTCTTTGTGTATATGTAGTGGCTACCAGTTTAGCATTTTTATGGAATTCCTGAAAGTTCAAACCAGTGGGTCACTAAGTCTATATATGTTTCTTGTGCCTTTCTTTGGTCTTTTTCCTTCTTTTTGTCCTTCTGTTTGCTTGTTTTATTCTATTCTGATGTTGCTTTTGTTTTATCTATTATATTATATTTTATTCTTTTTTCCATAGACGTCTTTGTGTTCTAGTGAGAAGCAGAAAGGAGTGGATCTGGTTAGTAGGAAAGGTGGGAAGAAGTGAGGAAGCATGTGGGAAGGCAAACCATAATTAAGATATATTATGTGATAAAGAAAATCTACTTTCAATAAAAGGGAAAAGGAAATAGCTATTGTAACCTATCCACATACAATTATACAATTCCTAAATTGTGTTGAAGGTGGAGAATAATTTTGAAACATATATTGTTCTCAAGCAATAATTGTGATCATGTATAATAGTTTTATTTTAAAACCTTTTATTTTAATTAACTTATTTTGTATGAGTATATGGGGGTTTGCTGAATGATATATCAACAAAGGCCAAAACACTTTGTAGGATCCACCAAATGGTAAAAACTGTAGTCAAGTCCACTAAAAGAACAGTATAGTGCCTTACACTGGTAAACTATTTTTACCTCATCCTCTATATATGATAATTTCCAGAAAATACATTTGTTTTGGACCTAGACTATTCTAGATTCCAAGGTTCTCTCAAAATTCTTAAGTTAAGCTGCATCTATCTTGCTATTGTCTATCATCTATCTATCTATCTATCTATCTATCTATCTATCTATCTATCTCATCTATCTATCATCGATCTATCTATCATCGATCTATGTATCTATGACAGGAGCTTTCATAACGATTATTCTCATTTTATTTCCCAGAGCTAAAGTAACAGATGTTCAATATGTGACTTGGCTAAAGAGAATATTTCATTTATGCCACATCATGTTTTTTATACTAGGGAAAGTGTATACCTGAACGACTTTTTAGGAACTTTTATGTTCTATACAATGGATGCCATAAATTTTTTTCAGCATCAGGAACGTGCTTACTCATCTGGAAATTTGAGAAATTCTGCACAGGTGTCCTGTGGCTTATTAAAATTGGATAAGCTCGAGGACAGCCATTCTGCAATCCTCTACAAGATTGAATGTTGTTTATCAGCTCGAATTCAGAAGAGATTTTTGAGAAAAAGGTAAAAGTGCTTCAGACTTTTAGGGATGTTGTTATACAAAAAGTAAGAAACTATCAGAAATAAACACACTTTTTTTCTGTAGAATAATGATTCTTAGGTCTCATTTGGCTTAGCGCTAACTGTACGTGTAACTGAGAAGGTCCTTATCCTGTGGCCTTTATCATGTCTCCTCTGTGAAACAGTACTCATGAACCTCACTTACATAATGATTGACAGTGTACATAAGATCATGTTAATTAGTGTTTATATCCAGTCCTAGAATAATGCTTTTCATTGTGTTTCCATTCCTGCCTGGATACTAAGGAATAAAAAGGCATAAAATACCTTCAATTCAGAAATTTCTGTATCCCAAAGACTATGACAAAGTAATAATAGTGATCACACCAAATAAACATCCAAGACAGTATACGTTAAGGACAGATATATCATATATGTAACATGTACAGAGTATATGTTACTGTGCCTGCATGTTGCCTACCCAATGCCTCAAAAACATGGGGCTAATAATATTTACAAGTTATTCTAACTGTTGAAGACAAGGGTATATAAGTGGGTTTAATATGAATAAATGATAGCTATCTAGTAAGCAGCAAAGACAAAATTCTAATTGAGTCTAACTTCTGTACTCTTAATAGAAGCCTTCTTGCATTACTTTACAAAGAGCATGAGTGGCTGGAGACTTCAAAACATGCATTGCACCCGCATCAGGTTCTTCACAATTGCCCACAACTGTAGTTTCAGAAGATCTGATGTCCTCCTCCGGCTTCTGACATCACTTGCAAGTATGTAATACACAAAAACTTATGTAAACAGACACACAATATAAATAAAAAGAATTTGCCTCCAAAGCAAATGTAAAACTAGGGTACAAGAGACAGACAAAAAAATTAGAAAAATAGAGAAAATGTACTAAAACTCACTTTGTTCAGAAATGTTATGATGATATCTAATACCTTGTATGTAACTTAAAAAATGAAGTTATGAACAAGAACGTGATTAAACAGAAATTAAGTAGATAAAACAATGGATCTATTTTCACAGTATACTTTCTTTATAGGTATGCTTGGTGATGCTAATGGCTTCAGAGTAATTTTAGTTTTGCAAAATGCATTCATGGTCTTTACAGGTATTATAGTGCCATGATTTCTAAAAGGCAAACTGAAATGTGGTGCCCTGGTATCCGTTTCTTTAATTGAGCTGTTAAAATATATATCATTTGAATGAAATTATAATGATTTCATTAACCTATTTTGCCCTTTCTTACATATGACTATAAATGCGATAGGAAATTAAAATTGCCCATTGCTTGAGGAAAGCAATCAAGCTAGATTGACCAATATGCTTATACACTTGTCTAGCCCCTCTGCCCCCTGTGTAGAAAAGCTGGAGGGAGAAGATCATAGCAAATATTTATTTTTCCATATAAAAAGAATAAAGACTAGGCTCAAAATGACAACGAATCACCCTTACAGAAACCAAGGCATGAGATTTGGGTTTATGAAGATTTCTAGTTTAAAAATTATGGTAAGGCAAATCAGCTTTTCTTGTTATATGGAATGCATAAATGCATATACATTCAGATATTTTCTGATGTGAGCTTTAGATGGCTCCAAAAACAACAAATCTTTCAACATAGGATGATTGCAATGTCTACAGCAAAACAGGCTATGAAGCATGCACAGGTGTACACTTTCACTTCCTGGATGCTATACAAGCCAGCTGCTCTACAAGGCACAAAGACTTGCATATTTGGTGATTTTTTTTTTTTTCAAAACTGGAATGGTGTCAATGACAATGATGTAAAGATGTCATGAGAAAACGAGAAATATAAAACTAATTTGATACTTAATAAAGGGGGGAGGGAAGTAAAGTAAAAAGGGTCTGCACCAGTGCCTCTGCTACCTGGGAAGCACGTGTGTCTCTGATCTTTTTTTTCTGCTTTTGGGATTTCTTTCCTTCTACAGGATTACCTTGTCAACTTCCATGAGAGGGCTTTTGCCTTGTCTTACTGTATTTCGTTTTGTTGTGTTTGGTTGATGTCTCTTGGTAGCCTGCTCTTTTCTGAAGGGAGAAGGAGGGAAGTGGAACTGAGAAGAGGTTGTGTTAGAGGGAACTTGGAGGAGTGAGTAAAGGAAAACTTGAATCAGGATGTATTGTATGAGAGAAGACTCTTTAGTCAGAAAAAAAGAAACAAAAGAAAACTAGAAAAGGTAGTGTCCTACATAGCATGCCTTCCAGTGTATAAACAAGTCTTTTATTGTATCTGCTTCTTGTCATGTCCCCCTTCTCTCCTCTCTCCCTCTCCCTTTCTCCTTTCCCTCCTTCTGCTCTCTGTTTCTGTTTCCCTATGTCTCTCTCTGTGTGTCTCTCTGTGTGTCTTTCTTAGTCTCTCTCTCGCCCCCTCCCACATGCACAATATTGCCACCAATTATTCTAAAATCTTAGCAAATATCAAATAATACTAACTTTTCCCAGTGATGGCACAAGCACTCCTGAGATTAGACCATGTTTGTCTCTGTTACTTATGTGGGTAAACCCATAGTCTATGAGGAAGGATTACACTGAAACCTATTTCTTAAGTGATTTGCTTTCCAAAGGGACATTCACAGATTTCTTTCTTTTTTTTTTTTTCCATAAAGTATATCTGCTTACCTCTCTGCAAAGAACCTGAGCCTAATTTTAGATTGTGTGTGTGTGTGTGTGTGTGTGTGTGTGTGTGTGTGTGTGTCTTGGGGGGCTTTCCTTTCAGGATTTTTGATTTGCATTGCAGAGATGACAAACTTAAGGGAAAATCAGCAAAACATGCAGGGAACAATAGAGAACTTGAATAGAAAATAAAACTGTTTATTTTGTTGAAAGAGCCCCATAGCTTTTTAGAAATAGCTAGTGGCTACATCCTTTTGTGAACATCATCAAGGAATGGCCTGGAGTGAAAGGTTTCACTTGACGAATAATTTGTACAGCTAATGAGTGTAGGGTTAAGGATACTTAGCTCTTTTCTTGTAGTAAAAACAATTACTATTACATTCATGTTATAGCTTATTTTTCAAAACCTTGAAAGCTTGAGATGTGTGGAGCTGTGGAAATCCTGAGTAAACCTGTAAAGAATAGAGGAAATTCTTAGTGAACATGAATTATTGACATGGCATAGCCTCAGAGCCATGAGAAATTGTCAAAAAGTCTTTCTCATACAGGTTAGGCTTGAAATTACCAAAGCTTTCCGTTAGTTCACAGTGTGTCCAGGCACCGAGGATTCCTTTTCCCTACTGCTTACAGTGTCAAACCCTTGCCTACAGAGACATCCCAAGTAGATGACTACAAAGCCTCTAGTTACTCAGCCATTTCAGTGACCCAAGATGCTTTAATTTTTCATTCCTAACTTGACATTGTATTTGACATAGCAGTTTATCCTATGTGGTGCAGAAAGTAGAAGGAAAAAATGGAGATGCAGAATTTTGATACAGTGCTTGTTGTCAAGTGTAAAACTATAGCTTCAAGAAAGAAAGAGTAATACAAAAAGATACAGACAGAAAGAAAGAGAAATCAAGAAAAAGAAAGGGAAAGGAAGGAAGGAAGGAAGGAAGGAAAGGAAGGAGGAAAGGAAAGAAAGAAAGAAAGAAAGAAAGAAAGAAAGAAAGAAAGAAAGAAAGAAAGAAAGAAAGAAAGAAGAGAGGGAAAATGATAATTAAAAAAGAAACAAGAGATGGGTATTTCCATATTGGGTCTGCTTCTATGATGCCTTTCTAAGATTATTAAGATGTTATCTGAATATGATACATATATATTTAAACAGCATCTATTGAAATTACATTATTCAAACCTTGTTGTTCCTCTGAGTTAATAGTCCCTGTATTATTTATTTTCCATTTTGAGTACAGTTTGCTTCTCCTCAATATCCTCATAGCAACAACAATTTTATGCAATGTAGTAATGTTAAAAGAAAAAGCTTTACATTATATTTAGTTTTATATTTGATTGAAAATAAATCCATAAAATCTAATAAGGAGATATCATTAGAAAATAATTCTCAAAAACATAGAATCATTAACTCAGGCTTAAAATCAAATGCCACAAACTAAAATATGATACCAAAATTTTTTTTAAAAAATTAACTTTCTTTACTAAAATAATCACTATTATACTCATAACTTTTATTCTTTAACTTTTGATAAGCCCAGAGTTATAAAGGATATGGGATTTCTGCACATTGTTCACATTTTACAAAAATACTATGAAGATCCATATAAAATTTTTCAATGTAATAAGTGAGCTTGCTACTAGGTTTAATTTACTTACTTCATCTATGTTTCTTTGTTTGGATTCTAATCACCTATTCTTGATGTCTTTGTTTACCTGGTACTGGGGAAAAGAACAAACAAATTCCATTTCACATACCACATTTTAGGGAGCTCTGCTAGAAAATAACTTCTTCCTATGAATTCCCAGATTTCAGAATATTAACTTCCCATCATTTACCAGATGCCTGTCAATTTCTTCATTCTCCTGGCTTTACACTTCTCTATTTTTATCTTGGGATATCAGTGACATTAATTCAATGAGACATCAAATGAATGGCAGTATGTCCTAGGCTCCTTGAAGCCTAAGGAGATGTGTTTTTACTGCTAGATATGATGACCACTGTGTCCAGGAAAATACACACTATGTCTATAAAGTCATGAAGAATTCAGATCCTATGCTAATTTGTATGACTGAAAAGATACTGTGTGTGTAAAAGTATCTTTTATTTGCCGAATGTAATTGTTGTCTTGAGCTTAATGCGCTTAATGCTGAATAAGCTTACCTTTCTATTTCTGAACTATGGTTGGCTGGTTCAACTAAACTGTTATGCCTCAAAACACCTCTTCAAACTGATTGATTCAAACTTTTTCCTATTGGTTTCTGATTGAATTGCTTTGCTTGACCTCATACTAACTTTGTCAGTGTGTTTTAACCTTCTGGATTTTTATTCTGTCTCATCCGTCTCTATAGGGCATTCTAGCTTGTTTTTTCTGCAACCTGTAAAACTGTCTTGATAAAATGTCTCCTCTCCTAAACCATTCTGACAAATCTTTTTCTGATTCATCACTTTGTTCACTCACCCCCCCCCCAATTAGATGTCACTTGCAAAAATGGACTCTTTTTCTTCTACAAACTAACCTTACTTACATTGTTTGGAGATTAAAGATGTGTACTAAGGGTATGTTTATATTCTATCCAGGAAGATTAAAGATGTGTCATTCTGGCCAGATCACATAGACATATAAGATGTTGTGACAAAATCTTTTATCATTGCAACCATGTTGCTTGATTAAATTCTTCTATAATTGTGAGCTGACCAAGTCCTACATATACACAGCTCACTAACTTAGGTATGCAGATATGTATGTAGATGTTTTCTGTAAACAAAAGATATTATTGTTACTACCATATTTACAATGTGAGCTGTTCAAATAGTTAAATTGATCTTGAGATCAGAAGTCCTTGTCAATGACAGAAGATTTCTTGCCTCCAATTATCCATAGCTCACAGGTCTAGTCTATAACTCATTCATCTTTACCAAAGCCATCCCATGCCAGCAGACTCCTGCCCTTCTTCATTCAAATTCAAAAATATATTGTATAGACAACTGTGAGAGTGAGTTTTTAGAGTAAGTTAATTATAGATTCATAGAAGAACAAAACTAAGAACATCTTCAGCTCTTGGCCAAGGATAAAATCTGTGGTCACTGCCCTAAAACTTCCAGGCTAACTTTTATTTCCTGTTCTCTTCTTCAGCAAAATCTCTCGGGAAGACCTTTAATGTCGCATTCAGACAGAAGCTCATGTCCTTCCTAAAAGACATCTTTATCTTGACCCAGTTCTACAACATCCTTCAGATATATTAATAAAAAATAAAACTTAAAAATATCTTCATCTCTAAGATTAAAAATGTGTATGTTATATATATTAGTCTAATGCTATTTCTGTGAGATAAGATATCTTTCTGTTTTTACATTATTTTTTATCTCTACAGTTGTCTATTATTTCATATCTTCTTTTAAAAACAATTTGTGCCTTTTAGTTTCTTTCCTTCTTTTTTTTTTTGGTTTTCAGTAAAACAGTCCCATTTCCTTAGTCTATCATATATTGGTTTTTCATACATTGTTACGGTTCATTTTGAATTCAGGAGTGAATTTCACTCTTCCCCTGTGCAAAAACAAAGAAATTAAGAAAAGTGCACAAATGGAAATGTACAAGGGAGCCACAGAAGATGTGAAGCTAATCCAGAGTAGTTTGCAAACATTATACAGGGAGAGGGAAGCAAAAACATAAAGGTAATTTAAATTTACATGCAAAGGGTGTAATTCCACTGTTAACAAATATGCCCCAAAGGCAGCCATAGTTTTGGTCACAGTTTCTCTGCACTAAAGGCAAAACAGCCACTTGTTAATAGAAGATGAGATTTACATTACACTGGAAATGAAGAATTATCTTTTTAGGAATAGAATAGTTTGAGAGTAATCCTTTGTCACTAACCTCAGTAAAATAGAAAAGAAGTCTGTCCTTTTGTCACAATTACTGCCTTCTTGTCTCTTCTCTGATGACTAATTCTCCCATGTTAGTGAAATTTTAGAGGAAGTCAAACACAGTTGTATTATCTTTGAGATCATTTCCACAAGAGTCCCTGTGCTTGGAATATGTGTGTTAGCTTAAAGGTGGACGAGTTTACTGAAACCATGGTAGAAAGTCTTCCAATTTACTGTCACTGAAATTGTTTCAAAGTGTTTGATGTAATTTTTTTAAATCCCCAAAGAATTGAAATACATTACTCAGTTAGGCAACAGCATCTGTAGGAAATGTAGTTTACAGTGGGCATTAGCATCCTGTCTCTGATTTTGAATACTTTTAAGAAAGTAAGTTACACTATGGTTTAACTATGGTTAAACTATGTAGACACATTAAAGCTTGACAAGAAAGTTGGACTCGTGTTTCTGGCACCTTGAGTTATACAACCTTCACAGACATTCCCCTACCACTGAGTGCAGGCTGTTAACAGTGCTGTTAAGAAATGTCTTCATTTTATTTCCACAATATTCAGACAGATGGTCTCAAAGAAAACTGTGTTGTTATTGTTTTTCTGATCAAACCTTTGCTTCATTAAAATTATATATATGTATATGACTTACTTTCTCCTTAAACTATATTTCTTCAGTGTCCCAAAGTCTCTGCATTTCTCATCCTACTGAGCTACCTAATGTTTATGTCAGGCTTTAAAAAGTCTAGAGGTGATTATCCAGTTGTGTTGCTATCCAACTCTTTATAAAGATCTTAAAAACAAAAATCTTAATTCAAGCATCCAGTGATAAACATTTTAAAATATTTTAGCAAATAATATATTAAAATATGCTAAATTCAGCCACAGTAATTCATTGGGGTTCTTTTATCCTTGACCTCCTTACTATGATTCCTAGACAATAAATCACTTCCTTATTCTTTTGCTGGTATGCTGTACCAGCACGGTTCTTTTCTGCTTTCCAAAGTTCTTTTATGAAGACCTCAGCTATCATCTAGGGAACAGAAGCATCGCCATTGTTTGGTTGTTGCTGTTTTTTTTTTCTAGTGTCAAACTATCCTGTGGCATTTTACTGCTCATCCCTCTTATTTTTTCATATACTTTAGATATCTGTAGGATATGTTTTATCCTTACCTGTCTTTCTTTTTTCTTTATGTGGTCTTTATAGACACCATATTTCTGAGTGAATTTCTACTTCCAATCTTCAATGGGATTTTTCAGCCTCTATATTTCTTTAAACATTTCTGCAGCTATTTTGCTCTTTAAAGCTGTTGGCTTGATTCCTTCCCAAGGGAATTTTTTATATCATTTTTAAACATGAGCCACCACTTTGTGACATCTGGAAAGGTGAACAGGATTCTTTCCCCATGATCATCGCTCTTATATTTTTTTAATTTCTTCTTTCTCTCATAGGGATATTCTTAACCTCCAAATACCTCTGCCAAATTTCTTAGTTTTGAGAAATTAATTTCAGCTCTTATCATACCATGTTCAGAAAAGCTAACATTTCTCTCATTGCCTTATGCAACCTCTGTATTTCCTTGTGTAAAAACATTATCAATTCTCTGACCCAATTTCAGGGAATTTGTTTTCCTTGATAAATAAACAGAAAAATGAATGTGTCTAAGTTAGTATGTTTCAATCTGGTACTACAGACCAGCAGAATATTTTAATTATTGGCAAGTATCTTAGAGATAAGCAGGCCTTGAACTGTAGCCATTTATGAACTCACTGATTCTGTCCTTTATTTCATGGAGGTATTAGTAATATATTTTTTTAAATTGTGTAATTCTTGTCATATTTCAGATGTATATGCTACATGTGAGAATCTTGTATCTCTCACATTAAAATAACAATTCTTCATTTGCAGAGATGTCTTAATGCCTGTGTGCTAATTTGGGTGTTGTGTGTGTGTGTGTGTACACGTGCGTGAGTGCACACTTGTGCATGCATGTATATTCATGTGCATAAAGTCCCTTATGGTAAAGAGATGAGGAGAACTTTCATGGTTCATCTTTAGAATTTTTTCTATTTAATAACATTTTCTCATGTCAGTTTTAACATGTGGCATAATCATGTGATTATTTGTATTTGTACAAATATATTTGTATTTGTTTTAAATGAAAATGGCTCTGGATTTATTTTTGTGATGCTTTCTATACGATTTCCAACTATAAAATGCATAATTTGTGTGCCATGCCCTGATAATTTGTCATATGAATTACAATATGACATGCAGAACAGTTCTGATGGCAGAACATAAAAACTTATTCATTAATAATTCTTTCTCTATAAATTCAGCTTTGCATAAATATGCATGTGCAGCCTTTATTTTATTAAAACTCAAATTCTCACCCCTTTCCCTTTACGTGATGTGTTAGACCACCCTAAACATGACAAGTAGCAGGCTAGTCATTAGAAATACAAAGGTAAAGATGATGTTCTTGCCCAAAATGGTTTCTAAAACTTGTGGGAAGTACATCCGCATAACACACAGAATTACAGAACAAAGTGATTTTATCATATCTTTCAAGGTGCACTTTCATCTCTCAGTTTCTGTTCTACCTTTAATTCTTCTCAAATATAACTTTTAACTTCTTTTAAAATCCTATGTTAATTCTTTCTTTCTTCTAGGATTTGGATTACAATTTGAAGGATCCATAGTCTTCCTAAACTCCACTTTCATTCCTAATGAAAATTACTTTTACTCTTTTCTCTGTAAAACTTTCCAAGAAAAAAGTCTTTCACAAAACATATAAAAAGTGGAATGTGATAGAGTTAACCCTCCTAATTGCATAGATTCAATACCTATTCTTAGTGTTTTATTAGCGTGTAAACATTACATTTTGTTCCACTTGCTTTTTTGTATTTGCCACAAGTAAATTCATTTTTTCTCTCTGTTATAAGATCAACCATATAAAAAGTTAGTGATCATTAATCATTTCCATCACCTGCCTACATTAAAAATCTATCCCATATTTATGGCATAAAGTAGTCATTCTATTGTGATCATGGGTCTCTAGGTAGTAATCTTGACTCTCTTTAGCAAAATAATATGTTTCCTATGTGTAGTTAGCCATTGGTAACTTAGTGATGGCTCTATATGGAGGAGTCACTGATGCTTTCTCAGGCAAGTATACTCTACATTCTTTACTGAAGTTTCTACTAGAGTCCTCCCTATATTCACTGTCTCAGCTATTTATTACCTAATTGTGGAAGTCATACAATTTCATTGCCCTTGTGTTCCATTGGTGAAAATGCTCACAAATCTGTACATATTCAGAGAAACATTACTTGTTTTCTGATTTTAATAAATGTCATGTCTTATAAATTTAATGACATCTTTTGAAATTCAATAGTATTTAGTACTAGCAAATACAACCCATAGGCTTAGATTTTTCAAAACCTCCTTTATTTAGGGTTCTTCAATGCTTCAACCTCACTTCTAGCCCACTGACCATAGGTAGGGGAAAAGGAGGTTAATAGGAAAAGAGTGTTGTAGACCTGTGTAGAAGTCCACTTCATCCCAGCAGTCCAGTTCAATAGCAAACACCAAACACAAATCAGCAGCAGACACATGGTCTTGCAGAAACACACAGTTACACCAAATTGGCAAGAGTCAGTGCAAGTAGCCAGAATTAGCAGGAATACCTCAAGAATATCATTGGCATGTTTCTCTCTACAAAGTGAAGACCAGCGAAAGTGTCACAAGGTGTGGCGATACAAGAGCATCCGTCACTGATTGTAGGGTTCTTTATATTCTTTCTAAAATCAGGTGCCCTCCCATGTGTCTGTTTCCAGAAAACTATCACATGCCTTCTCACAAAACAGCTCCCAGAAAAACATCATGTGCAACTGAGTTGAAAAAAAACAAAAAAAAAACAAAAACAAAAAAAAACCAAAAAAAAACAGAAGTTTTCACTTTAATAGCTAATCTTGTATTTCAAATTATGTAAAAATACCTTGCTACAGACAGTACTCCAATGAGACACTTTAGGTTGTATATTACATTTGTATTTTTCTTTAATCTTTGCTGTAATACAAGTAATTACATCTTTTTCTAAAATCAACTCATTGTTAAAAAACCATTGTCCTTCTTGAGTTGTAGTCCCAGACATTACTCCAATAGCACCTATATTTTCTAATCTCTGAAAGTATGTTATAAACTCTATGGATTCAACGTTTTGTAAGCATCATGTCCCAGGTAGGATTCTTGATTGTTACTAGATCATATCCAGACAAAACTGATGCCTATGTATCTAATTATTATTCGTTTATATATAATTAAAATAATAACACATTTTTCTTCACTGGAAATCTGTATTGTTTCTTTAATCATTCACTTATTTTAGTACTAATATTAGTAGTAGAAAATTATTACATTGTAGAGAATAAAAAATATCCACTAAATTTCTACACAAAGAATTTAAATAGTTTATGACTTACCTGACCAATCATTAGACTTACTTGTTAAAATTTTATATAAGTAATTCTTACATACTACAAGGCATTAACTAAAATTTATGCATAAGTGAAGAAAATTTTAAAAAGCTGATACATTTCTGTAATTCCAGTACTTGGATGGCAGAGAGAGGTGAATCAGAAGTTCAAGTTTATACTTGGCTACCAATTTTGAGTACAGTATGGAATACTTGAAATTCATATCATTTTTAAAAAGGAAAAAACAAAAGAAAGAAAACTCTTTCTAGCCAGCACAATTATTCTGTTACCTAAAATACACACCTTATTTTATAATAGTATTACTACTTTTATTATCAATTTTCTGCTTATTGCTATACTTGTAAGTCTCAATATCAAAAAGATGTTTCCTATTTTGGTTTCCGTCATTTTAAGACTGCTTTTAATCTATATGAATCTAGAATATATTTCATAGCCTAAAATATTACTATTTTTGATGTTATTTTATCTTATCTTTGGCAGTAGGACCCTCTCACATTTTAAAATTTGTTAATGTTTCTCTTGATTTTTTTCATTGAATCTTAGTTCATGCCGCTCCTCTACATTATTATCCTAAACCATAACCAAGCTCTTATCTCAGCAGTGCTGGTGACTTTGAGTGATAATTAGAATGATGATTAATAGGTGTGGCTGCTCCGAGCTACTGAGTGATCATGTTTTTTACAACAATTCAGGAGAGAAAACACAGAAGATTTAGAGCAACACACACACCAACAATAACCATCACAAAATCTAAACAAAGGCAAAACCAATGATAATAACAACGGAAACATCATGAACTTGTATTCAAAACCTGCTTTAGGGAGATATGAGACATTTATGGATAGGGGAAATATGAAGAAATGTGCATGCAGAAATATGCACGCAGATGGGTACAGTTCCTATACGTCTAACCTGAACCTTTGACTTTTAAATCCAACACAATGAGAAAAAGCCATGCCACAATCTCCAAGAACCAGAAAGTGAGTCACTTCAGTTAGCACTTTCCAAAATACAATGGTGTGGACCTCTAAACCCAAAAGTTAAAGAAACCTTTTTCTCTTACGTTGTTTCCAGTAGGTATTTGGTTACTAACCCTATTGAAAGTAACCAACAAATCATCAAAATCAACATCATAGTATTTTTTTACCTTGATGTTTTAAAAACATTCATAGTTTTGTCTATTCTCTTACACCAAAAAGTATTTTTTATTCCAGATTATACATTAGGAAAACATTGAGTAATCATAATAATATTTAAACAAGATAAAACAATACAACTTTATCTTAAACTCTTTGTAAATAGTCTCCTAGAAGATATAAGTCCCAAATCTTGTTGAAGTGAACTGCGTTCATCCTGTCAGTAAGTTAGAGACTTAATTTGTTCATTTGTTTGTTTGTCCTCAAATTTCAAGGTTTATATTTGGCCACTGTGTCTTAAGTCAAAATTAATACTGTTTCTTCAGAAACCTTATACTTTCTTCAGATACCCTTCTCCCGATGTAAATACATTTCCATACAAATAAATATCTCTTAGATGAGGGTTTATTATTGCCTTCCTTTTAAATCTATTTTCCACAAATATTAAAACAACTGTTAGTGTATTAAGTGCAAAATTCACTTTCTAGTTTTTCTCTTTTATAGACTCTAAACAAGTAGTTTAGCTATTTACCCAGAACATTTTCATTAAATGTTTAAAATTACTCTTTTAATAGGAAAAATAAGTTTTAAAATATAATGAGTATAATAATCACATTTTTTTCTAGATGGAAGGTAATTTATATTGCAACTAATAACATTGGGTGTTTAGATACTTAGCATGTTCTGAGAAAGTGTGTATAGAAAGGGACACTAATCCTGTGATATGAAAGAGAATAAACCAAATTCTAATTAGAAAAAATATACATTTGGCGTATCCTAGAAATTTAAAATAGGTGATCAATTTGGCCATTGATTGTAGGCTATTGTAGGAAGAAAAACTGAAGCTGTGCAAGAGGTTTTAGACATAGATGGGAGTGTTTAAAGCTAGGAAAATATAAAGCACATAGTTTTAAATTTGGAAAGAGAATAGATGATGGAACGGGGTAGGATAGAAAGATGAGATGATGATAATTATGCTTTCAAAGAGTAGCTTACACTATGATTTGGCCAGTAAGTTAAAGAATAAAAGTTAAATTTGTCTTCTGAGTATTTTCCCCAACCCCACTCTGGCTCATTATTTGCTCATTCTTGTCTCCCCAGCTCTCTTGTCAATGTAATGCTGCTAAACACTTTCATTCTGCTATGAACTCTGATATTTCTTTGAAGCTTCTTTTGACACGAAGCACTGATCTCTCCTTTCATGTGTTGCTACTCCATGTTATTTACCATTATTTTAATATCTCCCCATTTCTCGTGCAATTGTATCTATTTGTCAGTTATCCTTTGATCCATGAGTACTTTGCAGGAATAGTGTAATATTTGTGTGACTTCAAATAGGTAATAGATGCAGAAGATATTGGTGTTCTTTGTATGAGTATCAAATTAAGTGATGAAGATATTAATGTAAATTTGTATGCTCAATTTAAAGAATTACTTAAATCTACATTTTAAATGTCTATGAAAATATTTTGTGAAAGATGTTTAGATATTTTGCAGAGTACAATAACATTTCTTTCCACAAAAATTATAGTGATGTCATTATAAATTCTACTTATCCTCATGAAGTTATTTTGAGCTGTTTGTTCCTCTTATTTCTATAACTTTGGAAATAAATCTTTTAAAAAGATTACCTTCTTACAAAGTTATTGTTATATGTATGTTACCATTTTTCCTATCAGGTAATAAAGATCAGAAGATAGAATTACTTCTTTATTTCATTTATTGGTTTGTATATTTTACACCAGTTCTCCTGTAGATGAGACTAGAATCAAACTCAGTGTGTAAAGAGAAAAGAACTTCTGACATTATTCCTGCTTCTATATCACAAGTTCCGGTTTCACAGCGACAGGCGAAAATAAGTGACAATGGCATGGGAGATTTCACATTATTAATACATATAAACTACAAAGTTTCCTGAGAAGTACATATACATCAAGAGGTCCAATTATATCTTGTACATATGACATATATCATCTCTACAGGCATGGCTACTACATTACTTCTATCAAGGAGAGAGGATTTAAAGTATAGAGCAAATGAATGTGGTAGTTAGAATGAGAATGGTCCCCATAGGTTCATATGTTTGAATTCTTGGTCCTCAATTAAAAATATTTGTAAGGGTCTAGGGGTATGGCCTTGTTGAAGTTGGTATGGCCTTGTTGGCGTTGGAATGGCCTTGTTGAAGAAGTGTGTCACTGGGGAGACTTTGAGGTTTCAAAAGCACACTCGTCCAGTGTCTTTCTTCTTGTATACTGACTGCAGATTAGAATATAAAGCTCCCAACTACTGTGTCAGTATAATGTCTGTCTGCTTCCCACATGACAATCATGGACTAAATCTCTAAACTTGTAAGCAAGCTCCAATCAAATGCTTTTTTTTCTAAGAGTTTCCTTGATCACCTTGACTCTTCACAGAACTAGAACAGTAACTAAGACAATGAGCAATAGCATCAATAAACTGTTCTATCCTTGTAGGGCAAGCATTTCAAGGTTAAGCTGATTGGGAGTATGTACAAAACTCAGGTTCTCTTTATGTAACTCCAGTTTGCTCAGTATCCAGTGTCCAAATAACATTTGTCCATGTTCATGACTCTTGACTACCTAGAACACTTCCAGTGTTCACTTGTTTTATGAAAGCCTTGTTTTATGAAAGGAAATAATAATGAAAAAGTCACATTCTCACGTCAATGTCCTCTTTTTCTCCAGGATCACATACTCTTGTAATCACAATTTCACAACATAATCACTGTGTAAAAGTAACTTTTATTTGTCAGATGTAATTGTCATCTTGGAGGCTTATTGATGAATAAACTCATCCTTTTTAGCTCTTTTTCATTCTCTGGTTGTCTGGTTCAATGCAGCTGTTCTGGCCCAAACTCTTCTCCAAGATGACTGATTTCATCTGACTTCTCTTAACTGTTCACTGAATTACTTTGCTTGGCCTCAAACTACCTCTGGCAATCTGTTCTTATCTTCTGTCTTCTTCTCACTCTCTGGCTCACTCTCTCTTCACCTCTGTCTAGCTTGTACTCTCTGCTACCTATCTCTGTAAAAACTGCCTCTTAACTCCACAAACTGAACTGTCAGGAACTCCATTCCACTGTACTGTCTCTCAATTCACTCAACTCTCAACTCACTGACTATCTAGAAACTCATGTCTTCTGAGTGCTGGGGATTAAAGGGGTATACCAATATTACTGGACCTAAGTTTTTCATTACCTGAAAGTTGTTTTTATACCAGTCTGGCTTTGTACTCAGAGATCTGCTTGCCTCTGTCTCCTTGGATTAAAGGTGTGTCTGTATTCCAGCCAGAGTAGTCATGTTGCTGAATTAAAAAGTCCTCTAGATCACTGATCACATCCCTTGAAGTCTCCCCCTCAGAGAGTGAGTTGCAGTCATACTCACTGCTGCCATAGTCTTGAAGAGTTTTATATTGAAATTTTGACACACCCATCTTGACATTTTTTATTGAAGATGACTGACTTTCTTTTGACTATTTCTAAAAGATAGACTTTGGGGCAATATTGGGTCAGTGGTTCTCAAAAATCAAGGAAGTCTCCTATTTGCTCTTCAGGTCTTTAGCATTATGTGTCCTAATAGGTTTTGAAGAATTTGTGCCTATGCTATAAATGATGGGTCTTTTTATTTTCTCTTATATATTTGATAGCTTTATAGAAGACACTACTCACCAGGTTTCAATGAAAAGTGTTAGTCCTGAATCACTGCTGAGATTATGTCACCTTTCTTTTCTACTTTTGAATATCTGATCATCGACTTTGGTAAAGTTAGCAATTTCTTGTAACATTATGAATTCCTATATATATGATGTTGTGCTTCTATGAGACATTTATGTCAATGCCTAGAACTGAACTTAATAAGTGATGTTTTTACAAAATATAATCTTTTTGACTTTTCTAAAAGGCAATTTCTAAAATTTTCAAAATTTAATTTTCAAAAGGTAACTGATTTAAGTTCAGTCCTAAACATTCTAGTCTGTATTTATAGAAAAATTCCTGGCCCCTATGATAGGGAGGGGTACTATAATGAAGTTTCAGAAGATTTATTTTTAATTCCGTCAGTAAAAGTAAAATTTGCAAGATTTTTAGAATAAAATCAATAGCATTGTTACAAACAAATATTTTATAATTTTAGTGAATACATTTTACAATAAAGTTCAGGTTAACTTTGAAATGAATACATCATTCTTTTAATCTTTCATCAATTCTAATAACAACACAGTGGGAAAAAAAATAACTCAAATGTGCCTGAAACCTGCAGTGTGTCTCTATTGTTCTTGCTTTGTTTTTAATTGCAAACAAAACAGAAGCAAAGAGATGCAAATTTAAATACCAGAACAATGAGAAACCAGGGAACACAAAACAATTAGCGCCACAAAAAAGCTGATGAAGAATTATTTTATAATAAATGATATGCTAAAAAATAGTGACAAACATTATTGTGTAGTTGTCTCAAGATGACTAGAACCCTCACTACACAAAAGAAGTGAGTTTCCAAAGTTCAAGGACTCTATTTTCCTTTTGAGGCTGTCTATATACTATACAATACACATAGTGAAGTTATCTAGTGTCATGCTTGATTTCTTAATCTCTAGAAAACAACACCATAATTCAACACTTACACCGTTACCTTATGCCTCCTTCCACAGATTATATTTTATTAGCCTATAGGAATATATATCCTGTGCCTGTGTTTCCTGACTTCTCTCATGTTTATTGAAATTTTAACATATTCATAAAAACCAAAATTATTTGTTTTTAATTAATTTCTCATTTTATTCTCCAATTGTATGGAATATATGTTTTTCCCACTGATGCTGGATCTGGTTTGTGACTTCAATATGTAAGTAAGAAGGCTGGATATATATTCTCCTATCTTACAGTTAGCCATATCACAAACATTAGCTAATGGTATTTTTCTGTTACAATAAAAGCAGAGCTAAAACTTCATAGTAAAATATTCACTCCTCTGCTTCTTGGCATTAACTCAGATAGAAAAAAAAGCACTCATATAATCCACTCATCTAAGACTGATAAGAGACATTCTACACATAGGAATATACATTAGTGGAATAAATCCCAACTCAGTACAGCATGTATCATTTGAATATTAAGCAAGCCATGGGTATTTAACATATAATAAATTATAAATTATTTAGGCTGCTAAGCATAGAGGTGGATTATCAAACACATATGATCTTAATGAAAACATAAAGGGATATATAGTCTATAAATGCCATGGTGAAAATTAGAGCCTTGCTCCTTTTTAATCCTCCTTTGTCAGTCAATTTAGAAGAAAAATATTATTGATAATTGCTGGTATATTTGTAATATATGCAAAAATAGACAAATATGCACTTTTATATTATCTAAATTTTTCAAAAATTTTGCATATGCATTTCTTATAATATCTTGGTAATCTTTTATTTAATTTACCTTTAAGATATTTCTATTTTTAGGATATCAGGATATATCCATATAGATAGATAAATGTCTGAGTTAATCTTTAATTTTTTAATGCTGTAATTACATTCCATTTTAGAAATATATCATAGCAAGTAAAGATATATTTTTTATTTTTATATATCATAGTCTTTTGGATTTTTTACCTAATTTTTAATCATCTTCATCTGAACTGAACTCAGGCTCTCTAGGATTCAATGTTGCCTCAATTTGTGTAGGCTTATTGAAAATACATAGGACCTATATGAATTTGTGTCTTGTAATCAATACTGTAGTGAAGATACTAAAACTGGAACATTTCTTGATAAATGTAGTCTATTTAACCTCTTGTCCAGAGCTTCCGGTGCCTCTATTTGTTCTTACTCATGGAATGCAAAAGCATTTGAGGTCACCAAATGTCAGGAGAATGCACACTCCTTTTTTTTTTCCCATCTGGGCCATCTTTCTGCTCTTTAAAAAGCCACCACTATTCAGTTATAAGGGGTACTTTGATTAATGTGTCTAATCCAAATTATGCCCCAAATGCCCCATCTAGAAAAACAACAGTAGGAATGCTAGTGCTTTCTTAATACCTCACATGGCATTTGCATTATAACACACAAACCCTTAGAGAACACTTCAGATGTTATCCAAGCAATAGCAAGATTTCATTCTTGTTCACACAAAGTCCATTTTAAATATAATTCATGACTTTTCTCTCTCTACATTATGGGCTAAATGTAGAATATAAACACAAAGATAATAAAGATTCAAGCATGTATTTGCTTAGTTCTTACTAAATATTTAATGCATATGAAACACTGTATCTTTCCTAGGATGCATATTTTTAAATAAACAAAACTTATTTCTATTTATTTATGTGCAAAGAGAAGCAGACAGTGTTACTCTTAAATACATTACCTTAACATAGGACTATTTTCAGCTAACGACAGATCAGAAGAAGCAGCAAAATAGAAAATTAAAATTTATTTTCTCCTTTTATGTTGAAAGGCAGAAACCTTTATAAGGGATTCCCCACTATCTCCTTCCTCAGAGTCACCAGAAGCTGACTTGGATTTTTACACGCCCCACCCCCAACCCAATGCAATAACTGACAGGTGTCATTAAAGCCTTACTTACTGGCCTTACCTGATATTAAACCCCTCAACGTTGCATGTCAAAAATATCTAAGTCCTCTCTATTTGTCCGTTCACTTTCTCTGACATTTTTTTTCTCTGTTAGATGCTATTTATATTAAGGGGAGATCACCCATCTAATTACTCAACACTGAGTTCTCTTATGTAAGTAAGGGGCACAGGTTAATCAACTCCAGTCTTTCTCTCAATCTTGTATTTTATCATTGTGATTTTCAAAGCCCCAGCCAATGAGCCTAAAATACTACATACAAGAAAACTGATTCTTTTTTTCCCCCTCTTTTCTACACATATTCTGTTTACTGAAAAGGATGATGTTCAACATAAGATTCAGTTGAAAAGAAAAGCAATTAAAATGTTTGGCTAATGGACTTGGACACTTTATTTGCGTGAAACTCAGAACATGTTTCCAACAGTAATGAAAGATTCATAAAACAGTTTGAACTTCCAGAGGGAGAAAGTAGATATTTGAAAGAAATGAATCACAAGAGATGTCACAATAATATGAGCTACCATTTGTTGAGGGCATTTGCAGTGCCAAGATATCTGCATGGACTATTCATTTAATGCTAGCAGTAACTGCATAAGGTTGGTTTATTTTTCTTGACTTTATAGTTAGTACAAACGTGGTTTACAAATGTTCATGGTACTCAAAAAGCAACAAAATTCATTTTGATACTTCCTCTTGTAGATCTAAAATCCTGTCTTATAATGAATTATAAAATGCTAGTTCTAGAACACAGTACAAAATTGAAAGACAAATATTCTCATTTTTTTAAAAAAAAAAAACTACATATCTTATATTTGTTTTTGGAATTTTTCCTGTTGAACGTGGATCATACAGGCTCCCTGCATTTAATGTATGAGGTACCTCTTAATAGGCCAGCTATGATGGTATGCTCAGTACTCAGGATGTGGAGGTAGGAGGCCAGGATATCTTATTATACACTGATTAAGAAAAGGTTAAAACCTCATGGCATTTCAGTTACTAAATTCAAGGTGGGCAACACAATGAGTGGAAAGTATTCAGAGCGAATAATTTATTTCACTTAATATACTAAACATTCCTGTTTTATTTGTGGATACAAAAAATAATCCCATTTTTGTTTGGTTTTTATGGTCATAGAACTTCTTAAATATTAACATGAAAAATATTCATTTAGTGATATATTTATTTGTCACCAAGCATATAAACACAAATGTAAAATGTTCACGTACTCCAGGCCATAAATTTGCAACTAAATAAGAAATGATCAAATGATATGATCATAGCCAACTTAAATATAAAACTATATTTGTTTCCCAAATTCCAACAGAACAGAATGCAAACACATTTCAGTTACTAAGAGTACAAGAATTTCTACTATTTGAGAACTAAAGAAAGTTTTTAAGCTTGTAAACCTTTATTTTCAGAACAAATAAATTATTTGCTTTCAAATATTTTCAAGTCACATCAATTGGGAGAAGATTTCTATCTGAGCACGTTTATATGATCTTTGCAAATAATTAACAAGGCACAAGATAAGCTAACAAAACAAAACTGCTGTATAGAGTGAGACAGCACTGTGGGTAAGCTGATATTTAAAACTACTACCATTGAAGATATTCTAAGATACATGCAAACAGAATAAGCTAAGTAAACATAGAGCACAATTAAAATTTGTCTAAGTCTACATCCCCAGAGTGGATGTTTTATAACATTTGCTTAGTCATATACATAATAACAAATTGTTAATATGCCTAAAATGTAAAAGAACAGTGTATCACTTAGGGACATAAATGTCGCGTCCGCCTTGGCCAGCAAGTAAGACGTGACACGGTCGGATCCTTCTCAGTCAGCTTTATTCCAGGAACGGCTCTTGACTTAGGGACGGGGAACTGGACGAGGGACTAGGATAGGGATGTATGGCCGGGGACCGGACCGGGAAGGCCCGGGAAGGGAAGGCAAGGGAAGGGCAGGGAAGGAAGGGAAGGGAAGCGAAGCGAAGGGCCAAAAGGCGCAGGCCAAAAAGGGGCGCAGCAGCAGAAGCGAGCTGCTTATCTAGCTGCCCTAGGCGCGCTGGGTGACGTGTCCTCTCAGGATAGGTTAAGCTGCCAATACCTCATTATCATGAGCCCGCTCAGGAGGGGCACGAGGCCGACGCATGCTCAAAGGACTTGTTTACCAGTTTCTGAGCTGGCCACTGTGGAAGCCAGCTGCCTGCCTTGTCAGGTGCTAGTCATATGACTTTGCAACTGTAAACACGGCTGCCTACATCTCCCCCTTATTTATTTATTAAATTTGAAGTAGGTTACCTCTGGACCCTTCAGACCTTAGGCATCCCACACCCAAGCATGCTTGAACTCATTCATTAGGTGTTTGGCGTGAGGCGATTGAAAGCACACCTAGAAGGTCGCCGCTAGCGCAGCAAGTCAGCGGTGGAAAACAGAGGTCCGAGCCCTTGTCCAAAGTGAAGGCATTGTAATGGGAAAGTTTATATTTCTGCCATACCCGCCTTCGTGCCTTTTTTCAGGGAGAGGTACATTTGGCACAAAACCTCTATGCACTCGGACATGCTTTCAGAGAATCTATCTCAGGATTGAGAACATCTCTAGTCGAGGCGCTCCTCGTACTCCCCGCTTCAGAAACATTGAGGTGATGCTGTAGGAGCCTCATGAGTGTACACCTTTGGCAATGGTCAAGATGGTCAGGATCTAGGGATTATGCCTGGATGGCCATTACTGGGTCCAGAAAGCTCCCCACTATGCCTCCCTAAGGGAGGCCAGCCAAATACCTGGGGGAGTGCCTTCCTCCATGGCAGTCAGCGCCTGGTAAACAACAACCTTATGTCTTGCATGGTCATGGCACAAATGACACAGAAACCAAAGGCAGAAACCACATCCTAGGAGAACAACAGCTCCCCAGATAAATACTCTTGCTCATTCTTTAAAGAAAATTAAGGGCACCCTTGACCCAAGTGGTGAGCCCCTCCAAAGTAAGGGGATCCAGGCGGGTGCCATTCAGGGTAGCGATCTGCAACAGGAGCCTCCTGGATAGGTACTCGTCTTCTTTCGACCAATTTCCTTTCAGGTACTCAGACAGGAGGCGACTCTGATTGAGAGACTGAGAAGAGTTATATACCAAAGGAGTAATATACAGTCCCCTGAGAGAGGAGACGCAAGAGAGCTGAATAAGTTTATATTTAAACAGGTTAAAAATGGGAAAGGTATTAAGGTCAGCCTCCACCGTTGCCGGTACAGAGGTAGGCAGTCTGACAATAAAGGCAGTGTCATTCCTGCCTTTCCAGCACTCTGCATTTAGTAGAGTTCTTTGGCAAAGATATGGTGGCACTGTAAATCATAAATAGCATGGTGATGTTTAGGGAGTCATCAGTCCGGTTCGAGGCGTCCCCCGAACCTTGTGACGATCCCAAACTTACCTGAACAAGCACGTTTCTCAAAACCTCTGCGTCAACCTTACTATCTGCAAGGGGATCCAACCAAGCAGATACATTGGCTAATACAAGGCGCAGAGTTTTGATTTTGGCAAAGCATACAAACACAAAAGGTAGAGAAAAGGTAGGAAGGACCGGGGAGTTAGAATGGACCGGCATAGGCACTGGCCAGGTGCGTGTGACAGCCCACAAAGGTATAAAGTCACCCGGTATCCATAGTAGTAGTAGGGTCAAAAACAGGATCTATGCCCTCATCATCCTTTTCTCCGTCTGGGACTGCCGGGCTGGAGATCTTCCGAGTCAATCTCTCGGGTACCCAGATGGGGTTTTCTTGGTCCTCTGGAAAGACGCAAACAGAACCTCGTGCCCTTAAGAGCACGGGATCGGGCCCTCGCCATATGTTTGTTATAATATCTTTCCATTTTACTTTCTCTGGCGGAGGGCGTAGGTGATTATGATGCCTGTCAGCAGCAGACTGACCCTGAGCATCCAAATTTAGGAAATTTAAGGTAAATAGTGCTAAGGATAGTCTATGCTTGGGGGTAAGGCCGTGGCCTATTCCCTCTTTTTGTTTTTGAAGGCATTCTTTGAGCGTGCGGTGTGCTCGTTCTACAATGCCCTGCCCCTGGGGGTTGTAGGGCAGTCCATGAGTGAGTGAGACTTCCATGCGTTGGCAAAAGGAAGAAAAGGCCTGTGCCGTGTAGGCTGGCCCATTGTCCGTCTTAAGCGTTTGGGGTTTTCCCCAAGCTGCCCATGCTTCCAAGCAATGAGTAGTTACATTGGTAGTTCTTTCCCCAGTGAGGGGAGTAGCATGGATGATACCTGAACAAGTATCCACAGAGACATGAATATATTTTAATTTTCCAAATTCTGTAAAGTGAGTGACATCCATCTGCCAAACCCTGAGGGGTGAAATGCCTCGAGGGTTGATGCCCACATGCGATGGATGTAAGTGTATAATGCATTGGGGGCAATCGAGCACAATTTGGCGTGCTGTGGCTCGCGGCAAGTTAAATTTTTGCTGTAAAGTTTTAGAATTGACATGAAAGCGTTGATGAAAGTGTACTGCCCGGTCGTATACACTGTTCAAAAGATAAACTCTTTTCGAGACAGTTGATCCACTGCATCATTTCCAGCGCTCAAGGGACCAGGGAGTCCCGTATGAGCTCTAATATGCTGGATAAAGAATTTGTTGGTGCGCTGCCGAATCATGTGTTGCAGATCTTTAAAAAGAGCGCACACTGTACTACTGGCTTTGATTGGACCGGCAACTTCTAAGACTCTGACAGCGTTTACCACATATGCAGAGTCTGAAAGCAAATTAAAAGCAAAATGACAGTTTCTAAAACTTCTAGAACTATTTTCAGTTCAACAACCTGAGGTGATCCAGGCTGGAATTGACACATTACAGGCTCAGAGTTCTCTATCAAATAGGCTCCGCAACCAGTTTTGGAACCGTCAGTGAAAATATTAGGTACATTTTTCAAGGGACTATGAGAGGTGACAGAAGGAAAAACTACAGGATGCTCCTTGAAAAAGGATAATAAAGGATGTTTGGGGTAATGATTATCTATAATGCCATCAAAACTACAGGTCAAAATGGCCCAGTCATCTATTGTACCACATAAGACCTTCACCTGGTAAGCAGAGTAGGGTGTTATGAGTGTTTCAGGCGTTCGTCCAAAGTGCTGCACACATAGGCGAATGCCCTCCTGGGCCAGACGAGCTACTGTGGTGGGATAATGTTCAATGGATTTGCTTGGAGATATTTTTGGGTGGACCCACAAGAGTGGCTCATCCTGCCACAAAACCCCTGTAGGTTGATTACGTGTGGCAAGGACACATAGGATTATGGGTAGCTCCGGTTTTAGTCTTCCTAGGAAGGCTTCCCTCAAGCTCTTTTCTACCTTCTCAAGTGCAGCTCTGCCTTCCGGAGTCAGGAGACGGGGCGAGTCAAGAGCTGAATCACCCATCAATATCTCATACAAAGGTTTTAATTCCTGGTTAGACAGATGTAGATAAGGACGTATCCAATTAATGTCCCCTAGCAATTTTTGAAAATCATTTAGGGTTGTAAGGTTGTTCTTACGTAATTCAAATTTTTGAGGTACTATGTCCTTGATACTTATTTTTGCCCCAAGGTATTTCATTACCTTGCTTTGCTGAACCTTTTCTGGAGCTATTATCAGCTGTCTTTTGTCTAAATGCTTGATCAACTCTGCATAGACACGGTCCAACAAAGGTTCAGTTTTTGCTGCTATTAAAATGTCATCCATGTAATGAAGACAATGAACCTGGGGAAATTTTTCCCTGACAGGGGCTAAGGCCTCTGCCACATATAATTGACACATGGTGGGGCTATTGGCCATGCCTTGAGGCAGTACTGCCCACTGGTAACGCTGGTCAGGTTCCTCATGATTAATGGATGGAACTGTAAAGGCAAATCTCTCACTGTCCTTTTCACAAAGTGGAATAGAAAAGAAACAATCTTTAATGTCAATGACAATAATAGGCCAATCACGAGGTAGAGTAGATAGTAGAGGCAATCCTCTTTGAACCGGCCCCATGACCTGCATCTGACAGTTTATGGCTCGCAGGTCATGTAGCAGCCTCCAATCCCCTGATTTCTTTTTTATAACAAATATGGGAGTGTTCCAGGGAGAGATAGAAGGTTTAATATGTCCCAACTCTAATTGTTCTTTGACTAGTTGTCTAGTGGCTAGCAACTTTTCTGAGGAAAGAGGCCACTGGGGAACCCACACTGGCTCCTCAGTCTTCCAGATAATGGGTATACTAGGTCCAGTGGCCACTAGGAAAAACCCAGTCCCATGCGCAGCCCTTTAGACTGCAGTTGCACTGGTTCCCTTCTCTCTTGGAGATGTTTTCCAGTGCCATGAGATGGATGCCATCCCATGTCTGTCATCATGTTTGTTGCCTCTGTGGAATAATGTGTGTTTGTCAATCTCAATTTCATGGCTTTTAACAGGTCTCTGCCCCAAAGGCTAATAGGTAAAGATAACACAAAAGGTTGGAAGGTGCCTTCATTTCCTTCCTTGTCTTTCCAAGATAATGTACCTGCGCTTAAATCGGGCGATTTTGCATACCCGAGCCCTTGTAGGGTTTGGGTTGATGCTTGAATAGGCCAGTTTTTAGGCCAGTCTTTTTGGGCTATAATGCTACGGTCAGCTCCTGTGTCTAATAGGCCCAATATTTTTCTGCCGTTAATTTCCAATTCTATTATAGGTCTTTGGTCCAAATCTAAAGATAAGAAGGCGGCTTCAGTCCCGGAGGATCCGAGGCCTTTATTTCCCCTTATTACATTTTTACTGGGGAACACATTATGTAAGCTGGGTAGCATTACTATTTGAGCAATTCTGTCTCCTGGTGAAATGGCCACGATACCCTGCGGAGAGGAGGCAAGGATCTTAACTGTGCCCTCAAAATCGGCATCTATAACACCAGGATGTACCATGAGACCTTTTAGGGTGGAAGAAGAGCGTCCTATCAGTAGACCCACTGTGTCGGGAGGCAGTGGGCCCTGGAAGTCAGTCTCAATAGGTTGCACACCCATTTGGGTGTTAATACGAGTCTGGTGGTGCAGCGCAGGTCCAACCCTGCTGAGCCCGTGGTGGCTCTCCGAGGCTCCAACCCCGCTGAACCGGAGTGGCTCTCCAAGGCTCGGGTGGTGTAGGTTGGGCTGACTCTGCCCCTCTACTGCTCCATATATTTAAGGGCCCTGGAAGCGTGGGCCCCGCTGCACGTTTTTTGACTGTGTACTACCATAACCAGAAGGCAGCGTTTGGCTCTCAGGGTTCCTTGTCGATCTGCATTCACTGGCCCATGATTACCCTTGTGACATTTTGGGCATATTCCTGGCGGCCTCAGACGAGGGGTATTCCCTTGTTTTTCCCTGTCTCTTTGTCTTTCCCTGTCTCTTTGGGGGCACTGACTCTTAAAGTGTCCCTGGCGGCTGCAGTTGAAGCAAGCCCCTGCAGCAGGGGTCCTGCCTTTACCCTTAGACAACTGCATAACTGCAGCTGCCAAGCCAGAGTTGGACAATGGTCCACCAATCTCCCTACAAGCCTTCATCCAAGCCTGCAAGCCCTTTGCTTTCCAGGGGGTGATGGCCATCCTGCACTCTTTGGTGCACTGTTCAAACACCAATTGCTCTATCAATGGCATGGCTGTATCAGGATCGCCAAATATTCTCCCTGCGGCTTCCATCATGCGAGCCACGTAGTCGGAGAAAGGCTCAGTAGGACCCTGGAGGATTTTTGTTAAATTGCCAGAAACTTCTCCCCTATTGGGTAGAGCCTTCCAGGCTCTAACAGCCATGGCACTAATTTGGCCGTACACCGCTGGCGGGTATGCTGTCTGGTTACCTGCCCATTGTCCCTGACCTAGAAACATATCCAGGTTCCATAAGGGCTGTCCTGTGGCGGCATTGGCTTGAGCCTGTCCTTGAGCATAATCACTGTAAATAGATTTCCAATCAAGATATTGCCCCATAGTTAAGCAGGCTTTCACAGTACTTATCCAATCAGATGGTGTCATGGCCTGTGTCACTATCCTTTCTATCAAGGATTGCGTGTAGGAAGCATTAACGCCGTAAGTCCTGACTGATTCTGCAAGATTTTTTAACATCTTGATATCCAAGTGCTCATGATATCTTTGTTGATTCGGATCTTCAAAAACTGGAAAGGCCATACGCGCTTCCTTCCAAGTCTCAGGGCAGAACGATTGAGTCCCTGGAGTCCCTGGGGGTGGACCGGCCCGAGGAACCTCCGCATATGGAGGTGGGCCTAGGGGCGGAGCTGTGGGCGTCTCCCGAGCAGGTGGTTTAAGCTTCTCCGCCCCATGTTTGCCTTTCCTCCGCCTAGGGAGGGTCACAGACTCCCTTTCAACTGATAGGTTCTCTAGATCCTCCTCCATCTTTTCTAAATTTTCTTCTTCCGCCATCTTGTCTAAGTTCCCTCCTTCCTCCTCATCTGAGCTATCGGAGCTGGAGGAACTCTCTGTCTCTAAATCTTTTAAGCTAGGATAAATGTTGGAGGCCCTTTTTCGTCCTTTGTCTTTTTTACACTTATGTCCTGGACGATGACAATTTAAACAGAAACAAAGACTACATACTAGGAAAAACATAATTACGACACCCAGACCGACCCACACCTGGTCTACAACAAACACAAACATGATACTTCTAAGGTTTCTCGTGATTCAATTGCCACTTTACCATGGACCTATGACCATGGACCTTATGACGCCGCTTTACCGCGGACCTTGTGACGGCCCTATTCACCGGGCACTTTGTGACGCCGCTTTTCCGCGGACCTTGTGATGGCCCTACTCATCGGGCACTTTCTGTGACGCCGCTTTACCGCGGACCTTGTGACGGCCCTATCCACCGGGCACTTTCTGTGACGCCGCTTTTCCGCGGACCTTGTGATGGCCCTACTCACCGGGCACTTTCTGTAACAATAAACATACCTGTACCGCAGTTCCTAGCTGCTGAGTTCTGAATCCACGAAGGCGAAGTCCTCAGTTCCCCGTACGGGCCACCATATGTCGCGTCCGCCTTGGCCAGCAAGTAAGACGTGACACGGTCGGATCCTTCTCAGTCAGCTTTATTCCAGGAACGGCTCTTGACTTAGGGACGGGGAACTGGACGAGGGACTAGGATAGGGATGTATGGCCGGGGACCGGACCGGAAGGCCCGGGAAGGGAAGGCAAGGGAAGGGCAGGGAAGGAAGGGAAGGGAAGCGAAGCGAAGGGCCAAAAGGCGCAGGCCAAAAAGGGGCGCAGCAGCAGAAGCGAGCTGCTTATCTAGCTGCCCTAGGCGCGCTGGGTGACGTGTCCTCTCAGGATAGGTTAAGCTGCCAATACCTCATTATCATGAGCCCGCTCAGGAGGGGCACGAGGCCGACGCATGCTCAAAGGACTTGTTTACCAGTTTCTGAGCTGGCCACTGTGGAAGCCAGCTGCCTGCCTTGTCAGGTGCTAGTCATATGACTTTGCAACTGTAAACACGGCTGCCTACACATAAAATCTTTTAATTCATGAAATAACTTGGTGGAATTTTTTCCTAGAAGGAGAGATTTAATAATTATGGACTAAATTTGTTTAAATTTCCTGTAATTAAGGTATTTGATTATATTCTTACATCAATATCAATTTTTTTCTCCTTTTTCTTTTTTAAGTGTCTTCTCTGGGGTAAATCTAGTTTTGTTCAACCAATAAACTTCAAATGAGTCAGAAAACATTAAATATCATGAAAACAGTAATAGGGCAAGTACTTCATTAGTTGTAGCACTCAAGCAGCATAGACAGGTAGATTTTTGAGTTTGAGGTCAGCCTTAGCTATGGAGCAAGTTCCAGGGTATGCAACACTACATTAAAAGATCCTATGCTAAATAAACACCTAGAATAATACACCAAAGAGGAAAGAGTTATAGCTAGTTATAAGCACATTGAAGGCATTGGATTTGAACCCTAACACCCCCCAAACTGAATAAATATATCATAGAACAATAAAAATATTTTAATTGAGATTTAATCCAACACATCATTTTTAATGTCTGTAAAATATATGAAATATCTCTATAACTATTTATGGGAAGCCTAGGGTCTTCCTTATATATATTTTTTAAATTCACAGTTAACTCAGAGTTTTAACGTGTTCACTGTGTTTGTGGCATTGCTTTTTCTAAACTCTTTTATTTTGAGAGTTACCTCACCAGCATCCAAAATAATTTTTCCTCAAAGAATAGCAACCCTCTCTGAGAACTCTATACATCTTTCTCACACAGGATTGTTAGCACAGGATTTTGTGTGGTTGTGTGTGTGTCTGGGGGTGGTGGTGGTAACTTGTCTGAATTTTGGTAGTAAGAGTATAGCAAATGTCCTACAAATGCAAACAACTTGGCAAGTGAGACATTATCACTTTACTCTTACTTCTCAATTATATCTAGGCAAGCTTACCCCACCTCATTTCAAAATTATATTAAACATTATTTTAGGTATTTAATATTCTCCAGCAATACATTGTCTGCAGAAGCAATACCTTTTTGAATGTGAAAGAGGAAAGTGTGAAGTAACACCAAGCTCCAGCATTAATGAGGCCTAAAACACACCAGCAGAAATTTATTTCAATATTTCTCTCAACGTAAAACTGAAATTATTGGTTTGTAGTCATTATGCCCTATATTTTCTAATGTTACTAAGTACATTTATGAATCGAAATGAAACAACTCTCATATAAGTCCTCGAGAAGGGAAATGAATATAATAAAAAACTGAATTTTTAAAAGTATTCTTGCTTGTTTAATTCCATTTGTGGCAATTAAAAGTTTGCATTCAAATAAAAATGGCTGTAATTAAAAAGAGTCAATTTACAGGATGTTATGTAAATATCAACATAAAAGATAAGAGTCTACTGAAAGAAACTTAAAGGTTCATGAGCTAATAATAATAGAAAAAAAGATTGTGCTGTTGCTAAGATTTTTTTTTTCTTTTTCAGCTTGACTTCTATGATTTCAAATTAATACTCACTTTGAGACATTCGGAAGCAAATACTACTAAAAGTACCAGCAAGTATTGAATCCCTAATAAGTGAGACTAGATACAACTTTTCATAATTCCATCAACTGATCATTGTATGATCCTATTTAAACGGCGTTGAGTTACATAAAAATAGCATATTCAAAAGAATAGCGAGTAACAGTCATTCCCTATTAATACAAAATACCAAATCAATAAAAGTGGAATGTTATAACTACAATGATATCAGGCCCAAACATGAAGAACAGTAAACTAATGGAGTTTAAATATGCAAAATAATTCAACGTATACCATTATGCATAAGGCAAATCATTAATTAATAGGTTTTCTTTCAAGTTTGATTTCTGTTACTGAGATAAATACCTAGACCAAAAGCACCTGGAGGAGGAGTTTATTTTTGTCACTCCTTATTGTAGGAAATCAGGACAGGAACTCAAGCAGGACCTGAAACAATACCACAAATAGAAGCTTTCTGATTTGCTTCCTGGCTCTTACGCTGCTAGAATTCTGATATAGGCCAAGTCCACCTATCTAGGGATGGTGCTGTCCATAATGTATTTCACCCTCCTCACCCTCATTCTCTCCATGCCCTGGCTTCAGGTCAAGCTGATCCTGGGTAATCCATAAAGTCATATTCCTTCAGATGACTCTAGGTGTGTCAAACTTGACAGCAGAAACTGAGGGGGGGGGAAGGACTAATTTATCAATTGTCATGATAAACGTGAAATCTAAATTGAAACTTCAAGACTTGTGCACTGACATAAAGTCTCAATGGGAGAAAAAGCTTATTTAACAAACATGAGAAGTTGGTACTTCTTATCTTCCCCAAACCATGTAACAGCTAGAGTTGAGATGATAGTTATTAATAGATATCTTTCCAGGTTCAGAGCCTCTTACCCAAAGACTGGAAAATAGTGAGTCACACAGAGTTGCAAAACAAACAAACAAACCAAGATGACTTTATTGAGAGCAGAGAGATATTGCAGGTTACAGAGGAATACACTGAAAAGTTTGACAGCATGACACCAGGGATCCAGTCTACAGCCTGGGCTTTCTTCCCATGGTGTCTAAAGGAAGGAGGAGCTAGTTACCAATAGGTATGGCTTGAGGGTGGTTCTTTATTTTGATCAAAAGAGGAGGTCATATAGTCACTTTTCCTACTAAGATTTTTCTCATGCAAAAACGCATTGATTTTAATGATATGCATCCCCAATTATACACAGGCTTTAGATGATAAAGAAGGGATTCCATTAAAAAGTTACCAGAGGAAACAATTTTACTTTACTGAGTGTACACTCAAAATCAATTCAGGTCTGATCAGCTCTAATATTCTACATACCCATACACATCAAGAATACACTTGAACAGGAACTATTTAAATTTGTTTGTTACCAAGCATGGGGAAAATTATATTGTTGTTCAGAGATGAGAATATCTATAGCTAGATGTTAATGATGGGGCTGAGAGGTTCTAAAGTTGTTAGATGCAGTGTTTGGAGGAGATAGGTATGAACAGTATGTGGAGATAAAGGAACTAGCTGCCAGAACATAGAAGTACTACTTCCCATAAGAGGTGGTGCTTATAAGCCAGAATTCACATAGAATTACAGGATACTAATCTTTCACTTATGATGGTCGCTGCACAGAGGTATGGTACTGCAGCCTGAATGTATATACAAATGCAGGCAAGCGATGGAGATCTGAGTGGCCAGACTTCCCAGCACAGCTATAAGCCTTATGTTTTATGATAGAACTTATTTCCTAAATATATGGTAAGAAATAATTTCCAAAAGGTATTAGAGGTTGTTAACCTCTGACTTCCATATGCTTCTACAAGAGTGGACCCAAATACATAACAACACACACACACACACACACACACACACACACACACACACAAACACGGACACTTCACTGAGTCCTTGGAGTTCCATTGAAGACATGTAGTATTCACTTGAGGCACTGTACAGACTCTTAGTGAAAGTAAAACGGTTTTGAAAAGAGACAAACACATTTGTTTCTTTGATTAAATGGGAAACACAATAGAACGAAGCCAAGTGATTTTAAGCATCCCATGAGAACACAAAACACTTTAATAGGAAAAGTGGATATTCTGGGTCCCAAATTGCTGCATCATAAGTGATGTGAAGGCAATTTTGGCCTTTGAAAATACAGCAGTTACTATTAGTGGTGTTGTCACATAAAAAGAAAAATGAACCCTTTCTATGGACTCTGTTGTATTTTCAGATTTAACGAAGCATGGCTACATGAGGACACCAAAGAGAGATAGAAGCAAAATATGATTTCAAGAAATTATTGATTTTTCTAAGTAGAACTATTTAGTAATATTTAGTAATTAGAATTTTAAAATGGTGAAAGCAGTGACACACACACACGCACATACATACACACACAAAACTTGATATCTAAAATGCAAATAGAAAATTTGACTTTACAAGTGGATAGTTATTTTCCTCAGTGTCCCTAATAATTTCAAGCTAACTAGATACCATCTAATAAACTTCATTGATCCAGTCATATAGATTTTGCATCTCTAGTCCAGGATAAAGATATCTTTAACACTTTTCAAGTGAAACACCACTTCTGTGTTTTTAAGTTAAGACTGTATGGGCCCAAGTGGACTTAAATGGAGATGAGAAACCAGGGAGGCACTTGCCTTTGGGTCAGCTTGCTTCTGCAGCTGAGACTTGGCTGGACTGTGTTCTTGGACAGATAGATCCCAATGCTCTACTACTTTGGTGGTCAGACCTTTCTGTCTCTCCCAAGTGAACTGCTGATGTTAACCTGACCTGCATCCTTTAACTCATCCATGTCTGCTTATCCACAAATGGTGGAAATATCAATTCAAAATTTCACTTCTCCCTTGGCCTTAGGATTTTCTGGTGAGCTCAAGGGTTCCTCTTGTTTTAAAGTGCCTTGTGACACCAGTGATATTGCTCTACTATTTGCACTCACAAGAGACCTCAAGTAGCAGTTAGAGCAAAGAAAGATTAGACTGTGTTTGCAAATTGGACTAGAAATGATTTGTGAATGTTGAATTTAGCTAACATAAGTAATTAAACTGATATGAATTGTATGAATTGAACAGATCTAGATTAAGTTATCTACACCAGGATTATAGTGGTTTAAAAATATAAAAGTGGATTCTGTAGCAAAAAAGGAGCAATTTACTTTGTATTTCTTATGATTTCATTATTATCAACTGTTAAAATATTTTTCCCTTTTATTTATTCTTCTTTCATATATTATATCCCAACTGCAGTTTCTCATCCCTCCTCCCCCTACTTCCCATTACCCCCAGATTCAACCCCCATTCACCTCCCCTGAGAAAAGAGCATACCTTCCTGCAACATCAACCAAATATGGCTTGACAAGCTACAAAACAACCAGGCACTATTCTAAAACGATAACTATTTGCAACATATTTTGCACTGATGCTTAATTCTATAGTTGACACATTTTCTTCTCCTTATCCAGTGGTCTCCAAAAATTTTGAGTTATGGAAAACTTAAATTTCTTTCATAGTGTTTGTTTTTTTTAAAGTATTTATTATTTATTTTACTTTTACTTCATTATATTTTTAATTGTGTGTTTGTGTGTGTTTATGTGCACAAATAAGCCATAGCACGCATATGGTGGCCACAAGACAGCTTTAAGGAGTCAACTTCATAATCGACAATGCGGCTCATGTGAATCACAATAGGTTGCTGGATTTGGTAGCAAATTTCTTTACCTAGTCTGCACTTCTTTGGACCCCATATTATCTTTCTATCACCATTCAGTTTTTTATATTTTTCTGAATGTTCTATTCTGCATTCTGTAATTATTTTCATATTTCTGACTTGTCATTTCCTCATTGTTAGCTCTATTTTTACTTGTGTCTGAGACAAATGCCAATTTTTACTAGAGCATATTAATAGCATGTCTGCATTGTATAACAAATCTTGTGGTGTTTTATTAATGCAACAAGGATTCATCCTTTCTAGGGTCTGGCAAATGATGCCCTGAGTCTTCATGCCATAAGGAACACTGATGGGATGCATAGTTACAAACCTAAAGGGAAAGCTCTACTGATAAACTGATCTCATGCTTAAGGCCCTACTACAACATACATAAGGAGTATTCATATTAGAGAGGGAAAAATAAATATTATTCTTATAAAGGAAAGATCTGCATAATTTTTTCATTATTTCAGAGAAAATTCTTTCCAGGACTATCAAAGACATTTTTTTTTCATAGAGGGATTCACTTGGACTCTAACAGTGAGAAATATAAACTTCTGTTACTTGCAGTACAAATGTAAATGATGTACCTCTGTATTACTATCCATACTTGTGCTTATTTGGTTGATAGGACAAGTTCAAGTTAGCTACAATATTAGTTATTTTTCTGTTGCTGTGATGGACCACGATGACCATCTAAAGGCAATCTTTGGAAGAAAGAGTCTTTTTGGACTTATGCCTCCAGAAGTATGTAAGTCCATCACTGCAAAGAATAATGCCTGCAGTTAGCAGATATGGTGGCAGGAACAGCTGAGAGATCATGTCTTAAACTATAAGTGGGAAACAGAGAGAATGGTCATGGTATTTGAAACTAAATATCTGAACCCAGTGAAATACTTCCTCCAGCAAGGTCACACATTTAAAACCTACCCAAACTGCTCTGCTAACTGGGGGTAAGTCTAACATCAGAGCCTATGAGGGTTTCTCGTGCAAGCCTCCATAATCTCAAATAGTGTGCTAATTTTATTATTCAGCATCTATTCCTTTAAATGCAGTCTGACAGAGAGATATTAAGCTCAATGAAATGCAAGCTGCATTCTATCAGTATTAGCATCGTCTTGCTTGTTTCCAGCATTATAATATCTAGCACTATATTCTGTATAACTGAGTTTAAGGTTTAATTTGATTGACATAAAATATACATTATTGGGCTAAATTTCTTAAACTGGAGGCTGGTAAAAGCCAATAATAATAGACTCACAGAGGTCTGTGAAAAGGAGAACAGTTTCTGATTAAAAGAAGTCATCCCTCTTTGCACTCTGTGCTTTTGTATTAATAAACAAAGTAGCAATACAGAGCAGAAAACAAGCTTGAAATGTAGACAGGTTAATAGAAACTCACATGACATCCAAATCAAGGTTTCTCATACCTTATGAACATAAACCTATGTCTCCCCAGTACAAAAATTTGTCAAGTTCCTTTCTCTCATGGACGTTACTTGTAATTTATATTGAGATATTTTGTGCACACAAAAAGAGAGGATGCAAGACTTCAAAAGGAAGGCTGGGAGTTAAATTTAATATTAGAACACTTGCACAGCATGCACAGGACTATGAATTCCATCCTATGCAATGCCAAGATAAAAACTACAACACACATGCACATGAAATCAAAAGAAACTTTTACTCTAAATTCACTGGGAAAAACCAAGTAACCTCCTGCGCTACTTACCTTTCATTTCTTTATTACTTTTACATTTTTTATAGTCCAATCATTGCCCCTACCCTGGTGTGCCCTCCCACAGTTCCTCATCCCATTCTCCTCCCCAACCCCACCAGGCCTCCACATTCCCTGAGTCTTCAATTCTTTCCAGAGTTAGGTACATCTTCTCCACTGAGGCCAGACCAGGAAGTCCTCTGCTGTACATGAGTCAGGGGCCTCTGACCACCTAGTGTTTTCTGTCTGGTTGGTGGCTCAGTGTCTGAGAGATCTCAGAGTTCCGGGTCTTGCTGGTCTTCCTATGGGTCGATTACTGGTCTTCCTATGGGTCGCTCTCCTCCTCAACTTCTTCCAGCCTTTCCCTCATTTACCTACAGGGGTCCCAGACTTGACTCCAATGGTTGAGTTTAAGTATCTGCTTCTGTCTCAGTCAGCTGCTTGTTGGGCCTCTCAGAGGACAGCTATGCTAGGCTCCTGCCTATAAGTACACCAAGGCGTCAGTAATAGTGCTAGGCCTTGGAGTCTCCCCTTGAGATGTATCCCAAGTTGGGTGGTCACTGGACCTGCTTTCCCACAGTTCTTCTCTATTTTTGTCCCTGAAGTTCTTTTAGACAGAAACAATTCTGGGTCAGAATTTTTGACAGTGGGATGATGGCAACCCCATCCCTCCACTTGATGCTCTGTCTTACTACTGTAGGTAGACTCTATAAGTTCTCTGTCCCCACTGTAGGGCATTTCATCTAGGTTCCCTCCCTTTGAGTCCTGAGACTCACCACCCACTTCCCACTCCCACCCCGAGGTTACATATTTCCATTCATTCTACTAGCCCTCAGGGTTTTTCTCCTATCTCTCCCACCCTGACCATGTTTCCCTTTTCCTCTCCTACCCATATCCCTCTCTTACACTGCCTTCTGTGGGTATTTTCTTCTCCCTTCTAAGTGGGACTGAAACATCCTCACTTGGACCCTTCTGTTTCTTTTTGAGATGAGTGGATTATATCCTAGGTATTCTGTACATTTTTTGGCTAATAGTCCACTTATTAGTGAGTACATACCATTCATAAAATAGAAATTAAAAATATAAGAAAGTACAAAAAATCATGAATAGTTACATATAATATTTCCTTTATATATTAAACTAGTATTTTCAGTGTTTGTCCCCAGTCACTAAAACTATTGTTGCACTTATGTCACTATACTGGGCCATATATTTATTTTGTAAAATCTTGGTAACCAAGTTTATTGGGTTACCATGTGTAAACTCAAAATAGTTGCATCCCAAATAGCCCAACCCAATAAGGATGGCTACCTGGACTTTGACTAGACTTGTAGGTAGCATCCCCTGAATACCCTCCTCTCCCCAGCAATTGTTCACTGCTTACACAACCATAGCAGGGATCTCATGAGTCTTGTGATTTACTGAGCTTCCTGGATAGTCTGAGTTGTTTTTGTTTCCTGAACTTTCTACATCCCATTTGTTAATTCTCAGTGGCATGCATCCAAAACATATGTCTTTAGCAATAGGGTCTTACCACCTAGTTCTGGGGGCACCAACAGCTATGTCATTAGCTAATCTCTATGCTTTGAGGTTTCTCAGGGGAATCTCTATAAAGAAATTCATAGATGGTAGGTCACCCTTATCACTGGGTTACTCATCAAAGTAATGGCTACTGGGTGTGTCTTCTACAAGTTATATATGGTGATTACATTGAGAATTTCCAGTTCCAGTGAATTGCTCTTCCAGACACTTTCCCAGATAGATCCAGAGGTTTAGTCCACTATCATCATGGAGGAAAGCATGTGTCTGGAGGATTAGCTGAGACTTACACCATGGTCTGTTGGCAGAGAGCTAGAGAGATATAGGCATTTTAATATAACTTGTTTAATTATCAGAACAAACCAATAAAATAGAATTATTAATAAAATATTCATTCTGCAAGTAGAGAAATCTGTGATAGGAATTAATTAAAATGTCCAAATCCACAGTGCTATTTTTTTATGCCAAAGAAATTTTATCAAATTCAATAGTTTAAGGGAAGCTGGATAAAACATTACATTATAAAATATTAGTTGCTTTTTTTGATATTTAGTACCTAAATGAGTACTAGCTAAATGTATAGCGTATAGTCAAAAGGCACAATTGTTTGTAACTTACAGTATATCTTCCTGTAAGTGCTATTGATCAGGTTGGTGTCATGCATGCATTTGTAGATCCTGCAACTTACAGTTTCAACCTTTGAAGCCTCAAGGAATAATAAAGAAAAAAATTTAGTGGGAATCTAGAAGACATAAATAGCTGTAAGGAAAGTGTGAAATTCTAGGCCTAACATGGTTGTTGTACTCTTGAATTTACAGCAATTACATTGGACACAAAACAGGGCACATTGACATTCTGTCATGAAAAGTGGGAAAACTCATGGTCCTTAGCCCTTACTGAGGAAATATACATAATTAATTGTTAATTATGTTGGTGAGAGAGACATTTTTCCCAGTGATAATATCACTGGTAAAGTGATATGCTCCTATAAACAAACTATCACACATAATCCTGAAAACAGCCATAATGAAACGTATTAAGTCACAAGACAAATAAACAAACATGTAAAAGTGGAAGGGTGCTATTTGAGACAAGAAAAAAAGTGGAACCAAGACAAGAGAGGAATAACAAGGGGTGGTATGTGAATAAGCGTGAACGATGTTATGCATCTGTATGAAAAGGTCCCAATGAAACCCATTATTATATATAATTAATACATGCTAATAAAAACATCATAAAAAGAAAAGATAAATATTTAAAGTCAGTTTATTTCAAGCAGGTGTAAGATTATCAATCACACGGTAGTTATAAAAAGACAAATGCCAAATCAAATGTCTCTTACTTCAAGAATGTAATGTGATTTATGGTACATTCATATGCAAACGTTAAAGTAGAGATTTTGGAATATTTTCATTAGCATTTGGAAATGAGGCTGAAATTTATAATCAATGTATTCATGTAGTGACTCTTTTAGTAGTTAGTCATCATTTCTCAAGCACTATTTTAGTAGATCAGATATATTGATAACTAAGAAAATCAAAATCTCCATCTTCATGGACTTTAATTTCTACATATCCATCTGTCTATCTATCTCTTTATATGCTTATTCTCAATTAATCTCTCCTCATAACATACTAATTCCAGAATCAGTACTGTAAGTGACATTTATCATTAGACTCTTGCTCTTATATTTCTCCAGGAGAAATCTCTAGTAAAAAGATATCTGTTAAAAAAGCTAAAAGCTCAGTTAATCTGCATCAAAGAAACAGTGTATGGACAAGTACTTTATATTTTTACAACCTTTTCTACCCCCATTGACACATAATTGTGTATATTTCTTCAGGGAAGACTGAAGTTCATGAGGCTTTTTTCGCCGTTTTCATGACACGATGCTCTTGGGCCAGGTCTTCTGTCCATCATAGATGCTGTGAATCCAAGAATACAACAGCCATGTCAGGTTCAGAAGCCAGTATTCCACACTTTGCCCAACGTTCCTCTGGCTTCTACTTTGTGTAAGAAACATGAGTTCTAGCTGGTTTCTACATAGAGAGACGGAATGTCATCCTCAGTCTGCAGGGAGACAGAGATTTCTGGACAGTAAAAATCTCTGGACTCTCAAAGTCTAGAAGAATAAGAAAGTAATTGAATTCTAATACGATATTTCCCTTCTGCATGCAAAGAACAGCAACAATGCTTCTTGCTTGGAAAGGAAAGTACTTGTGTTTTGCAGGCCTTCTGAATGCCCTAAACAAGACTTCTGAGCATCATAAGAGGCAGAAGTACCAGTGCCTTGAACAAAACTCCCCTTCAGAATTCTGTTTTAAACTTGTAACAGAATCTTTTATTTTTTTTTAATTATTACTATCTTAGTTAGAATTTTACTGCTGTGAACAGACATTACGATCAAGGTAACTCTTATAAGGACAACATTTAACTTGGCCTGGTTTACAGTTTCAGTGGTTCAGTCCAAGTTCTTCAAGACAGGAGGGTGTCAACATCAAGGCAGGCATGGAGTTTGAGGAGCTGAGAGTTCTACCTCTTGTTCCAAAGGCAGCTAGCAGAAGACTGACTTCCAGGCAGCTATGATTAGGGTATTAAAGCCCATATCCACAGTGGCATACCTACTCCAGCAAGGCCAGAATTCCAAATAGTACCACTCCCTGGGCTAAGCATATTCAAACCAAGACAATTTTCAAGCAGAATATTTTTTCCTAGAGGTTTGTATTTGAGTTTTCCATCTTTCCAGGACTTTAAAGTTCCATAAGCAACTTCTCAGAAAAGACCTATACTCCCAAAGTGCTTATGTCTGTATTTAATAAGAGCAACATCTTCCTGTTTGGATTTCTACATTTAAGTAACTACATTTCCATTATAATGTAATAGTTCATTTTCTTATTAACTAATCTCATTAACCCCAATAATTATAAAGATTAATTCATATAAAATTGTCTCTATTAAAGAAATGGTTTACATTTCCTGACTACATTGTAGTAAATCATATAATAATAAATAAGTCACATTACTGAGCTCATTATCTATGGAATGGACATATGGACCATTTCTGCAAAGGAATCTAAATAGTCACATTAGCATTTATCTACCAATTTATTTTTTCCTTGCTTAATTTTTTGTTTGTGAATTTTAAGAAGGAAATGATTGAAAGTGAGCCTTTTAAAGAAAGTACATCAACATATAATCTTCTATCAACCATTTATTTATTCTTCAATTTTCATTTGTCACAAACTCATGACAATAACAAATAAATTATATCTGTTAAGTGCTTAGCTAGCACAGGCATTGATTAAAATATATCAGTCTCACAGAATGATGATGTATGGAACACATCATTACTTTTTAAAAAAGAAGAAAACAAAGTGTGACTGATGTTAGTCCAAATTCTCATATCTTTCATGATCTGTATCAAGAGCCTCTAAACTCACCACATGTTTAATAACTTGTAAATACTATCACAGAATGAAACATTCCAGGGAGTACCACCAGCCCCACTTAGTTCTAAACAGATATCTACTTTTTTTTTTTTTTTTTTTTTTTTTTGGTAAGTACATCTTCAACCATATTTAGAAATGCTATATTGCTTTAACATGACACTTTGAAATGTTGTATGTCACTAGAAATATCTTTGTTCAGATTCTTTTAAGATGTGCCAGACTAAGAGAATAAAGTATTATCTTAATAAATACTCAGTGAGTGATCTGTTTATACTTATATGGGTTTTCACTTCTTCCTGATCAATACCTCTTTGTCTCTCTGTCTCTGTCTCTCTGTCTCTCTGTCTGTCTCTCTCCCCTCGTCTCTCTCTCTCTCTGTGTATGTGTGTGTGTGTGTGTGTGTATGTGTGTGTGTGTTGCAACAGTTTTATCACTTTGAATGTCAGGTGAAAAAGAAATGACAGTAGTAGACAAACTAAGACATGTGTACCAAACAGTACAGAAGGGCCCTGCATTGACTTATTCTCTAAACCCTCATAGTGAGCGACATAAATCAAAACCCTTCATGACAGTAGAGAAAGACTGGTAAGCTTGGACTGAAAACATGACAGAGATCTATCTTTCCTCGTAAGAGAAGTTTCCTTTCATAGTGACAATTACAGCAGTAACTTCCAATACTTTGCAAGGCGATCATTCTATTAGTTTCTTAATTATAGTTAGAAAGATATTCACAATGATAATGTAGTTGATATAAGAACAGAGATCTTATGATGAGCTAGTGAGCAGAATTGTTTGCAAGAAGAGAAATAGACAGAAATATGTAGAAGTTTATATGACTTTTTTTTAACTTTAATTAAATATTGATGTTAGCACAGATGTATGATTTACTTTTCTTAAAGGACAAAGACAATGACATTTGCACTTATAAAAATAAATGAGTCTATAGAAAATAATATTGTGTACTTCTCATATACAAAACATTGATTAAAATATCAAATGAAAGATACAAGGGTGAATAAGACACAATCTCCTCAAGGTAGGAAAATTTTGAAAAATATTTTAAGACTCTGCAGACATGATACATCTTCTGAAAAAGCATAAAAGTTTTCAAACATTCAGTCATGGTTAAATCTATAAATGTATGTACAAATCATAGTTGTGTTTACAGACATCACAGTGTCGACTCTAGAAAGTTAATCTAAATTTAAAGACTGAAATTCTTGAGTTAGTTCTATGAATTTGTGGAAAACTTAGTAGATTATGATTCACTATAATTTGTCTATCTTGAGATTCTCATGAGATTGTTTAGAAAACATGGGCATTTCTAAATTACTGTTTGTTAGTTTTTAATCTCCTAAATTAACTGTAGTTCCACACTGGTGTAACATAGTTTGGGGCTGGGACTTGTATGCTGGATGCATTTATCTTAGGGTCAGTTTCTACCACTGGGTTCTATGTAAAAAGCAGAGGGTGCTAATCACTTGTTTTACTAAAGCAATGTATGCAATTCTAAACTAATTACAAATGAAGAAAATGCATGAACAAGAAATATGTAGCAAGTGAATCTTCTATTATTATCATACTTGCTGTTCTCTTTGCATTATATTAAACAACTTTGTTATTTTTTGACTACATGCAACCAACCAACTAATCAGTCACTCAGTAGTAAACTATATAATATTTTACAGCCTTAGCTTATAATCTTTTCAAGCCTGGTGGGAGAGCTAAGAATTTGTCTTAATTAAGGTCACTATTGCTATGATGAATTACCATGACCAAAAGCAAACTTGTATAGAAAGGATTTATTTGGCTTATAATTCTATACTCCAGTCCATCTTTGAAGGAAGTCAGGATAGTAACTCCAATATATCCAGAACTAGGAGGCAGGAGCTGATGCAAATTTCATGAAGGTGCTGCCTACAGGCTTGTTCCTTCTTATTATAGACCTACTTAAGAATGACCACTAATAACCATGCAACAGAGTGAATATTAGAATTTTTGAAATCTCTCCTGACAATGCCATTAATCCAAAACAATTCCAGAGTCAGGCAAATTTTTAGACAATGATAAAAAGCAGCCATAGGAGGACAGCTGGTAGACATGGTAGCTGAGAGTTCTATATCTGGATCCAAGGGAGGCAGGAAGAGAAAGACTCTGGGCCTGGCTTAAGCCTTTTGAAACCATAAATCTCACACTCAGTGACATACATCCTTCACAAGGCCCTTTCAAGTAGTACTACTACATAATGACCAAACATTCACATATATGAGCCTATGGGTGACTATTTCTATCTAAACCACCACAATGTCATACCTTGTAATATTTTTCTGCAATAATAATATATTGCTTTACATGTGATCACCTGAACATGGTAAAACCAATCGGTTTTTCTCAAAAAATACAATCATTTTATTTGGGGAGTTGAACTTACTAACATTAACATACTAACTTACTGTAGTTTAATAAGCCTCATTGGTGAAAAAACTACAAAGAAAGCAAATTGCTTCTACAAGAACTCTCACAGTTGCCCTAGATAACTATTTCCCCCTGCACTTTCTGTATTTGCTTCTTTACATGAAACACTTTCTTTATGTCCATTTTAAAACAAGTCAGAGGCAATGCCTAAAGATAAAATATATCCTAATAAAAGCAGTCAGTGTGTAGTAAAGTTATACCTGTGAAATAAGATGGTTCCTGTTTTTTGCTTTTTTGCTTTGTCGGATCTGCACACATTGAATTTACCATATTATGATTTCAGTCTCTAAAATAGTTATAAGAATGTAAAACTATGCAGGGAAAAAAATAACAAAATTTAAAACATTATTTAATTGGATATATATGGAGGGAATTGTATGTATTCATTTAACATCTTAACATAGCTGGAACTTCTACATTTAATTTTTTAATTGGATATTTTATTTATTTACATTTCAGATGTCATCCCCTTTCCCCATTTCCCCTCCTTAGAATCCCCCTATCTCCCTTTGGCCTGGGGCAGACCAGCAACACCGGATCCTGAGACATCCTAGAGAGACCCACTGCACCCAGAGCAGAGGCTGGTCTGCGCCTGTGGAAACATCTGATCCTGAGACATCCTAAAAGACCTACTGCATCCAGAGCAGAGGGAGTTTAGGATCACAGGAACACAGAGACATCTGGAATCTGAGGAGATCTGACACAGCAAGATAACTGGAAAGACAGACTCCAGTCAGACACAGTGAGCACAGGTAACACTAGAGTCAACCAGATGGTGAAAGGCAAGCACAAGAACACAAGCAACAGAAACCAAAGTTACCTGACATCATCAGAACCCAGTTCTCCCACCATAGCAAGCCCTGGATACTCCATCACACAGGAAAAACAAGACTCAGAATTAAAATCACTTCTCATTTTGATGATGGAGGATTTTAAGAAGGACATAAGTAACTCCCTTAAAGTAATACAGGAGAACACAGGTAAACAGGTAGAAGCCCTCAAAGAGGAAACATAAATATCCTTTAAAGAATTGAAAGAGAACACAGGTAAACAGGTAGAAGCCCTTAAAGACGAAACACAAAAATCCTTTAAAGAATTTCAAGAAAACACAACCAAACAGGTGAAGGAATTGAACAAAACCATCCAGGATCTAAAACTGGAAATAGAAACAATAAAGAAATCTCAAAGGGAGACTACTCTGGAGATAGAAAACATAGGAAAGAGATCAGGAGTCATAGATGCAAGCATCACTAACAGAATAAAAGAGATAGAAGAGAGAATCTCATGCACAGAAGATACCATGGAAAACCTCAACAAAACAGTCAAAGAAAATGCAAAATGCAAAAAGCTCCTAACACTGAACATCCAGGAAATCCAAGATGCAATCAGGAGACCAAACCTAAGGATAATAGGTATCGATGAGAGTGAAGATTCTCAATCTAAAGGTCCAGTAAATATCTTCAACAAATTTATAGAGGAAAATTTCCCCAACCTACAGAACGAGACACCCATAAACATACAAGAAGCCTACAGAACAGACTAGACCAGAAAAGAAATACCTCCCGTCACATAATAATCAAGACACCAAATGTACAAAACAAAGAAAAAATACTAAAAGCAGTAAGGGAAAAAGGTCAAGTAACATATAAAGGCAGACCTATAAGAATTACACCAGACTTTTCACCAGAGACTATAAAAGCCAGAAGATCCTGGTCTGATATCATACAGACCCTAAGGGAACACAACTGCCAGCCCAGACTGCTATACCCAGCAAAACTCTCAATCACTATAGATGGAGAAACCAAGATATTCCATGACAAAACCAAATTTGCACAATATCTTCCCACAAACCCAGCACTTCAAAGGATAATTGATGGAAAATGCCAACACAAGGAAGGAAACTACAACTGAGAAGAAGCATGGAAGTAATCTTCCAACAACCCCCCAAAAAAAGGTAGCTACACAAACATAATTCCACCTCTAATAACAAAAATAACAGGAAGCAACAATCATTTTTCCTTAATATCCCTTAACATTAATGGACTCAATTCTCCAATAAAAAGACGTAGACTATCAGACTGGATACATAAACAGGACCCAGAATTTTGTTTCATACAAGAAACGCACCTCAGTGACAAAGACAGACATTACCTCAGAGTAAAAGGCTGGAAAACCATTTTCCAAGCAAATGGTCCCAAGAAACAAGCTGGAGTAGCCATTATATTATCAAATAAAATCGACTTTCAACCAAAAGTAATCAAAAAAGATAAGGAAGGACACTTCATACTCATTAAAGGAAAAATCTACCAAGATGAACTCTCAATTCTGAACATCTATGCTCCAAATGCAAGGGCACCTACATACATAAAAGAAACTTTACTAAAGCTCAAAGCACAAATTGCACCTCACACAATAATAGTGGGGGATTTTAACACCCCGCTCTCTCCAATGGACAGATCGTGGAAACAGAAACTAAACAAAGACACATTGAAATTAGCAGAAGTTATGGACCAAATGGATTTAACAGATATCTATAGAACATTTCATCTTAAAGTAAAAGAATATACCTTTTTCTCAGCACCTCATGGTACCTTCTCCAAAATAGACCATATAATTGGTCACAAAACAGTCCTCAACAGATACAAAAAGATTGAAATAATCCCCTGCATCCTATCAGATCACCATGGACTAAGGCTGGTCTTTAATAATGACAGAACAAGGGAAAACCCACATCCATGTGGAAACTGAACAATGCTCTACTCAATGATGACTTTGTCAAGGAAGAAATAAAGAAAGAAATTAAAGACTTTCTAGAATTTAATGAAAATGAGGAAACATCATACCAGAACTTGTGGGACTCCATGAAAGCAGTGCTAAGAGGAAAACTCATAGCTCTAAGTGCCTACAAAAAGAAATTGGAGAGAGCACACATTAACAACTTGACAGCACACCTGAAAGCTCTAGAACAAACAGAAGCAAATACACCCAAGAGGAGTAGGCGTCAGGAAATAATCAAACTCAGGGCTGAAATCAACCGAGTAGAAACAGAAAGAACTATACAAAATATCAAGAAAACCAGGAGTTGGTTCTTTGAGAAAATCAACAAGATAGATAAACCCTTAGACAGATTAACCAGAGGGCACAGAGACAGTACCCAAATTAATAAAATCAGATATGAAATGGGAGACATAACAACAGAAACTGAGGAAATTCAAAAAATCATCAGATCCTACTACAAAGGCCTATACTCAACAAAACTGGAAAATCTGGATGAAATAGACAATTTTTTAGACAGATACCGGGTACCAAAGTTAAATGAGGAGCAAATAAACCATCTAAACAGTCCCATAACCCCTAAAGAAATAACAGCAGTCATTAAAAGTCTCCCCACCAAAAAAGCCGAGGACCAGATGGTTTTAGTGCAGAATTCTATCAGACCTTCAAGGAAGACCTAGTACCAATTCTCTTCAAACTATTCCACAAAATAGAAACAGAAGGAACACTACTCAATTTGTTCTCTGAAGCTACAATCACACTCATACCTAAACCTCACAAAGACCCAACAAAGAAAGAGAACTTCAGACCAGTCTCTCTTATGAATATCGATGCAAAAATACTCAATAAAATTCTAGCAAACCGAATCCAAGAACACATCAAAACAATCATTCATCATGATCAAGTGGGCTTTATCCCAGGAATGCAGGGATGGTTCAATATTCGGAAATCCATCAATGTAATCCACTATATAAACAAACTCAAAGAAAAAAACCACATGATCATCCCATTAGATGCTGAGAAAGCATTTGACAAAATTCAACATTCCTTCATGGTAAAAGTCTTGGAAAGAACAGGAATTCAAGGACCATACCTAAACATAGTAAACGCAATATACAGCAAACCAGTAGCCAACATCAAACTAAATGGAGAGAAACTTGAAGCATTCCCACTAAAATCAGGGACTAGACAAGGCTTCCCACTCTCTCCCTACCTATTCAATATAGTACTGGAAGTCCTAGCCAGAGCAATCAGACAACAAAAAGAAATCAAAGGAATACAAATAGGAAAGGAAGAAATCAAAATATCACTATTTGCAGATGATATGATAGTATACTTAAGTGACCCCAAAAACTCCACCACAGAACTGCTAAACCTGATAAACAACTTCAGCAAGGTGGCAGGTTATAAAAATCAACTCAAGCAAATCAGTAACCTTCCTCTACATGAAAGATAAACAGGCTGAAAAAGAAATTAGGGAAATGACACCCTTCACAATAGTCACACATAATACAAAATACCTCGGGGTGAATCTAACCAAGCAAGTGAAAGATATGTATGACAAGAACTTCAAGTCTCTGAAGAAAGAAATTGAAGAAGATCTCAGGAAATGGAAAGATCTCCCATGCTCATGGATTGGCAGGATTAATATAGTAAAAATGGCCATCTTGCCAAAAGCAATCTACAGATTCAATGCAATCCCCATTAAAATCCCAACTCAATTCTTTACAGAACTAGAAAGAGAAATTCTGAAATTTATTTGGAACAACAAAAAACCCAGGATAGCGAAAACCATTCTCAACTATAAAAGAACTTCTGGAGGAATCGCCATCCCTGACCTCAAGCTTTACTACAGAGCAGTAGTGATAAAAACAGCCTGCTATTGGTACAGAGACAGGCAGGAAGATCAGTGGAATAGAGTTGAAGACCCAGAAATGAACCCACACAACTATGGTCATTTAATCTTTGACAAAGGAGCTAAAACCATCCAGTGGAACAAGGACAGCATTTTCAACAAATGGTGCTGGTTCAACTGGAGGACAGCATGCAGAAAAATGCAAATTGATCCATTCCTATCTCCTTGTACAAAGCTCAAGTCCAGGTGGATAAAGGACCTTCACATAAAACCAGACACACTGAAACTAATAGAAGAGAAAGTGGGGAAGACCCTCGAATACCTAGGCACAGGGGGAAAGTTCCTGAACAGAACAGCAATGGCCTATGCTCTAAGATCAAGAATTGACAAATGGGACCTCATAAAATTGCAAAGTTTCTGTAAGGCAAAGGACACTGTCAATAGGACAAAACGGCAACCAACAGATTGGGAAAAGATCTTTACCAATCCCACATCCGATAGAGGACTAATATCCAATATATACAAAGAACTCAAGAAATTAGACTCTAGACAACCAAATAACCCTTTTAAAAAAAATGGAGTAAGGAGCTAAACAAAGAATTCTCAACTGAGGAAATGTGAATGGCTGAGAAGCACCTAAAGAAATGTTCAGCATCCCTAGTCATCAGGGAAATGCAAATCAAAACAACCCTGAGATTCCACCTCACACCAGTCAGAATGGCTAAGATCAAAAACTCAGGTGATAGCAGATGCTGGCGAGGATGTGGAGAAAGAGGAACACTCCTTCATTGTTGGTGGGATTGCAAGATGGTGCAACCACTATGGAAAACAGTCTGGCGGTTCCTCAGAAAATTGGACATATCACTACCTGAGGATCCAGCTATACTACTCCTGGGTATATATCCAGAAGATGCTCTAACATATAACAAGGACATATGCTCCACTATGTTTATAGCAGCTTTATTTATAATAGCCAGAAACTGGAAAGAACCCAGATGCCCTTCAACAGAGGAATGGATACAAAAAATGTGGTACATTTATACAATGGAATATTACTCAGCTATTAAAAACAATGAATTTGATGAATTCATATATAAATGGATGGAACTAGAAAATATCATCTTGAGTGAAGTAACCCAATCACAAAAGAACATACATGGTATTCACTCACTGATTATTGGATTTTAGCCCAGAAGCCTGAAATACCCAAGATTCAACTCACAGACCACATAAAGCTCATGAAGAATGATGACCAAGTATGGGGGGCTTCAGTCTTTCTTAGAAGGAGTAACAAAATATTCAAGGGTGCAAATATGGAGACACAGTACAGGACAGAAACTGAAGGAAAGACAGACCATTCCACCTGGATATCCATCCTATGTGCAGTCACCAAAGGTAGAGGTTGATGTGGATGTCAGGATGTACATGCTGACAGGAGCCTGATATAGCTATCTCCTTAGAAGTCTGCAAGAGTCCGACATACTCAGAGGCAGAAGCCCACAGCTAACCATTAAACTGATCATGGGGTTCCCAATGGAGAAGATAGAGTGAAGGCTGAAGGAGTTGAGAGGATTCAAGACACCATGAGGAAAGCAAAAATCCCAACCAACCAGAGCCCCCAGGGTCTAAACCACAAGCCTGGGAGCACTTAGGGAGGGACCCATGGCTGCAGCTATATATGCAAGGGAGCTATATATAAGTGGGAGAAGAGATCCTTGGTCCCATTAAGGCTGGACATTGGTGGGGGGGGAGATATTCGAGGGTGGGCAGGTGAGGTACGGGGGAGGGTGGGCGGGGGTACACCAACGTGGAGGCAGGAGGATGGGGGAAGGGATAGTGAGTTCCTGGGAGGGAGGGGGGAAATGGGGTAAGGAGAGAATATCTGAAATGTAAAAAAATTTCCAAAAAAAAAAAAAAAAAAAAAGAAGGTTGGAATTGACAGTTGCCTTTTATCATAGCCTTATATACCTACCCAATATTGGTTTTGCTCTCTATAATTTCATTTTGATGGTGTAGATATCTTATATTCACAAGGGAACCCTTTGACAAGGGCACAATAATAATTTCAATGAACTGGACATTGAGAACTAACTCACAATTCTGTTTCCCTAATGTAATAAAACCAATCTACAATGGGAATGTGTTTTAACTTGCATATCTAATCCTATCTGTTGAAAGGAATATAATGTATGCTAATCAGCAGAATCTGTTAGAATTATTTAGTCAATCAAAGAATTCTTCAAGAAGATTTAGGAAATTTTGTGACAATTGCTTATTTATTTGTTTCGTTTTATCCATAGATATTTTTAATAAATAATTATTTGATAAATACATAAACTTCATTTTTCTTATATTGACTCATCTTCCCCAACTCTTATCAGACCTATCTCCATTTCCTAGCAGAACCAAATTCATATCCTCATTAAAAACAAACATACAAACAAAAACATTGAGTCCAGTTGATACTAATTTTGTAGTCTTAGGTATGGTTCATCCTCTGGAGCAGGGTCCATCTATCAGGGGACAACATTCTTCAAAAAACTGACACTCTCTCTTCCATCAGCTATCAATTGCCAATCACTCTTTGGAGAGGACTGTGATTTGTTCAACCTCCCTCTTCATAATGGTATTTTGTATGGCATGTGCCAGTACAGATTATGTCATAATTCCTGTAAGTTTATATTAAAAATACCCTGTTGGGTCTACAAAACAAACACTGCTTCCATGACCTTTTGTAGTCTCTTATTTTTTGATGTTTGACCAACCATGGCTGTTAGTGTTAATTAATGTTTACTGCAAGAAAAGCTGTTCTGATGAAGATGAAAAGATGCAATAATCTTTGGGTATAATGACAGATGATCAGGTGTCAGCTTTATATTATTCCAATTTTGCAGAATCATAGTAGATTCTGTGATACATGAAGGCATCCTTTATTTTTTTTTTTTACCCTGATAATGGAGGTATGACTTTCATCTTATGGAGTAGGCATAAACCCAAGCAGAAAATGGTTGGTTACTCTCATTTTGTTGAGGCCATTATTTCACCAATGGACACATCTTTCCATGACTGTCATTATTGTAGCTGGAGAGTTCACAGCAGGTAAAGACTGATGATTAGTTTTTAACTCCCAGAGTTTGCATAGGACCATCCAACACTGTGAAAGATATCTAGTAGAGATGAAACTTCCAAGTGATTACCAGCTTAATTTATTTCATGTCCTATGAGTCAAATAATGTGGTATATTCAGCAGTGAGGTCTTACGTGGAAGTTCTTGAGAGTACAAACCATTGACAATATGAACTAATATTTGAGAATCTGTGGAACTTCACTGGCCAAAATTTGAAAACATATACCAAATGCATCCCACAGTGTTTTTTTATTTACACACACACACACACTCACACACACACACACACACACACACACACACACACACACAACATATATATTTATATATAATTTGAGAAGCACCTTCAGAAATTTCCATTTAATGTCTTTGGAATCCTTTAGTGATAGTTATCCCTCCTTTTATTGCCTCTTTGATCTTGTCCTACTATACCCAACTTCAATTAATATTTCATGTTCCTAGTTCATTTATTTCTATATAGTGTGGCATTTTATCACTTTTCCTTTAGCATCTTTTCTCCCTACTAATTCTCTGACCTCTACAGATATTCTAAATTAACACATATATCTGGAGATGCAATGCTAGTGTTCACAAATAAGATAAGACAGGGCACATTTGCTTTTCTGGATCTGGATTTTCTCATAAAAAAATGTTGTTTCCAGTTACTTCCATTTTTCTAGAAACTTTATAATTTCCTTTTTCTTAATAACTAAGTTATGTTACATTTTATAAAGATACATTGTTTTTATTATCTATTCACCCACTGATGGACATCTGGGCTTTTACTATTTCATGTCTACTACGAATAAAGCAGCAATGAACATAGATGTGATGGTATCTCAATAGTAAGGTTAGTTTCAGAATATGCTCAAGAATGATATATCTCTGTCATCTCTCAGGTTTTTAAGGAAGTGCTACACTTATTGCCATAGTGGCTGCACTGATTTGCATACCTACCAATAAGAATATGTGTTCCTCTTTCTTCGTATCCATGCCAGCATTTGAAACACCTTTGGTTTGTTTTTTAATTCTTTCTCTCATATATTACATCCTGACTGCTGTTTCCCCTCCCTCCTGTCCTCACAGTCTCTTTTCCACATCCCTTCCACCACTCTTTTTCCTTTCCCTTTAGAAAGGGGCAACCTAACATAGCAAATCGAGTAGCAATAAGACTAGGCACCTCATTTCTTATTAAAGCTGGATGAGACAACCCAATAGGATGAAAGAGGTTCTGAAAGCAAGCAAAGGAGTCAGGGACAGCCTCTGCTCCCACTGTTAGGAGTCTACAAGAAGACTGAGCTACACAACCCTAACATAAATCCAAAGGGCTTCGGCCAGACCCATGCAGGATCCCTGGTTGTTGGTTCACTCTCGGTGATGCCCTATAAGCTCAGGTTAGTTTATTCTTTGGGTTTTTTTTTTGTTTGTTTGTGTTGGTTGGTTGGTTGGTTTTTCGAGACAGGGTTTCTCTGTGTAGCCCTGGCTGTACAGGAACTCACTTTGTAGACTAGGCTGGCCTCGAACTCAGAAATCTGCCTGCCTCTGCCTCCCAAGTGCCCGGCTTGTGTGTGTGTGTGTGTGAGGGGCTGGTCTTGAATCCTCTGACTCCTTCCTCTTCCTCTTCCTTTTCCTCTTCCTCTTCCTCAAGATTCCCTGAGCTGTGCCAAATGTTTGGCTATGGGTTTGTGTGTTTATTTCTACTCGTTGTTGTGTGAAGATTCTCTGGTAAAACTTTTGAAAAACTCCAATCTAGGAGTATAGCAGAATATAATTATTTAATTGACATTTTAGTTTTTTTTTTTTTTTTTTTTTTTTTTTTGGTTTCACCAATTGTTTTTGGTTCTACTCAAGCCTCTGGGACATCCCACTTCTAGTATCTGGACTTTCAGGTGGTACCAGGGTGGGTTCTCTATCATGGCACATTTCTCAAGCTGGAACTGTCATTGGTTGGCCACTGCCAAAATTTTTGCACCACTTTTTACCCTGTCATATCTTGCAGGCAAATAGATACCTTTCACCTTACAAAAGATTCAAGTCCAAGTGGATTGAAAACCTCAGCATAAAACCAAATATACTGAACCTAATAGAAGAGAATTGTTAAACATGCTTTCATTCTTTCATTGCATATTTCTGACTTCTTTTTCAAAAATCAAGTATCAACATATGTGTGGATTTATGTCTGGGTCTTCAATTCAATTCCATTGAGCAACCTATCTGTTTTTATGTCAATACCATGTAGTTTTTATTACAATTCTGATTTCAGCTAGAGGTCAGGGATTTGGTTCAAATTATGTTGCAGGATTGTTTTAGCGATTGTCTTGCTGTTGTGGTGGTGGTTGTTGTTGTTGTTTCATAAGAAATTGAATATTGTTCTTTCAAAATCTGTAAAGAATTGTTGGTTAGAGCTCGCAGAGACTAAGCCAACAAAGAGCATTCATGGGCTGGTCCAAGACCCCTCAGCATATATCTAGCCTTGTCTGGCCTCAGAGGGAGAGGGTACACCTAATCCTGTAGAGACTTGATTCCCCAGGAAAGGGGAATGCAGGGCAGGGGACACCCTCTCAGCTACAAAGACAGGGATAATGGGGTGAAGAACTGTGGGAGGGAGGCAACATTTGAGAAGTAAATATATAAAATGATTAATTTTCAAAAAAGAATTGTGTTGGAATTTTGATGAAAATTCTATTAAATCTGAGATTGCTTTTGGTAAGATAGCAATTTTTTCTCCATTAAATCTACTGATCCATGACCATGGGAGATGTTCCATCTTCTAATCACTTCATTAGTTTCTGTCCTCAAAGACCTGAAGTTGTTGTCATGTAGGTCTTTCACTTGTTTTTTTCTAGTTACTCCCAGATATTGTATATTATTTGTAGCTATTATAAAGGATGCTGTTGTGCTTGCTTCTGGTGTTGTTTCTCTAATTTTTTTCTCAGCCCTTTTATCATTTGTATAAAGGAGGACTGGTGTGTTTTATGAGTCAGTCTTGCTTTCAGTCACATCGCCAAAGATCCTTAGCAGATATAGGCATTCCCTGGTAGAACTTTTGGGTCCCTTATATATATTATCTTATCACATGTGAAGAGTGATCATTTGACTTCTTTTCCAGTTTATACCCTCTTAGACTTTAGTTGCTTTATTGCTCTAGTCAAAATATCAAATACTATATTGAATAAATACAGAGAATGGAAAGTCTACTGATTTCAGAGGAATTGAACTATGTCCTCTCCATTCAATTTGATGTTAGATATAGTCTTGATGTATATGGTCTTTATCATGTTTAGGTATAACCCTTGTATTCCTTATTTCTTCAAGGATTTAATCTTGAAAGACTGTTGGATTTTGTTACAGGTTTCTTCTGCATTAGTTAGTTTAGATAAGGCTTTGTCTATTTTGTTAATTTTTTTCAAAGAACTGACCCTTTTTTTTCATTGATTCTTTGACTTGCTCTCTTTGTCTCTATTTTATTAACTTCGGTCCTCAGTTTGAATGATTTCCTGCTATCTACTCCTCTTTAGTATTTCTGCTATTTTTCTGATTAGCTTTTAGGTATGCTGTAAAATTGCTAGTTGAGATCTCTTTAATTTCTTTATGAAGGCACTTAGTGCTATGATCGTTCTTCTTAGCATATCTATCATTGTCTCCCATAAGTTTGAGTATGTTGTGCATTCATTTTCATTGAAATCTAGGAAATCTTTAATTTCTTCTTGATCCAGTAGTCACTCAGTAGATGGATGTCAGTTACCATGATTTTGTAGCTTTCTATTGCATCTGTTGTGTTACAATCCAGATATAAACAATGGTGAGCTGATAAGATACAGGGAATTACTTCTATTTCTTGTAACTATTGAGACTTGCTTCTGACAAAGTATGAGTCAATTTGAAGAAAGTTTTGTGATGTGTTCAAAAGAAAGTGTATTCTTTTTTGTTTTGTTGTATAGATTTTTGTTAGGTCCATTGATTATAACATCTGTTAGTTTCATTATTTCTCTGTTTAGTTTCTGTTTTGATGACCTGTCCACTGGTGATAGTCGGATATGTGGATCTCCCACCATTAATGGGATTCAATGTGTGATTTAAACTTGATTAATATTTTGTTTGTTTTGTTTTTACAAATTTGGTGTCCTTTTTTTAGAGTCATAGATACTTGGAATTTGGACACCATCTTAGATTTTTCCTTTGATGAGTATCAAATGTCCTTCCCTATCTCTTTTAATTTACTTTGGTTGGAAGTCTATTTTATATCAGCTTGATTCTTGGGTCCATTTGCTTGTAATCCTTTTCAACCTCTCACTCTGAAGCAAGGTCTGTATTTGACATTGAGGTATATTTTTTCGTGTGTAGCAGAAGGATGGAAACTTTTTGCCTGTTTCTCTTTATTGAGGTATTGAGTTCATTTATATTAAGAGATATTAATGACCAATGATTAATTGGTTAATTCCTTTTATTTTCTTGGTGGTGGTGGTAGTATGTGTATGTGTGTGTGTATGTGTGTGTGTGTGTATGTATACGTGCACACACAAGTGCATATCTTCTTTTGGTTTTATTGGTGTGATAATATTTATTTCCTATGTTTTCATGGGTACAATTAACCACCTTTGGTTGAAGTTTTCCTCCTGATATCTTCTCCAGAATTAGATCTGTGGATAGATATCATTCAAATTTGGTTTTCTCGTGGAATATCTTGTTTTCTCTGTCTCTGGTGATTGAAAGTTTTGTTGGACCTTGCAGTCTTGTATGGTATCTATAGTTTCTTAGACTCTGTGTGACATCTGTCCAAGCCTTTCTGGCTTTTATTGACTGATGAGAAGTTAGGTTTAATCCTAATAGGTTTACCTTTATATGCTATTTGGCCCTTTTTTTCTTGCAACTTATAATATTCTTTCTTTGTTCTGTATGTTTAGTGTTTTCTTATTATGTAGTCAGATAATTTCTGATTTAATATTTTTGGTGTTTGGTAAGCTTCTTTTACCTTTTCAGGCAAGTCCTTTAGGTTAGAAAATTTTCCTTCTATGATTTTTGTTAAAAATATTTTCTGAGCCTTTGCGATGGGAATCCTTCCATTATTCTATTCTTATTGTTATACCCAAGTTGTAGGGACCCCACAGACCACTGAAGAGCCAATTCTCTTTTCTTTTTTAAATTACTTTAATTTTTACAGTCAAGCTGTTGCCCCCTCCCACAGTTCCTCACCCATTCTTTCTCCTCTCTGTCTCTAAGAGGATTGCCTCCCTTACCAGGCCTCCCCACTCCATGGGACCTCAAGACTCTAGAGAGTTAGGCACCTATTTTCCAACTGAGGCCAGACCAGGCAGTTCTCTGCTATGCTATATATGTGTTGGGGGCTTCAGAACAGATCCTGTATACTGCCTGGTTGGTGGCACAGTGCCTGAGAGATTTCAGGGATCCAGGTTAGTTGACACTGCTGGTCTTCCTATGGACTTGCCCTCCTCCTTAGCTTCTTCCAGCCTTTCCCTAATTCAATGACAGGGGTCCCTGACTTCAGTCCAATGGTTGGGTGTAAGTCTGCATCTCTGCATCAGTTTCAGTCACCTGGTTGTTGGGCCTCTCAGAAGATAGCCATGCTAGGTTCCTGTCTGTAATACACCGTAGCATCAGTAATAATGTCAGGCCTTGGAGCATCCCCTTGAGATGAATCCAAGTTGGGCTGGTCATTAAATAGCCTTTCCTTCATTCTCTTCTCCATTTTGTCCCTGCAGTTCTTTAAGACAGAAACAATTCTGGGTCAGAATTTTTGGTGGTGGGAATGGCAACTCTATCCCTACACTTATATCCTGTCTTTCTACTGGAGATGGACTCTATGAGTTCCCTCTCCAAACTTTTGGGTATTTCATCCAAGGTCCCTCCTTATGAGTCCTGAGATTCTCTCACCTCCCTGGTCTCTGGTACACATTTGAAAAATATAGCTATAGAAATATGCATTTTTCTTCATTATTTTGCATCTTGACAATTACTTTTACCTTCCCAGTAATTCATGTAAAATGTATTGATAAGGATGACCTAGTATTTAACAAGAAATAAATAAGTGCCTGAGTGATACATACAGCGGTTGAGGAATCTCTAAGAAGGAATAAAAGGCAGTAAGACAGGGCATACTGTCTTGATTGTGTTGAATCTAATGCTCCTTTAATTGTTTGGTATAAAACATGAGTAAGCTTCATACTGGTCCTGAGAACTAAAGAGAAAATGTACACTAGACTGATTATTCATACCTGGTAACATCCTCATCCTCTCCTATTGCCTCCTGTCAGCTTTGAAATTGGTCCTAGAAAATGTATTTCTTGGGATGCTTTGTGGATGTTCTTTGAATAGATTATAATAATGCAAGTGACTTTTTAAAGCTAGATGTCTTTAAGTCATGCTATTCTTTCTTTCTTTGAAATGACAGACAGATGAATAGATGTGAAAGATTTGAAATACTGGTATCCACTGGCCATTTCCCCTAAGAATCATTCACACTGAAGCTACAGCTAACATTGCAGTGACTTCCTGTGTTTTTGAGCTGGGTTGGAAATAGAAACTACATAATTCCCTGAAAGCTACCAACAAACCTCAGATCTATTTGTGCTTTCAGTGACCTTTAGTCTTCAGTCCTTTTAAGAAATCTGTAAGCATTTAATTTCCTGTGCTAAATTCCATACTACACAGAATGTTTAAAGAGTTTGTGTTATTCTGAGCTGTTAGTGACAAAAACCTCAGAGGTTTAGTAAAAGGGAACTTACTAAGACATATAATCCTACATACAAAAAAAATGAACTATTCATTAAAATATCCCTACTAATGTAGTAAAAGTATTTCAGAAATATGTCAATACTGATTTATATAGCCATATACCTATTTTAACTCTAAAATATATGTATATATTTTATTATTATATATTAAATATATATAAGTATACATGTATTATATACATATATTCATGCATAAACATACATATACATACATATATATAAACAAAAGTATAACTTCTAAAATAGAAATTATCAAAAATATGGAAAATAGTGAGAAATAACTTAAGAATGTACATTACAGAATATATGTTTGAAGAACAGAAGTAGCAATATTTCACACATAAAACTAATATTTAAAGCACTAAGCTTTAAAAAGGAGTTAAACAAATTCCAACAATAGTACAAAGTATTAAGTTTTCAATTACAGTTTTAAGACACACAATTCATTCTCAATTTTAAAATGGAAATTAGGATTTTTCCCCCTTTTTTCTCTTATTGAAAATGGATTCTTTTCTCATACAATATATCCTGATTAAAGTTTCAGATCCTTTAATACTCTTAGTATCTTTTCACCTCCTCCCTCTAGATTTACTCTTTCTGTCTCTAATTAGAAAAGAACAGGCTTCTAAGAGATAACAATCAAACATGACAAATAAAACATAATATGAAGCAAACCTTTCATACCAAAGTTGAACATAAAAAACCAACAAGAGGCAAAGTGTTATAAGAACAGTCAGTAGTGTCAGAGAACTACTTGTTCTTATAGTCAAAAGTTTCATAGCATGCTAGGCTAACATCCATAATATGCAGGATACCTGATATAGACCTATATAGGCCCTGTACTTGCTGTGTCAATGCCTGTGAACTCATATGCACCTTGCATTGTTGATTCAGAAGGCCGTTTTCTCTATCGCCTCTAATTCTTACAATATTTCTGCCTCTTCTGTAGAATTTTCTGAGCTCTGAGTGGGAAGATTTGATGGAAACTTCCAATCTCACCTCTCTCTCCACATATCTGTCTGTGGGTCATTATATCTCTTTCCATTTGCTGCCAGATGAAACCTCTCTGATGATGACTGGATGATAAGGCACTGATCTGTGAGTATAACAATATCATTAGGAATAATTTTATTGATGTTTATTAGACTAGCCTCATTTGTTTTTTCCTAGGTCTCCAGCTATTTAGTCTCTGTTTCTCACTTACCAGCGGCCAGTATGGTTACTTCTCATGGAGTAGATCTTAAGTCAAATCAAACCTTCATTGGCTACTCTGAGAAGTTCAGAGTTACCCTAGCATATTTTGAAGGCAGGACAGGTTGTAGGTAATAGATTTTTTTGGCTGGACTGGCTTCCACATTTTTCTTTTGGTAGCCAGGAGAATACTTTCCCAGGCTGAAAAGATTGCACATAGGCATAAAGGCTCGATGTAGGAACCAACTTAACTTCTTCATGTTCAGTGAGTTGTGTGGATGTTGTCCTAGACAATGTAATCACACCGTCAGGTGTGATTATCTTAACAATTGTCTAGGTTGTTTGAGAATTTGTTTAGGATTCCTTTGGCCAACTACTCAGTTGAAATCAACCCAGTCACTCCACTGCAAACTTTGCATGGCTATAAGAAATGGCCAGTTGAGACTGCATATTCCACATTATGAAGAGTCTACATTAGAACCACTATTGCTTGTATTAGAACAATATCAATATATTATATTCCCAGAACTTTCCACTCACTGTTCCAAAGTGCCCCCCAATTCCAATCTTCTTACCCTTCAGTCTCTCCCTCTATCCCATCTAATCCCCAACCCATTCCCTTCTGCTTCTATTCCTACCAGCCTCCAGTCCACCCCTAAAGTATATTCTATTTTTCTTTCTTTTGTTGATCCATGCCCTCCTAAGACCCTTTCTCTTTCTCTAACTCCTTTGGGTCTACAGATTGTAGCTTGGTTATCACTTACTCAATAAGCAATATCTAATTTTAAGTGAAAACATATCATATTTGTCTTTCTGAGTCTGAGTTAGCTCATGTGGTTTTTGTTGTTGTTTGTTTGTTTGTTTGTTTTGTTTTTTGTTTTTTTATCTTGTTCTGTTTGCTTGCAAATTTCATGAGTTTTTTTTTTTTTTTTTTTTTTTTTTAACAGCTGAGTAAGAAGGGGAAGATCTGCAGCCAGCATACCTGGTTTTATGGCAGGCATGCCTTGTGGATGCAGAGGAAATGCTTGCTGAGTTAAGGGATGGGATACAGCAATGACTGGGAAAAGAGAGTTTAGTAGGGAATGGTCTGTGGGATTCACAGGAACTGTGGGCAGGGGGAATGGAGGATGCACATGGTAATCTGTTGCAGTCCTAGGGGATGATACTGAAGGATTGAATATTAGGGAGATAGAAAGAAGAAAATCCAGAAACCAATTTATTTTAACAGCTGAGTAATATTGCATTGTGTAATTTTCTTTTTTCTTTTTCTTTTTTTTTTTTGTTTTTGTTTGTTTGTTTGTTCGAGACAGAGTTTTTCTGTGTAGTCCTGGCTGTCCTGAAACTCACTCTGTAGACCAGGCTGGCCTCGAACTCAGAAATCTGCCTGCCTCTGCCTCCCAAGTGCTGGGATTAAAGGCTGAGCCACCACTGCCCGGCAGTGTAATTTTCTTTATCCATTATTCTATTAAGATTATTTCTAGTTTTCAACTCTGATGAATGAAGCCACAATGAACATCGTTGAGCAAGTTTCCTTGTGGTACGACAGAGCATCCTTTGGCTATATGCACAAGAGTACTATAGCTGGGTCTTAAGGTTGATTGATTTCCAACTTTCTGAGAAATCACCATATTGACTTCCATAGAGGCTGTACAAGTTCACACTTTACCAGCAATGTTTCTTTACCAGAAGTGTTTCTTTGCTCTACATCCTGGCCACCATGGGCTTTTACTTGTTATTGATAATAGCCATTCTGACAGTGTAGATGAAATCTCAAATTAGTTTTAATTTGCATTTCCCTGATAGTTAAAGGTGTGGAACTTTTCTTGAAGTGTTTCTCACTTTTTGCTATTCCACTATTGACATTTTTTTTCTTATTTAGATCTGTTCCCTATTTTTAATTAGATTATTTTGTTTTTTATACCTACTTTCTTGAGTTCTTTACGTATTTTGGATATTAGTCCTCTATCAGATGTACTGTTGGTAAAAATCTTTTCCTATCCTTTAATTTGGCTCTTTGTCAAATTGACAGTGTTCTTTTCCTTTCAGAAGCTTTACAGTTTCGTAAGGTCTCATTTATAAATTGTTGCTCTTAGTGCCTGTATTATCAATTCTCTGTTCAAAATCTCTTGTGGCAACGAATTCAAAGCCATCTCCCATCTTTTCTTCTATTAGGGTCATCATATCTGGTTTTATGTTGAGGTCTTTGACTCTCGTAGAATTGACGTTTGTACAGGGTGATACATATGGATCTATTTGGATTCTTCTACATGCAAACATCCATTTTGACCTGCACCATTTCTTGAAAACACTGTTTTCTAGTGTATATTTGTATTATCATTATAAACTATCAGGTGTCTATATGAGTGTGGATATATGTTTGGGTATTTATTTCAATTCCACTGATCAACTTATATGCTTTTATTCTAATTCTTTTAATATTACTATAGCTCTATAAGTACAGCTTAAAATAATGGATGGTGATATCTTCTGTAGTTTATTTTGTATATTGTTTAGGATGATTTTAGTTATCTTGGGTTGTTTGTTTTATCATAAGAAGTTGAGAATTGTCATTTTGAAATCTATGAAGAATTGGGTTGTAATTTTGGTAAGGGATTACATTGAGTCTGTAGATCGCTTTTGGTAGGATGGCCATTCTTTAAAGTCCTACCAACCCATGAGCAAGAGTGATCTTTCCATCTTCCAATATCTTTTGATACCTTCTTCAGTTTCTTTCTGCAGAGAATTGAAGTTTTATCATATAAGTCTTCCACTTACTTGGTTAAAGATTACCCCAAGATACTTTATATTATTTGAGGCTATTTTGAAAGGTGTTAGTTTTTTAATTTCTTTCTCTGTCCATTTGCCATTTGTGTATAGGATGGATATTGTATTTTTAAAATTTAATCCTATATCCAGCAACTTGGCTGAAAGTGTTTATGAGCTGTACTTGTTCCCTGTTGGAATTTTTAGGGTCGCTGATGTATACTAATATACCATCTGTAAGTAGCCATACTTGACTTCTTCATTTCCAATCTGTATCTCCATTATTTCCTTCAGTTTTCTCATTGCCTTAGATAAAACTTCAAGTATTGTGTCAAAGAGATATGCAGAAAGCTGATAAGAGTGTCTTGTTCCTGATTTTACTGGAATTGCTTTGAGCTTATTATCATTCCATTTGGTGTTGACTATAAGCTTGCTGCAAGTTGCCTTTGTTATGTTTAGGTATGTCTCCCTTTATTGCTTGGATTTTTAAACAAACTCTCCAGTGGAATACACATAAAATTGGAATTTAGGAACATTTAGCAAAGAAATCAAACTAAGACCATTGTTGTAATCTAGTGAAATATTTATCAGGAACCAATTATAAAACACACATGAAGCTTAGATTTGAAATAGCGAACCAGTGTTAAGCATATATGTGTAAGCATATATGTGACAGACATATCCTCCTACAGTTACTAGACCCACAAGGAAACGAGATGTTTGACTTCTTGGGACCAAAGCTTATTCCATTTTTATAGGAGAGAACATCAGACAACAAATGAAATCTAGGTAATAAGTTGGCTTTAATGTTATACTTTGTAGCAACTATGTAAATACTCAAAGGAAGATAATGTGATATAAGGATCATTTACAATAAAATGGCACAAATTGAATAATATTGAATACTGAATTGATAGTAGTTCACCTATCTATCTATCTATCTATCTATCTATCTATCTATCTAGTTAGTCCCAGTGATATGTCAATATATAAAAAACTAGAAAAAGGCTCTTGATCTAAAGATTATATATTTCAAATTTTTAAAATTACTCGTATAACAATAAAAAGGGACATTGATTTAAATATTAGAATAATCATTACCTTAATAGTGTGAAGTTAAGGAAGTTTTGTTGAAAATTACACATTTAGTAAAAATTATATAGATAAAAAAAACCAATACACAGAATATACTTGTAAGGATTAGAAGTGCTGAAAAATGAGAAATGAAAAAAAAAGTGTCTAACATTTTCTTGTAATCCTCTAAGAACAATAAATGCTTTATAATTCTAGATAATTACTAAAAGATACTTGCTAATTTCAGAAAATACATATAAAATAAACTTTTTAAAGTAATATATATATATGTATATCATAAAATGTACATGTTTGTATCTCTACATGTATGTATATGTATAGATATCTACATACATATATATGTGTGTGTATGTGTGTGTGTGTCTATATGTGTGTGTGTATGTGTGAAAGTGGCCATATACAGAAAAAACAAATATATAAATAGCATAAACAGTCAGTAGAGAGATAAAGGAAGAGGTACATTTTTTTAAACATAATTTGTTATACTTTGATGAGTAACAGGAAAGATTTTTTGTCTGTCTTTATATTCATGGATTCTAAGGGAGGCCTTCTGTGTTCCAGATACTCTAAGTGTATTTTAGGCAACTGCAGCATTTTCTTCAAACCTACCAGATACCAGTGAACACTGAAGGCTATATATTAATGATGAATTGATGTATTGAAAATATTTACCCTAATAGAGTCTCTTTAAAATTATTTCCTTAATAAGTACTTAAGTTATTATCATGTAGTAAAAGAGTGTGAACAAAAAGGCACATGGAGGAAAATTAGTTACACAGTTATTAAAAAAGAATGAATGGTACAAAAGTATGGAAGCATGATTTTGTTTTAATTTACTTAGCACATAGAGTTTTCAATAATTTAAAATAATCTAGATTATGAACAACTTTATAAAGATCGGGCTCCCATATATGTTTTATTTATAACTTACTGTTGATCACTAACGCTTAAGACTCTCACCTGCTTTCTTGTACTTATTAATAGTTATTGAATAAAAGACTAACTCAGAGATAGTTATCCATTTATTAGTGCTATTAATAAATAATAATAAAGAAGCAAAATGAAAGAAAATTTCTGCTTCATCAAACAAAATACAAACATATATGATTTCAAAATGGACAACCTTTTCCAAAATAAGTATAGTATTAAACATACAGGAAAATATAATCACATCATAGACAAAACAAAAATTAGCATTATACTAAAAAATATTTCACTCAAGATACAGAAGACTGTATTATCTGTACTAAAAATTACAGTTCAAAATAAGCTAAAAAGGGATTGTCTTATGAGGCTTCACGTGTATTGCCCAGTTGGATACATACTTACTTACATTGTTAACAGTTTTTGATAAATTTTTACACTAGTTTTCATTGATTGTATTTCTTATTTTTATTTTTGCTTTATGTTTTAGTCTATAAATGTTATCAGTTAGATAATTATTATTATAACAAATACCTGAGCTATCCATTTATAGAGACAAAGGAGTTTATTTTGACTCATTGTTTAGAAGATGTAGGTCCATGAGTGATTGGTTTTCTTATTTCAAAATGTGGAATCATCTCATGGTAGAAATAAATGGCATAGCTAAGCCATTTTCTCATGGCTGTGACCGAAAAGAGAAAGAGAAGTGCTCAGAGTCCTCTTCAAGAGTGTGTATTTAGTGAAAACTGACTTGCTGATAGATCACACCCTGTCATGTTTCCAGTGTTCTAACAGTACCATTTGGGGGGAACAAGCTTGAAACTTTGAGAGTTATCCAAGACTCAAAGTGTAATATTCTTTTGCTAGCTCAAAAATATTTCTATTTGCTTCACAATGCAAAAATACAGTTGGTATTTAATCCAGATTCATACTTTTTCAGCTTCTCCATCATTACTCAAACCAAAATCATCTTCTATAACAGTCCAACCAAATTAATGTATTTCTTGCTACAAAGACAAAATATAAATATTCCCTCTCTAAAGTTAGGAATAATAAAATAGAAAAGATGGACTGAGACAAAAAATTATAAAATACTTATTTAATGCAAACAAAAATTCTTTCAGTGTCATAATTGAACTAGTTCTGTTGGGCTGCCAGAGTCTCAGACAGTCCTAAATCTGTGACCTAGCATCTCATGCAGCCTCTCTTCTTGGTAAATTTTTCACATTGCCTATAGCATCACTCAACAACCATTCCATATTTCTAATAACTACATCTTTCTAGGATGTCCAATGAAGCTTTGTCTTCACTTTCTCTGCTTTCGGAGATTCCAATCTTAGCCTGAACTTCCAGGCTTTCCCTTGATTTATCTATGTCATCCTTCATAATCCTACATGCCAACAAAACCAGCTGTACGCGGGACACCACCAAGGTCTGCCCCAGTGCTTGCTGTAAGAAAGTCTGTTTGGAACAGCTGCAGTAATCTCCACATTCTCTGCCAAATGCAGGACAATGATCCTATGGGGAGTTATGGACATGAAGGTTGCCGACTGTTTAAAATTGTCTTTTGTGGAAAGTCTTTGAAATAATTTGTGTTTCCATATCTTGCTTTTGTGAAAATTAAAGGCTTGCTTATTGTTCCTGAGTTCCACGTCAAACTTCTGTGAAAAGCACCTGGTTTATTGACTTCACTCTCTTTAGCTAAAACTTTGCCTAATTGCCTTTCTGGCCAAGCTGTATTTTTTTTTCCAAATATTTTTTTGAGTTTCTCTTTCCTTCATATTCTCACTGAACATTTGACTGCATCTGGCTTAGATGTCCATCAAGTGATGAACAGATAATAAAATTCATTTATACAGTGGAATATTATTATTTAGCTGTTTATATTATGTAGATGATTTTTTTTTTTTTTTTTTTTTTTTTTTTTTTTTTTTTTAGGATTTAGGTATGTGTGTTTCATTTCAAATAGCCATTTCAAAAAAAATACCCCCAAAACAACCAACCCCCAAAACAAAAACAACAACAACAAAAACAAAATGAAATAGAATAGCCATACATTTTGCTTAGCAAAGGACCAGGAGGGAGTAGAGTATCTTCCAAGAAAAGGGAAAAGGGGGTATAGTGTTATAAAGAGGTAAAAGGAGCAGGGAGGTTGTGGTGCACACCCTTAATCTCAGCACTCAGGAGGCTGAGACAGCCTATCTCTGAGTTCAAGGACATTGCATACAGAGAGAGTTTCAAAGCAGCCAGAGCTACATTGAATTCCAGAGTCAATAAACAAACAAACAGACAAAAGGAACCTAGAGCAGCATTAAATGGGAAGGGGAATGAGAGTGATTATGGGGAAGCACAACTAACAATAAAGGCCTTTGGAAAAGTTGTATGGAAACCTATTGCTATAGAAGTCTCCTAAACTATAAACATGCATGAAAGGAACTTAAATGGCTTTCCTATATATGGGCAAGAGACTGCCCCAAATAGATGTCTTTTGCTACCAATTAAAATCCCCAATACCAGGAATAGATTGCATCTTGGTGAGTCAATGAGTAAATGGGTCCATAGAGTACCCTGCAAACACTAAATATTACTGTGGTGTTATTGCTAACTCTCTACCAACTCTCATTGCTCAAACAGCCCCTTACTCTTATCATTAAACATAGAGAAATGGAGCTAGTGGCACATTAGAAATTTCACCCCAACTGACTAGTGCTCAGTACATTACTCAATCACCATCCGAGAAGCTTTCCTTTGCATTGGATGGTAGTTAACATGGAGACTCAGACTTGGATAATGAACAGAGAGTGGAGCACTTAAGACCTAAATGTTTGATTTTGTTTGTTTCTTTGGTCAAACTCATTACTGTAAGACTCAGGGATCTATGCAGAATAGGAGGTGGAAAGATTTTAAGATTCTAAGTGCAAGAAGTGGTAAATGATTCCAAAGAAAGAGTGTCATCCAGATTCATGACTGTTACACATGTAAACAGAGACTATGATATGAAGTACAAAACAAGCTTAAAGCAAACCAAATCCAAGCATGAAAGAGGGAATGTGGGCACACAGTCCTATCCCTAACAAAGAAGTGATTTGTTGTTGTTGTTGCTTTCTAATTTTAAAAGTTTAATCATATGTTTAAAATTATACAGTTTCTGCAAACACCTAGCTGAGATTTAAATGGGAAGGAAAGTGTCATCTTGAAGGCAGGATGTAGCTAGTATACTTTCTTTTAGATACATAGCCTGTGCATCCATGTTTAAATAATACATCTATGATCTATGCACTCATATGTATGAATTAATTCCAAGAACCCATTTCTAATTGGTAGCTTCTGGGAGAAGAAAAATTAGTTTGTCCAACAGAGTGAAACTTGATATATCAACTGTATGAAACAAGCCAGGCCTTTGTCTGGGAATAGCTGGCCAATACAATATGAACTGCATTTGTTGTTGGATTTGGTTTTTGGTTTTTCTGAGGTATGTGTTTGTGTGTGTGTTAAATTTTAGTCTGTTGGATTTTGATTTGTTTGAATTTTTGTTTCTTTTTTGATATAAAGAATATGAGGTAATATTTGGAAGGGAGTGGAGGTAGATATAATAGGAGTTGTAAGACAATACTAAAAAGGAATGTACGTGTAGGCATGGAAGAACTTTGCTCATTTCCATCTCTTAATTTCCACAACCAAATCACAGTACCAGTCCAAAGAAGAATGAGCAACAGAGATAATAAAAAAAAACAAAAAACAAAAGAAACCCTCAGTATAAGGTACAAGAAACTTTTCATTTGTCAGACTTACTTACTTAATAAATAAATTATTTTTACTAATAATATTTTTATTTTATTTTATTACTGTTTATTTTATTTATTTATTTTATTACTGTTTACCTTATTTAACTTCACATACACTATTTTGTTTTAGTTTTTATTTAGGATTTTTGCTTAATAAAATAAAGGTGTGAGATAAGATTGCATAAATCAAATCTATCTTCACTGTTTTCCAATAGGGTGTTCTTTTTCATGTTTTAGTAATTTTTGTTTCATTGGCTTTGATTTTGAGGGATGCTTTTCTGAATAATAGTCCTCGATGTGGTGGAACTCGCTCTGTATACCAGGCTCATCTAGAACAGAAAGATCCACCTGCCTCTGCCTCCCTAGTGCCAGGATTTAAGACACATACCACTGGTCCCCAACTATGTTTTGGTAATTTATATGTTTTAATCTTTTACATTGTTATTACACCTTTTATGATAATATGTGATCAGATTCTTTGATGTTATTATTACTGTTCTGAGACCCTAAAAACTATATTGTTATGAGAGAAAATTTTAATGATAACTTTATGAATATTCTGACTTATTCTACTTATTAGCCATTTCCCTATCTGTCTCTTTATCTTCCCTACTCCCTAAGACTTAAACAAGTTAAAATCAGTCTAAATAATTATCATCTAGTGACTGTAAAAGTTCAAGGACAAGTTAGTCACCTCTCATATTCATTCAAAAACTAACGATGTTTAAGTTCAGTGAGGAAAGCATAAACAAGACAGGCTGAAAGCTGACCATCTCAAGTAAACCAGTTGGTAAAATTCTACATGCGAATGAAACATTCTTCAGGAAATAAAATGGCTAGTAAATTGAATGTGCAAATGATAAGAAAGGTTAATAATTATGTGGATAACGTGGTAGAGGCAGAAGATCATCTGCAGGATGTCCTTATGCCAATGTTCAATCCACAGCAATGTCCAAGCACATTTTAACTCTACTGAGAGTAAGGAAGTTGAACTGTGGCAGCAAATGCTTGATTAAATCATTTCTCAATCTTTAAATAATGGGCTGAGTAAGTTATACCAAGTGTGGGGAACTAGTTAATAATAAAATTTTTCTCAACTATGTTTATTAAGTATAGATCTTTGTCTCATGATCTCTAGTAGAGAGTGACACAGTATTAGTATTATTTTCATGCTTCTTGGTACAGGAATGTCCTCTGTAGTCTATTGATCAAGCAATAACCTCAAAATTAATCATTATGATTAAATATTTTTTTCTTTTTACTACCCTTTCAAGTATCCATGAAAAGTAAATTAAGAACAACAACAACAATACAAACTTTTGGAAAGTATTTCACATTAAGATGCCAGTGGGGATAAGTATTACTGGTTCAGCAAAAGTGATCCTGCTATCAAAATATATAGGAGTTTCAAAGCAGTTGATCTTAATTCTGAAGTATAACTAGGAAAGGTTCATAATTTTTGAAGAACGTAATTCTATGTGTTGCAGAGTCAATGAGGTGCCTAGTCTTGGAATTGTATCCTGAATGTACAAATGTGTGATGGATGATGCTGTTCTTAGTTGTCAACTTGGCTAGAGCTGGGCATACCAGTAGGGGTTTTGTTTTTGTTTTTGTTTTGTTTTTGGATTGACTCTTTTGAGTGTGAAGACCCACCTGAAATCTGGATCATTGAAAGTGGAAAGACCCCTCCCAAATTAGGAATACACTTTCTGATGGCAGCCCACATAAAAGAGCATGGAAGAAGGGAGTTTTGCTTTCTTTCTGTCTGCATGCCCTCATTTACTCTGGCAAATCCATCTGCCCTATTGCTGAGGCATTCATTTGCTGGTGTTAGAACATACTTCTTCAGAATTCTAACACAGACTAAAGAGCAGCAGTTCTCTGCAACCCCAGGACCAGAATGGAACTGTTCAAGCCCATGGGCCAACCAACTACCAGATTCTTGAACTTTCCTTCAGGAGACATCCATTTGTTGGACGACTGAAACTACCACCTCTAAGCCACTCGAATGAATCAAACACACTTGTATTCATTCATCCTATCAGTTACATTCCTCTAGAGAACCCTGAATCATAAAGACTTCATTATTATGACACCATGATAAAACATTAATGATCAAGAGGTATATCCCATGAGTAATGAAAGAAAATAGTTTCTTGATATATACTCTACTAATGATAAACAGTGGTAAAAATAATGATTTATACTATTACATAAAATAGCAGCAGTATCAACTTGAAATGATTCATTCCTCTGTCGAAAATAATTTTACAGTATATAAATAAAATGTTCCCAAGAACAAGACACATGCCACTGAGAAATCTTTCAGTAAGACTGACTTCATTGTTGCAATTTCTTGGCAAATTTGTGTGTGAATTTTTATACAGTAGGATATAATTGTTTAAGCAGAAGGCTGGTGAGTTTAAGACCAGCATGAGGTATAAAATAAAAGCAAAAAGTAGGAGGGGGAATGGGATGGGATGTTCTAGGGTAGGGAAATGGGGAAACGGGATTGTGGGGAAAAATGGCGGGCAGCAGGCGACCGCAGCAGCAGACTCGGGCCTACTCAACAGCGGCCCGGGACCTACGTGGTGGAGGCTGCCTGGAGGCTTCCAGGCAGCCTGTCTCACATACCGGAGGAAGGTCCCAGGTTCCAGTGGCTGGAGGCTTTGGTGGCAGCGGGCCCAGCAGGCCCCAATGATATGAGGAAGTCCTTGGTTCCAAAAGGGTTTATTGTCATGGCCATGGCGGATGGTAGATGGTTCTGGATGTACCCCCCCCCCCAAACTCAGGGCAGGCCTGAGTTAAATAGGGAGGGAGAAGTAGGAAGGGTCTGGGGAGGAATGCTTAATTGGTTCCGCCCTCTGACCTTCATTAGTATGTAAATCCCTAGGGCCTGAGGCCTGTAGTTACACCCTCTACCTGTGCACTTTGGGAGGGGCTGTAATGGCCTTCGTGACTGAACAATGTAGGTCTATGGAGACTGGACTGCTTGTTAGGACCCTGAGTTCTGGGGACGTAGCCGAACTCCTGCCGTTTCTCCCTTGGAGTCTCAGGGTTCTAGGCCCATGCCCAGCCAAGAACCAGGATACCCTTACACAGTCCCACAGGGGATGACATCTGAAATGTAAATAAATAAAATATCCAATGAAATAAAATACACTACGTAAAAATTTTTAAATCATTTTAATTGAACTGAAAAAAAAATAAAAGTTTATTCCAAAACACTATAAAGGTATGAAAAAACAAATTAGTAACAATAATAGAAATGTAAAATTGTTAAATTTACTACACAACTATTCAGCTACCACCAACCCTGATCAGTTAATAGTCAACACTGATGCATGATCCCGCAAACCAAAAAGTTACCAATTTTGGCTTAGAGAATTATTACTATTTTTAAGAATGAAAATAATTATAATTAAGATATGTACATATTTAGACATAATATTAATGGATATTTAATAAATATAATAATAGTAGTAAAGGTATTAACATAAACTATATATGCATTGTGAAAGCAGAATGAATTGTATAGGTTTTTGTATTGTAATATCTACTTTATTGCTATGACCTAGAATCAAACCTATAGTATCTCTGAGGTATACCACTCTAATATACTGTTAAGTTCATAAGATTTATAGAAGTAACATATGTAATGATAATATCATAAAACTTACAGAAAAGGGATAAAGGTATAACATAACACATGTGTTATGTCTCCTAGGAATATCATTAGAACAAATTTGGATCAAATATTTTTATTGGATACTTTATTTATTTACATTTCAGATGTTATCCCTGTTCCCCATTCTACCCCCCATAAGCCCCCTATCCTATTCTTCCTCCTCCTTTTTGCTTTTATACCATTTTAATTACATGTAAGTATTAAGGTCAGGTCTAGGTTGAGGAACTAGCAATACAATAAATGCAAATAGTCAAGGAACAAGCAAGACAATGAACACAAATAGTCAAGCAAGGCAATAAACGAAGTCCCATGATCATTCCTGTGATCACTGTTTCTAAGGATTATCAGGATGACCAAAATATTCGAACCTACTTTCCTGTCCTAGTCCAAAGTCATTTTCACACCTGAAGCCTACTTCCTTGTTCTAGCCTAATAGTTAGATCCCTGCCTGAAATTATTTCTTTGTTCTAGCCTAAGATTTAGATTCTTGCCTGAAATTACTTCTTTGTTCTAGTCTAATGACTGATTCCTGCCTGAAGCCCATTTCCTTGTCCTTGGCCCATGTCAGATTCCTGCCAAGCAGCCCCCAAAAATTTCCACATCTCCCCCTTTTTCATTTCATAGAAAAGACTGAGCCTGTCTTAGGCCATTCTGACAAGAATGTCTTCCTTACCAGTTGTGGACTATGCATTATCAAAAGCAATGCACTTCTCTCTTAGATTGGTAAGTCTCTGTGCAGAATTTTAACTGTCATTGGCTTGCCAGCCTGTTATATTAATAACTCTGTCCGGGGGCGGGTCTATTTTCAGTTTCAAGTCATGTACTTTGACTGCTAACATGTTGATGTTGTTAAAGACAAGCTTTCACACAAGGGGAAGGAATAAAAATATTACCAGGACAAAATGGGCTAATGTGATCAAGCTATATATGCCATTCTTGAGGCTTGGCCAAAATGGAAATACTGACCTCAAGTCATGGATAATTTTATCAGCATTATCTGCAACATCAAAACTCAGCAGAGCAGCATTCTTCAAATTCATAATCTCATTATGGAAAGTTGAAACATCCAGAGAGGTGTTAGAATTATGCCAAATACCCTGCAAGTGTCTTTAAAGTTTTTCTTATATATAATGACTATCATTGTAAATTTTAGAAGTAACACAACTCCATTGGTATACAGTATGACATTTGAAATCGATCAAATTCTAATAAATAAAAATGGTTATATAGAGAGGCATTGATGTATACCACATCTTAAGGTAGAAACATTTTGAAAGCTAAAACTGTTGAAAATATTAAATACATTTAAATGCTGAATTAAAACAATCCAAGTATAATGAATTAAAAATAAGACAGTACACAAATAGTCAATAAAAGGGAATCAAAATAGAAATTTAGCTACATGGACACTTTTTAATGTGACAGAATCAAAGAACTTACTGGAAAGGCATAGATTGTCAGAATATACTTAAAAATAAGTATACATATTTTTTGTAGGTTGCCTGTTGGATACATTTAGTCTCAAAGAAACAACTAAGGTGAGATAAATTTGACAGGAAAATGTATCACATTAGCAGCTTTTCTGACAATACTAACTTTTATGGATTTTGTGAACTTCTTACCAACTTTACTAATATGATACTTGAATACACATGGGAAGGTTTGCTAATTAGAGGAGATTAGTATAAAAAGGAACTTTCAAACAAAAATTTGACTAGTCTTTTAATGATTAAAATTTTCAATTCATTAGGAATATATAGTAATTATAACACCCATGTACCTAGTATCCTGTTTCAACACTCATGAAGCAAACACTGGGGAAACGACGGGAGAAGACCATTCAGTGATATTCAGGGGCTTCCATGACTTACTTTCAATACTTGATAGATGAATTTAGGAGAAGATGAACTAGACAATGATCTATTTGATCATACAATAGATATCTGTAATATATCTATAGAACCCTGAAGATGCAATAACTTTTTTATCTTAGCAAATACTGAGAGGATAATCTCAAATATGCTTAAAAAGTCCATACAGAAAAAAAATTCACAAATTTGGCTGATTGGATATTGAAATTAAAAATGAATTTGATTAACTTACTAAAAAGTTAAATTTGAATAGTAAAAAAGTTAAATTATCAGTGAGGCCATTAAGTCCAACCTGAATTTCCTAAAGTATCTGAATGTACTGAGAGCAGTGGTGTGCATGTGAAATCCCAGCACATAGGATTGAGGAGGAAGTAGTATTATGTAGTTTCAGACCATGGTATAATAAGATCTTACCAATACAAAAATGATTTGGAAACAGAGAGGATGGGAAGAAAAGGTAAGAGGAGAGGAGGGGAAAGGAAGGAAGAGGAGAGGGGAGAGGGATGAAACAATAAAATTAACAGCTGAAATATCTTTTAGAGAGAAATTATAGGTATAAATCCTTGAAATCAAAAATCTAATAGCAGATATCTGACATACAGAAGGGACTGCATAAATTTCGCTTTGGATTTGATTCCCTTCCTGTTTGCATAGGATATCATAAAATTTGTATTCCTATTAGAAGTCAAATATGTATTTATGGTTTACTTGACACCAGAATTACTAATCACATGTGTCTCTTTTCAAGATATTCTTTATACTCTTATAATAAATTTAATAATGTAAACAATAGTACTGGATGTATTTTAGATCCTGGTTATGCTACAATTTTTATGAAAACTATAAAAACAATATATTTACTATTTATAATATTAATATTATTGATTGTATATTATTATATTAATAATTATATAATCATATAATCAATTATAAATTGTAAATGTATGTTTTATTATACCACATATATGAGTTACATGCTATAAAATATAAATATTAAATTGTAACTATAAATATATGTAAATGTTCTTTGGCCTAGATATCAGAGTGAAAGAGGAAAAATCATTCAACATACTACCAAGATTTATTGCATTTTTTATTTGCCTACTTATAGGATACTTATGTGTGGGTCCCCGGTTCTGGAGGGTGTCCCACGATGATCTCCCGGCTGAGGACAGAGTGAGAGCAGGGAGGGTCCTCTACCCACGTCTCTGCTGTCTGTTGGTCTTCAGCCCAGCCTGGTGTGAGAGGTCTGGGCGAAAATGGTGCGAGTGCAAGCAGGGAGGAGAGATTGCCTGCCTCCGCTGCTGCCTCTGCTCGAGTCTCAGCTGTCACAGCTCGGTCACTCCCAGGTGCTGCACCTATCTCTCCACGCTGAGCCGCCCGGGCTGGGCCGATATAAGCCGCTAGCAGCAAGGAAGCAACTTGGTGCCCCAGAAGGTTCCGGGAGAGCGGATCTCTCCCCAAGTGTTACAGCTCTTGAGACAAAAACTCCCGGACACCAAGATGATTCTCGAACACACTCCTTTACTTCTCCTGAATAGAGTCTTTATATACAGTTTCAGGGTGGGTTAGGGTCTGGCAGATAATGCCTATTGGCTTGGTTGGAGAGCTTAGAGATACCTCATCTACATGTGGGAGGGCCTGAGGCACTGTTCCGCGTGACTGATAGTCATAGACCTCCCTTTGGGAGAGGCTGTGGAGGGCCGAAGCTGAATGAAAAGAACCAGGGCCTGGGGCAGCGCCGAACACCTGCTGTCCTGGTAAAGGTCCGGGGTTCAAGGCTTGCTCAACCAGGCACCCAGCTGCTTCCCACAGCCCACCGCCCCACACTTATGCATCAGATAACAACTAGATTTATCAACAACAGTTTGAAACAAAACCACTCTGGACATAGTAAGTTTAAAATATAAAAAAGGGGGAGATATTGGAACATAGCACAGGTATGGATCTGTGTAGATTTTTGAGAGCTTGTGAAAATACTCTAACTGAACAAGACAAGTCTTGTAGTCTCTGTCTCTGCATTAGCATGAATTTGTCCCTGGAATGCACCTTTATGCTCCTCCCACATTTAGTAAGTAGGAGTGACTCCTGCTTCAGATTACCCATCTTCTTGCCCATTGTTATTCAGAAGGATGCTTCCAAACCCAAATTGTTTACAGGATAAATGCATCCTGTGAGTTTGCCCTTGTGACTGTATACAACTGGAATTCAAGTGAACTCTGCTCACATGACCTTGCTGACCCTCAGAATGACTTCATAATATAAACTGACTGGTGCCCTGAGTAAAATTGAAAAATAAAGTCTCTTTTTTTTTTGTGGGACTGTATAAGGGTATCTTGGTTCTTGGCTGGGCATAGGCCTGGAACCCAGAGACTGCAAGGGAGAAACAGCAGGTGTTCAGGGCTATGTCCTCAGATCCCAGGATCCTGACAGGCAGTCTAGTCTCCATGGACCTACATTGTTCAGTCACGTAGGTCATTACAGCCCCTCCGAAAGTGCACAGGTAGAGGGTGTGACTACAGGCCTCAGGTCCTAGAGAGATTTACACACTAATGAAGGCCAGAGGGCGGAGCCAATTAAGCATTCTTCCCCAGACTCTCCCCGTTCCTCCCTCCCTATTTAACTCATGTCTGCCCTGAGTTTCACGGGGGGGGGGAGGGGGCATTCAGGGGGTAACATCCAGATCCATCTACCATCCGCCATTAAAATAAACCCTTTTGGAACTATGGACTTTCTCATGTCTTTGGGGCCTGCCACCGCCAAAGCTTCCAGCCTTTCAAACTCCAGACCTTTCTCCCATATGTGGGACCCGCCGCATGGAAAGCCCCAGGACACCGCTGCAGCTTATTTCCCCACATTTGGTGCAACCAACATGGAGCCTGTAACAGTCATGGAGCTACAGAAACTAAACAAGCTAGACCAACAGCCATCTCTCAGCCAAGCAAGTATAACTGGGCCTGCCGCACTTGTCCAGTGCTGTGAGGAATTTCAGTGAAGATTCTGTGCTTCTCCTATGATGACCATAGCTGCAACTGCTTAATCTCTCATCTGGAGGACTTCTCTGTGTTCTAGCCCAAGGGACTACCTCTTCAAGCAAGCTAGCTGGGCCACTGAGTCTGCTAACTGAGTACAGTAACCAAATCTCTCCCGTGGTGCTGCCTGGGCCTCTTTCTTCTCTCCCCTCCTTGTTTCTCTCGTCAGCCAGTCATGCGCCCACATGCCCACAGTCTCAGTCCTTCCTTGGCCTCTCAGCAGTCTGAGAGCCAAAGAGTTTGAGACCAGTCAGTCCCTGGCCACCTCCTGGCCCAGGGATCCCCAATCCAAGAGCTCTGTACCCCCCACCCCCTGTGGAACCAGACTGAGTGAGAATTCCCCATGCTATGCGGGGCCCCACTGCACTCGCCAGGGAATAAACTCAACCAAAATCCTGTGCGCTCCTGCCATGCTGAGCTATAATCCCAGCCTACCAAGTCATGGCAGATTCATGGACCCATACCCGTGTTTGCCCACCTGTGGGCCTACATTGTGCCCTACACTTTTTTCTCTTTCTTTCTTCCTTTCATTTATTAAGATATTAATTTACATCCCAATTGCAGATCTCAGTGTCCCCTCCCTCTTTTCCTCCAGTTCCCTCTTCTCTCATCTCCTTTGTCCCTTACCCCCTTCTCTTTCCCATCTCCTCACAAAAGGGGAGGAAAATAAAACTAAAGTAAATGGCAAAAATCAGAAAGAATAAAGTTTGATCTTAAAGTAACAAAGAATAAAGACAACTCACAATACTGGTAATCTCTTTTTTTATTGGTTATTCCATTAATTTATATTTCAAATGTTATCCCCCTTCCAGATTTCCTCTCTGCAAACCCCCTATCCTATCCCCTCTTCACCCTGCTTCTATGAGGGTGTTCATCCCACCTACCTACCCACTCATCCACTCCTGCCTCACTGCCCTAGCATTCCCCTATGCTGGGGGCATCCAGGCTTCACAGAATCAGTAAGCTCTTTTTAAAAGCAAAAAGACTAACAAATCATTAGGCAAATTAATGAGGAAAAAGTATAAAGACTCAACCTACTAAAATAAAAATGGAAAGAGGAGATATTACTATTTATTTTGTAAATAAGGAGGTTATTTTTAAGTTGTGTGTTTCTTGAAAAAATAGTGCATATTTAACAATTATGTCACTCGATATTACAATGTTGAGAATGTGAGATGAATGGAACTACAATGTACAGTATTTGTGAAAATGAGTTTATAGAATCACTGCTACAAAATCTTGACAATTACAGTTACTGTGGATGATACTCACAGCTTTTGACAAAGAAACTATGTATATGCTCTTATACACACACTTCTGCCTTTAAGTACTTTCCACTCTTTTGTCAAATTGAACAAAATTCTAGAACACATCTCTTCATTCCTTTCTAGAGCAGCTTCAGATGCTGGTTTTAATGTTCTTCCCCAAGAAACTCCACACTAGTCCATTTTTTCATCCTTAGTGGATGTTTTGTTTATTCACTGTTGAAGTTGAGGATTGATGTTTGTTTGCTGAGTGATACATATCCTTGGTAATTTTTTTTCTCTTCTTCTTCTCTGGCTCTATAGTGTCACCATCGCATGGTGCCTGGTGCAGATCCTCCTTTTCCCTCATCACCCCATCCCACCCCCGTGTGGCTGTTTGAGTGTGTGTATGTGTGTGTGTGTGTGTAATGATTAGAAAGGAATACTGTAGTGTATTTAGGGCAGAATATTAATGAATGTAGAAACATTGGTACATTCTCAGAGCAATAAGATGAAAATTAGCCAGCTGAAGTGGGAATAGACAATGAAAAGTCCCCACAACAAACATAGTAAACAGTATGCAATAAACATGTACTCATTAGAACCAACCTAGGGCCAGAGCCAACATTTCTGAATTCTACCAAATATTTAAAGTATAGGGTCCATGATTAGCAGAAGAATGATACCCCAGATTCAAATCCAAAGACTGTTTTATTCTTCAGAAATCCAGCATGTTGGAGTCTCTCATTACCAAGATAGACACTCAAGTGAACTTGCAGGACTGATTTAAAAAGCATATTAAAAATTCTGGGGTAGGTGACCTCTATGTTAATCTGTTGGGTCTATCTATATTACAGGGGTCTGGGGGCTGGAAACTTGCTGGAGGAGTGGTCTGGGAACTGTTACTGAGAAAGTAGCTGAAGAAGTCTAGAAACTGCTGCTGCTAACCCATTGTCCCTGCCTCAGGCCAGGTGGCTGGGACATTTCATTACCTGGGCATGAAGGCTGGAACCTAGGTTTGCCCAGTTTTCAGGCCTAGTATCCTTAACTGTCAGTTTGAAGTTTGAAATGGAATCAGGCTAGCCTACTTAAAAGGTGATGCAATATAAAATTTTAATAGCATACAAAGATTTAGAACAAGAAATATCCTTCTAAACCTTTCTGTGCATCAAATGTTTTTCAGATTCCAAAACAAGACCAGAAATGATAAGAAAACTGCAGACTACTACTGGTTATTTTTATGGCCATAAACAGCATGAACAAAATGTTAGGAAACTAGGAAACATGCCAGGGGTTATAAACAGTGATCAGCTGGAATTATTCACAGGAATGAAAGATTCTCTTTAATATCTGAAAATAAATAATCATAGTATACTATAACTGTTAAATTCAAATGAGCAAGAAGGACAACACGAGCATTCCAAAGTGTAGTCCATTAGGTCTCAGCCATACACAGAGAATTATAGGCAATGGAGGGAAGTTGGGTATGTGAGGTATGGGCCTCTTCTAGGGAAGAGCACAAAGATTAGTTTTCCATTACCAAATGGTCAGTCCCTAAAACACACATACAAATAATTTTATGCAGACTGAACAGATTTTATAAATATATATATATATATATAAAATCTATTTTAGTATACTTAGTATATTTAGTATATATTTTAATATAGTTTAGTAATTATATATACATATATACACATATACATGTAATATTACATGCAATAATAGTTAGTGAAAAGAAAAGCCATCACTTTTAAGAAGAACAGGCAGAGCTATGTGGGATAGTTTGTTGGGTAGAAAGCACAAAGAGAGAGCTGGAGAGGTTTAGAGCATTAACTGCAATTCCAGAAGTCCTGAATTCAATTCCTAGCAACCACATAGTGGTTCACAACCATCTCTAATGGAATCGGGTGCCCTCTACTGGCATGTAGACATGTGTGCAAGCAGAACACTGCATAAATAGTCAATAAACTAATGTTTAAAAAAAAAAAAAAGAAAGCAGAAAGAGAACGATAATTATATTAATATTAAAAATGCCATCTTTCTTCTTTTCAAAAATAGGTAAAAATATGGAAATTAATAAATAATAATCAACCATATAAATTCAAGAACAATGTGTATGTTTCCATAGATGCAAATAAATGGATACTAGAAGTAGAATATTCAGTGACAAAACCACTAAATGGACTGTCCGTTTTTAGAAGACACAATATCATATTTGAAGAGTTCTTCAGTGCTTTCAGTACAAACAAGGGTGAACATAATTTTTCTACTTTTTACCCTGTTGAGATGATTCTATGCATGAAAATGAGGCAATAGAATAGTGTTTTATCTGGATTTAAACTTTTGGATGGAGTGTTTGAGACTGCATAATTCATGGACCAGCCAGTACATTCCATCTAAATGAATAGACACTGAAGTCCTAGGTCCTAGGTCATGGTAGAAAATGCATTACTTCCCTTAATGTTACTGCATAACTTAGCTGCTTATAGTACAAGCCTGTTGAACTTTTGGAGTTTTGAAAGCAGTTTCTTCAAGTTTCATCCTGTCCTTTGATAAAGTTTTTCTACTTATATAATAAATCATTACATTGAGAATGATGACTTCTGAGTTTCATAAAATGTTTAAACAACTACCAAATTATGGGCAATCTTGGGGACATCTGACACAGTTGCTGAAGGAAACTCTTTCATGCAGAAGTCAATAACTGTAGTAAAAAAAATTAATAAATCCTGGTGTAGAGTTCCTTCCCCCTTAGGTCATTTATGTTCCTGGATAACACACACACACACACACACACACACACACACACACAAACACACAGCCTTATATTTTAATATGTCTTAAGCAGCACAATAAATAGGCAACTGCCTACCCTCCATGTTGTTAGATTTACTTTCCCATCTATAACCCCAAATTATCACTATTTACTAGTCTACCTTGGCTATTCCTAACCCAATTGTGCAGCCATCTGGGCCATGTTCTCTTGGCCCATAGGCCATGGCGATTCTTCTTATTTCTCTATCCCATGGTCGCTCTCCCTGCTCTCTCTCTTTCTGATGGTCCCAAGGATGAAAAATTTAAAACCCTGCCTATGTCTCTTCAACCCAGATATTGGCTACTGACACCTTTATTTACCAATCAGAATTAAGTAGGGGCCAGGTCCCAAAGACTACCTGCTGACTCCAAATCTTGGAGGCCAGCACTTAACACTACCATAAACGGTAAAAAATAAAACCTTAACAAATCTAAAACACCATAAGATCTATTGCATGAGAGTCACAACATCTGAATATTGTAAGAACACAATATGTAAAGAATCATGCCCATTTTTAACTGGAAGTGACATAGAAGTCAAAATCACACAGTGCCACATGCTGCTGGGTGCAGCATCATAGACATATACTCTGCCACGGGGACTTATTGTGGATACATTTTGCCTGTCAAAAAGAATAACTATTTGAAATTGATAAGTATATTAAAGTAGATTTTTCCTGGATATTTGACATGTGAACCATAAATAATGTAAAAGAATCTTAGGGGAAGGATTAAGTTGGTTATAATAATCAGGAACCTAGTTGTGACAAAAAGGAATCTTTGAGCAGAAGAGACGGAAATAAACCACACCTCATCAGCACTTTTAATATGGTCTGACAGCAGGGCAAGGGTGAAAGCAAGATACCTTTAATATAAATTTCCAGAGATATAAAGTAGACAGATATGGTTGAAAGTTTAATTAGTATAAGAGACTGAGAAAATACTCAGAAACGTTTGAGTTTTATAAATCCTCTGAAAGTAATAGGAAATATAAAATGAACATAGATTCATCAAGAGTTTAATAAGTCGAGCAAAAATCGTGATGTTTAAAACAAGTCAGATATTATTCTTGTTATGCATTTTTGGGTAGTAATTTCAAAAAGTTCTATAGTCTTCCAGAATCCATATGAGTTTTATTTTAAGTAACAATTTAGCACTTAACATTTTGTTTATTTTCTGATAATACAATTGAAATTCTAGAATTTTAGGCATTTTAGTTTTAGAATGCTTATATGCTGACTTAAAAAACCTGATATACAAATATTTTAGTGGCAGCAAGATTTACTGAGCCCAGTCTTTCTTAAACTCAAAATATTAACACAGTACCTTTGATGAATCTAAAGAATATGTGAACTAAAATCTATTGATTCAAAGATTGAAATTCAAATTTGTATGTAATCTAACAGAAATTGTATATTAAGGGATACTTTCTTATAGAGGCATAATAAAATGGAACAAAGCAATAATTTAGAACGAGTTTTGAAAAGTTAATGGTATGCCAAGGAAAAGATGAATTGCAGGATAGCAAGGTGCTGGAAGCATTGGAAAACACTGCTAATAAAGTTTAGAAATGCACTGCGAGTAAGCTAGATAATATAAAATTTACCACCCACCCCATGCACACACACACACACACACACACACACACACACACACACACACACAATGAGAGGGAGAAAGGAGGGGAGAGAGAGAGAAAGAGAGAGAAAGGGACAAAGAGACAGAGACACAGAGACACAGACACAGAGACACAGACACAGAGATACTCACACACAGAGACCTATTCTTGAATTAAAAAAAAAGTTTAAGAACATGCCTCATATGTAAGGAATAGAACTACTTGTAAGCATCTTTGAAAGAAATAAGGAGAAAATCGTAACTTAACCTTAGGTTATTTTAACATAAAACTGAGTAGAAACTAAGGAAATGTTTGAAAATTGTTACAAATGTGTTAAGTGCTATTTTTAAGAAATGAAGATGCAATTAAATCTTTAATTTCAAAGGGAATAATTGACAAAAATAAGAGTTGAAGGAATTTCTGATAAAACAAATTACAAAACGGCAAACCTCTCTAAGAAAGCTATTTGCACCAGAATGTTGCCAAATTTGAAATGAGCATAATGATCATTAAAGATTAACAATTTAGAGAAAATACTTTTTCTCTAATCTACGGTTTTTAACAAAAGTAAAAGCTTAATGGAATTCATATAGAAATAAATGTCAACACGAGTCTGAGAAATTTAACAAGAAAACATTGTAATACAAACTCAAGGTTCAGCAACATAGTTTGTATGTTTTAAAAGGGTTGTCTTTTAAATGGATTGGCTTCCCCCATTAAAAGTAAATGCATTTTATACCATTTGAATTACATGCAAGTATTAAGGTCAGTTCTAGGTTGAGGAAGAACTCTGTCTGAATTGACTCTGCAGTCTCTGAGGACCAGCAGTCTCAATTAACTTGAACCCCTGAGATCTCTCACACTGAGCCACCAACCAGGCAGCATACACCAGCTGGTATGAGGCCCTGACACATATACAGCAGAGGACTGCCGGTTTTGGACTCAGTCAGAGAAGATGCACCTAACCCTCAAGAGACTGGAGGCCCCAGGGAGTGGGGAGGTCTAGTAAGAAGGAGGGTGGGGGAGTTGGGGCATCCTCATGGAGACTGGGGGATATGGGATGGACCAGGAGGGGGATAAAATATAGAGTGTGAAAAAATAAAGATTAAATAAAATTTTTAAAAAAGAGTATGTTAGTGTATAAGGTGGGGAAGGGAAAAAAATTAAACATATCTGTGGGCACAAGGATATTTTGTGCAAGTTCTGATACAAGATGAGTACAGTTATAATTAAGATTAATTTCATTTGATTATTATGTTATTACAGATAACATATATTTTAACTCACAAAACACCAATGAGAGCAGCCCTGCTCATTCCAACATAAAATAAATAAAACAAAGCATTCTATCACAGCTAATAATGTGTTATTTTCTACTTATCTTTATTCATATATTATCAGTTATGCATTTTTCATTTGCCCTGTATTCAAGGGAAATTGACAGGCATGTACCTGATGTTGAAGTACGCACATGACTTTAAACAGAAAATACAGTCAATAAATATTTGAGGCTATGTATCAGAATTTTGTACGGTTAATTTGTAAGTTACCAATTGAACCTAATAAATAACGTTTTCAGGTAAGGTAGAAACATTCATTATCCAGTGAGTTGTTTTTAGTATTATTTTTGACAATTTTATTCATATATATAGTACATATACAGTATGTTATGATTACAATTAGCAACCAGTACTATCTTGTATCCTTCTCCTCCGAACTTGATACTTAATCCCTAAGGTTATAACATTACAGGACCTGACAAACTTCCAGAAACCACTGACTGTTACTAGTTGTTCAAGAAGGCATGAGTTCCGTGGCACTACCCCTACACATGGTTCTTATTTGGAGAGCTCAATCTTATTCTGCTCTTCACACCTGCTCTCTGTTCAGGATTGCAACAGTGACATCATATCTGGATTGCTGCATTTCGTTTCTCTGTTACCCACCATCTGACTCTTCAACTCCTTCTCCTTTCTTTTCTCTTTGTTGTCTGGACCTGGGGAAGCTTGATGAAGTGATCTAGATTTAAGGCTAAATGTTCACCAGACACTGATTCTCAGCACTCTGACCAGATACAAAGCTCAGGATTAAGTGTTTTAGTCAATTCAAAATGGAACTTCACTTCTCTAGAAGTTATAATAATTATAAACATAATTACTTAGAAGACAGTTTGACACTAGCATGTTTCCACCCAGATTTATGTCCTACCTAGTCATAGGACTTACTAGGTTTATAGTATAAGATCTGTACCCTATTGCAAGAAGTAGGCCTGAAATACAGTTGTACATGGCTATTGTCCTTGAAATAGTTATGACACTACTGTACCAGCAGGGTTGTCTTGCCTGGATTGTAAGTATTGTTATTCATATTGTCTACATCTGGGTACGACCACTGATACATTTCCTTCACCAGCAGCTTGCATGACACCTTTCAGCACTGTGAGCATGAGTCAGAAGAAAGGACATTTCCAGCTCAGTTCTGTCTTGATTTCTCTGTGTACTCTAAAGGAGGTATGTGTCATCTTCAAGTCTGTGATTTTACCCCTTTGTTCTGAGCAAACTCTGTAAGACAGATTCATGAAACTAAACTTAGACTTTCACATATGAAAAAAAAATGATTGTACTAGATGATGATACTGTGAATGTTCTTGAAAACATTTAGTCAATTCATCATATTGAAGTTAAAGAGTTTTAAAACCAAAAAATTCTGAATCAAACAATGTAGCTTCTGTTTTCATTTTTAAACATATACATCTTACGTGGAAAGAACCTGGAAATACAATGTAAAAATTTAAAACGTCTTCAAGGTTGCACCTGATATAATTGTCATGTATAATGACTGCTATAAAATTGTTTCTCTTGAAATAGTCTGAAGGAATATTCTTTTTTATGACCTTATTAAATCTTTCAATACAAAGAATATACTGCCATAAAATATAATTTAATGAAAAGGTCTGTTACATTCATAATATTCCCATTTCTGGGACCGTACTGCTCAAGTAACAGGACATGCAGTTCCACAGCTAAGAGGGTTTTCTTCCTTTTATGCTAGAAATAAACTGCCTCTTCCTAAATTTACCTCACTATGGATAGAATTGATACATGCACTACCCCAGTGTGGTAAACACTAACAGGAAGTAGGAACAGGTGCAAAAGGCAATAGAGGATTTTAGGAAATGCCTTTTATTCTTTTCCTATGACATTATCACCAGATATTCAAAAGTATCATTAATCATCTTAAATAGGAGGACATGTGTAGCAGTGTTCAATTTGTTACAATAAGTTAATCATGATTAATTTTTTTTCTTTAATTCCTTACTTTCTCCATCTAGGCTCTTTATAACAAAAAGTTGTAAGCCTAAAAAAAAAAAGTTAAAAAAAAAAGTTGTATTATAAACAGCAGGCATATATTTATTTATTTTTATTACTTTTATTTTTTTTTTTACAGTCCAGTCATTACCCCCTCCTGGTCTGCCCTCCCACAGTTCCTCATCCCATTTCTCCTTACCCTTGTCTCCAAGAAGATGTCCCCAACCCCTACGCACCATCCCATCCCCCACTGGCCATCCCTATCCTCCACCCTGCCAAGTCTCCCCATTTCCTGGGGCCTCAAGTCTCTTCAGGGTTGGGAGCATCTTCTCTCACTGAGGACAGACCAGGCAGTCCACTGAACAGCAGGCATTTATTTCTCACATTTTAGAAGCTAGAAAATTCAAGTCAAGAAATTAGCATGCTTTGTGGGTGGACAAGGGCCATTTTGCTTTGTAGATGATGCTAAGTTACCGTGCACTCACACAGCAGAGGGGGTGAATGAGTTCTCTGTGGTTTTTGTCCATAAAATACTATTTGAACAGGCTCCAAGATCATGACCTAGTTGCCTCTCAATGGCCTATTTCCAAGCACTGTCATTTGGAATTGTAGATCTCAACCTATGAATTATTGGGGAACTCAAGCTTAAGTATGTAATAGTCATAACTTCATTTTATTTATCCATGTCCTTAAGTTCCTATATCCAACCTTTCTGGCTTATGTTTTATACCAAATATTCCTTATGTGTTGAGAATCACCACAAAAATTTCATCTGCTCCCTCTTGAGCCACAGATTTCAAATCTGCACCACCAAAGCCATGTTCCTATTTTAAGAAAAGCAACTCTGAAATATAAGTACCACAAACAGTTGATAGAAAGAGTAATTCTTACTCACATGTGAGATCTACTGCAAGAGAAGAATGATGTTTTTTGGCAGGAAAAGAAGCTTTCCAGTATGTTGTATATTCCACAGGGACATTGTTGTACATGACCTTATTTTTCTCTGATCTTTTCTGTTACATTATCATGTTTCCTGTATGAATGGTACTTAAAATAACTACCAGGAGCTAACTTGAGAAGTGACTGCTACGTATGGTACAGTACTCTGAATGGGGACATACTTTCATTACAGAAAAAAAACAAACAAACAAAAAAAAAACACTTGCATTATTTTGTGTTAAGTATAGTATACTTTCAAAGCATTGTAGATATTTCTTGCTGTAAGTCTGATTGGGATAACTTTGATCCCTGTATTCACTCTATCTTAGTGGAATTTGGGAAGACAAATTTGATCTTGATCATGCTCAATCATGTATCTGCAATCCTTTTTCTTCTGTTCATTTTGGATGAACTTGTGGCAAAAGTATTACTTTTCTGTATACTGAGTCATTGATTGTTGTAGCCTACCCTCATCTGAATGAGCACAAAGCTACTTCAAACCACATTCTATTTAATGCTCACAGGTTAACATTTTTGTCCTAAGTAATTTATTTCTCCATTTTTTTAAAACCCAAGCTGATGGGCAGCAATACTGAGATACTCAAAGTCCCTGCAAATTGATTCATAATTAAAGCATTATGATACATGCAAAAAATATCAAATGAGAGTTTGAAGCAGATGTACAGTTGAGAATGTTTATTTTGGGGGGAAGGGGTGGCAAAGACACAAGATTTTGAGCTTTGTGCTCTAGGGCATTTGACCTCAGTGTGTACAGCAGCTTATATTGGGTCTATCGGGTATTTGCAGGGATGCTCTTGGCTTTTAGCTTCTGTACACTGGGCATGAGGCTTTAGCATACAGGCTGTCTTGGCAGATGACAACTATGAGACAGGATTAGCCAAGCGAATGCATGGACTGCATGGACTTTGCAAAAAAAAGCAAGGAGAACTCTGGCCAAATTTGGAGGACTTCAGGAAGCTGGCTACCACGTCTTGATCTTGTACTACACTTAGAGTATATATTCTGGCAGTCAGGGCCTTAGCAGATGTCTTGGTGGATGTTGGCAGACCACAGAGGCTTTAGGAAGCAGACACAGCTGAGGCAAACATAGAATTATTGAGAAAAGAGTGTCTTCACAGGGAGTTAAAGCACTGGATGGCAGAAAAACCTTTGCTAGTGTAAAACTGCAGCTATATTATGCTGGTGATAGCAGTATCAGGAACAGGTTAGTGGTAAAAATTGAGTTCTGGAATTTAAAATACAATAATGAGTGGATTTCTCATTTACCTAACTGTTCTAGAATAGAACACTCTGATGATACAATAAAGATAACACTGGAAAAAATTGAAAAAGGATCAACATTCTAGTAAACCCATCAGCATAGAAAATACAATAATGAAACATAACTAAACTTTGTATATTAACAATGGATAAAATGTGCTTTGTAGGATGTGGCCTAGTAGTCTGCTCAGGAGCTTGGATCAGAAATATCAGCTACAGCTTCTATTGTCAAGGATCCTTACATATCACTCCACATTGGAGCATAAAAATGAGGAAGGATCCTAATACCTATACTGTATAGTTTTGGAATGAAAGAATGGAAGCTCCCTGGAATCAATACTAAAATGACAACAGGTGAATGCTTAGTAGGGAAATTCACATGGTGACCTATCATTTGAGAGAAGTAAGTTTTAATGCAGATTTGGAGCCAAGGCAGGAAATAAATCTGCCACTCCAGGGAAATTCAGCGTTGACTACAGGTTCTCTCATTTGCTGGTTTTAACAGCAATCCTTCACTTTATGCCTCTCTGCATCAAATTCAAGTTGAGAGAAGAAAGGGTGGAACTGTTCAGATATGCTAGATAGCTTCTAAGGGCTGGTTTGGAGTCCTGTGTTCTAAAACTACTATACAAGGCTTGTAAACATGCCCATTCCTACAAGGGAATGGTCTCAGAGTTACTGATGGGGCAAATTGTGGCACTGAGAACTATCCTGGCAGTTGATTTGGGGGTAGTTTAGTGTATGAAATTGAGAGCCGGTTTTTACTGGGACAGTTTTCTAGAAACTGGTTGCATAGAGAGTAAGCTAAACACAGAGAAGACAGAGCAAGCCAGAGAAGGAGAAGGATCCAGAAGGATAGAACATGTTATTCATGTTAGTATGAGGCCAAGCTTAGCAATTGGGTGAGAAAGCTGAGATAAGCCAGTTTGAATCAATCAACTTGGGCAGGAGTTTGAGCCAGAACAGCTGAATTGAAGCAGCCAGCCAGAATCCACAAAAGAACTAGAAAGGGTCAGCGTATTCAGAAGTAAGCCTCTTAGATGACAATTACTTCTGGCAAATAAAAATTTAATATACAATGACACGCACCCTTTGAAAAAAAATGAAACAAAACAGCAAAATGAAACAAAAATAAAAACTTCCTGGTATTTTAATGTATTGATATTTGGAAGACTATGTTTCCTATGCGTGAAGATTTTTTACCTGTAAAGGACTCTGCTGTACTAAGAACAGTTAGCTTTTATCTAGTGAAGGCATGCAGGAATGTCTTGTTGGTAATATTCCTGATGATTTGTTTCCTGTGTGTGCTGTCTAGATCATGCTTGTCAACCAAGCACTTTTATGCACTGAACCATTATCCCAGTCCCAGGATTATATTTTTGAGATTATTTTCTTCTTTGTTTGCATGTTTTGACTAAAATGCTCACAATAAGATAAAGACATTTCATCTGATTGCTAGCTCTGTGTTCAATGCCACATGTCTACTGTAAGCCAACATTTTATCTCCCCACCAGTCTTTGTTTTCTGCTTTGAAAGGCTAAGTCTTGAAATAGATGTGTGTGTGTGTGTGTGTGTGTGTGTGTGTGTGTGTGTGAGAGAGAGAGAGAGAGAGAGAGACTAATAGATAGATCTATGCACAACTAGGGCTCATGGCAATTTCATTTACCAACAAATGATTTATTTGCAAAGGTTATATTTTGTTCTTGTTATTATTTGTAATATATCAAAAATCTTCAGAACACAGGTGGTGATCAAAGTGATTATTTATTAAAATCATAAATACAAGTGTAGTTTATACAATGCAAACCATTGTTAAATTTAGAATGCTGGAAATCAACTATAATTCACAATTCCTCCAATACATAAAGCAAGCAGAAAGGTAACTTTAGCTACAGGCTGTTTCTTCCAAAACACATGGTAGCTGAGAGCAAAATTCACTCTCATTTAAATCACCCTATCTCAGGATATAGAGAATGATATGATAAGTCTCTAGGAGAAATGTATGGACATGGGAAAATATTAGTCTATTAAATTACATAAACCAGTAGGTATGGCTTTAGATACAGTTACACTACTTTCATTCATGCTCACAAGTACCCAGCTGATCAAATTCATAAGAAATGTAAAATCAGAGTGTTAGGACTGAACTTTTTGTCTGAAGATTATTAATTTAATTACTTAAAACTGGAGCATTTTTTTTATAATTATTGAGAAATGATGTTTTAGATAGCCTCCCATAATGAGAACATGTTAATGTTCTTCTATTTTCAAGTGATGCAAAATAGAAGATATGATAGGAATAAAATACCTCTAGGGTATTTGGAATTCAGACCAATGATGAAAGCCTGGAACCTAGTTTATGAATTGGAAGGATAATATGAACTATAGAAATAATAGGAAGACAAGAGGGAAAATGAAAAATAGAGAAGCCTTGTGAGCCTAAGGAAAGGCATTGACATTTTCAAATGATATTTGATAATGCCACTTCTGTAAATATGTTTTAAGTACAGAAACCTTTTGCACAAAAGTCCTGTGGAAATTTTGTCTTAGGAAATCTTGAAAGACATCTGAAAAATCTTCAAAAGTAGTGCCAGGTTTTCACTTTAAGGAATGTATGTAAAGGCATTTTAATATATGCTGAGGCAACATGTTGTCCTGTTATCCTAGAAACTTCTCTTCCATCATCTTCACCACCTCGATTATCTTCATCATCACCATCATTGCTAATTTACCTGACAATTGGTAGCACTTTTAAATTGGGAAATTTGAGCACATGGAAGAAAGTTTACTTTGTAGTAGTAGTAGTAGTAGTAGTAGTAACCTGATATCTCTCCTTGCTTGTGCATAATGAAAAGAAAAAAAAAATGAAATGGTCAAAGTATAAAGCCAAAATTTCTTGTATTATTTCTTTTACAAGTTTTACAAATCACTGAAGTGTTTTAATTGAGAAGCTTTGTTTACAAAATAATCAATAATATTGGATGTCTTAGAGAAATTGTATAGGATTGAGTATTATGTGGGTGATATAAAAACATGTTATGTAATAATCTCATAATAATTTATTTTCTTCACCTTCATAATAAGTATTTATGGAAAAAGTATATTGTAGAACCTCATAGAAATATTCATGATATTACTCTTATATTGCTACTTGCTGATAAATATATTTGATCATATAAACTGGATTATAGGTGAAACATTTTAGACTGAATTATTTTAGAAATATTCTAAATTGTTGCTTCAGCTTCCATATCACATTTTCAATTCCAGGTAGACTTGCTTTGCTACAGACATTTTTTTCTTTTTTGAAGAAGTTTTGTCTCTTTTAAATTGATGTATTATTTTATTCCATGAAGATAGCTACATATGTATGTAAGCATGTATGCATGCATCTATTCCACCCAAGATCACAGAAAAATAAACAAAAATGAAATCAAAATATAAGCATGACTTTAGAATTTTCTTCATCACAAACTATTTCTCCAGAGATGGTCCAGGATGATCAAAATCTAACCTTTTGGTCTAGCAAGAAGCTAATTAGCTATCCATACACAAAATATATTCAGTTCGACATGAAGTTTTTATATGTTTGTCTTAAGTTTGAATCCATTTGTAATTATTGCATCCCTCATCTTCTGATTTCACATGGCTCTAATTCTTCCTTGAGTGCTAAAATCATGGTGGTCATTTTACAGCCAATGATAAAACTTAATAGGTATCAAATAGGTATTACATATCCTCTTGTCTTCCTGAGTTGAGGATTGTATTCATGTATTTCAAATACATTGAGTGTTTGTGAATAAGTATCTATACAAATTATAAGCAAATCATTCTAATCTTTCCTGAAGTAATTATTGGTGATGTTCTTGACTACAGTTGGAATGACTTACCTTTTTGTACATGTCTAATGAATATTCAGGTAAATATAGCAGGAACAGATCCACTGTGGCTTTTCTCTGGTCTTAGAAGTCCTTTATAATTCCCTGACAAATTAGAGAAGTAGTAATGAAAAATATAAGAAATTTAGGGGAGACAGTGCTTGGGTGAAACACAGTGGGGGATGTGTAAAGGTGTATGTGTGAATCCAGGATACGACTCTACAAGACCTAGAAATCATGCTCCCACTATAGGATGACAAAACTGGAACACAGTATTTTATTGTTGCTGTTTTTCAAAAGCTGATTGACAATGAGATACATAGAATTATGAGCTATCATACAAAGTAGAGAAAAATCCTTTGGTTTTATAAACACCTGAGGATAATCCTTTTCAAAACTGTGCCAGTAATAATAACTTTTTACTGCTGCATGATTATTTGTTCTTCATCTATTTAATGAGACCCCATTGTGTTGTCTGAAGTGCTAGAGATTATTTTGTGCCACTTTATTTCAAGGACTATGAGTAATAAGTTAACATTATTGTCAAGATAAATTTCTTTTGTATCACATTCTGTTATTTAATTGTATTTGGTAACTGACATCTGATTCATCTTGTATGTCCAGTATCTATATATATTTTTTTTTTTTTAGAAATTTTTCATACCTTATCAAATAGGAAAATTTAATCAAAATCTGCACCTTCAGTGGCACTTGAGGACTACTGGTCAAGCTGTGAAGATATGGTTCTTTAATTTTCAGAATCTTTCCATATAAGTAGGGAGAAAGAAGCTCTAAGCTTCTTGTCCCTTCACCCTTTTTTAGAAGGAGATCTAACTATGGGGACAACATAGCTAGATTTAACTTAATATATAATAGGATTGTTTGTGCCTCACTTGCATCTCTAGACATTAAAATTAAAGGAGGCAATAGTATTTCAATATTTTGTTTAAGCTAATATGATTTTTATGTATGTCAACTGCAACCAAAAGACCTTATCACCTTTGATTACATCATTGGACCACAGGCCGGCCTACTTCTTAAATTCATAGTTACTGACCCTTTTGTGATAATGTAACAAAGAAAAGATTGTGAACATTTGGCAAAACATCAGTTTCTATACATGTAGTAATCAAAAGTTAATACAAAATCAATATATAATGAATTTGAGGCGCTTCTGACAGCACTCTCCTTTGCTGCAGCTTTTTCTTCTCTTAAGCCTTTATTCTGTACACACATTCCACACACTTCATACTGCATCTGCTCTACTCAGTGTAACGTCACCACACAGAACCTCAAACAGCATGGCTCAGAATCAACACCACAAAGCACAGCATTCCATTGCACATACACAGTTGCCTACTTTTCTAACATGATACACGTGGAAAACATGGACCTTTAAGTATTGTTTTTTGCCTGTACTCTATAGTCTACAAATATGAAGTGAACATAGATTTTCATTGTATTGTATTAGAATGTGTGGTTTTAAAAACTACTGTTCGAGTTGCTAAGTTATTTAATGAATCTTGGCTTGGGATGGGGCAAAATTTGTAACATTTTATGTAACAGTCCTCACCATCCATCTGACATTTTGTCTTATGTATTTATGTAAAGCATCATTCTCATTATTGACGATCACGAAACCAAAATATCATCCAACTCAGTGAAACGCTGACTACATTTTATATCTTGCCATATCAAGTATTCAACCAATATTTAGTTTGTTATTTTAAAAACATACCTCTCTCAGAAGTTTGCTGCTTTATTTTCATCCTTAAGAAATTATATGATTTCATGTACCTAAAACAGGTTGAGTTAAAATACAGGTACCTATTCCTTATTTTGAGTAAATTATGGATTCAGATACTAATATATATGCTTATCTACATTGAGTTAGAGAAAAATTCTTAGGTAGAAAGGGTCAAACCCACATGCATATGGAAACTGAACAATGTTCTACTCAATAATGACTTAGGCAAGGAAGAAATAAAGAAAGAAATTAAGGACTTTTTAGAATTTAATGAAAATGAAGAAACATCATAACAAAACTTGTGCGACTTCATGAAAGCTGTGCTAAGAGGAAAACTCATAGCTCTAAGCGCCTACAAAAAGAAATTGGAGAAAGCATATAGCACACCTAATAGCTCTAGAACAAAAAGAAGCAAATACACCCAAGAGGAGTAGACAGTTGGAAATACTCAAACTCAGGGCTGAAATCAACCAAGTAGAAACAGAAAGAACTATACAAAGTATCAACAAAACCAGGAGTTGTTTCTTGAGAAAATCAACAAGATAGATAAACCCTTAGACAGATTAACCAGAGGGAACAGTAATTAATAAAATCAGATCTGAAAACGGAGACATAACAACAGAAACTGAGGAAATTCAAAAAGTCATCAGATCCTTCTACAAAGGACTATACTCAACAAAACTTGAAAATCTGGTTGAAATGGACAATTTTTCTAGACAGATACCAGGTACCAAAGTTAAATGAGGAGCAAATAAACCATCTAAACAGTCCCATAACCCCTAAAGAAATAGCAGCAGTCATTGAAAGTCTCCCCACCCAAAAAAGCCCAGTACCTGATGGTTTTAGTGCAGAATTCTATCAGACCTTCAAGGAAGACCTAATACCAATTCTCTTCAAACTATTCCACACAATAGAAACAGAAGGAACACTACCCAATTCGTTCTATGAAGCTACAATCACACTCATACCTAAACCTCACAAAGACCCAGCAAAGAAAGAGAACTTCAGACCAATCTCTCTTATGAATATCGATGCAAAAATACTCAATAAAATTCTAGCAAACCTAATTCAAGTACACATCAAAACAATCATCCATCATGATCTAGTGGGCTTTATCCCAGGAATGCAGAGATGGTTCAATATTCAGAAATCCATCAATGTAATCCACTATATAAACAAACCCAAAGAAAAAAACACATGATCATCTCACTAGATGCTGAGAAAGCATTTGACGAAATTCAACATCACTTCATGTCTTGGAAAAGTCTTGGAAAGGTCAGGAATTCAAGGCCAATACCTAAGCATAGTAAAAGGAATATACAGCAAACCAGTACCCAACATCAAACTAAATGGAGAGAAACTTGAAGCAATCCCACTAAGATCAGGGACTAGACAAGGCTGCCCACTCTCTCCCTACCTATTCAATATAGTACTGGAAATCCTAGCCAGAGCAATTAGACAACAAAAAGAAGTCAAAGGAATACAAATAGGAAAGGAAGAAGTCAAGATATCACTATTTGCAGATGATATGATAGAATACTTAAGTGATCCCAGAACTTCTACTGGAGAATTCCTAAACCTGATAAACAACTTCAGCAAAGTGGTAGGTTATAAAATCAACTCAAACAAATCCGTAGCCTTCCTCTACATGAAAGATAAACAGGCTGAAATAGAAATTAGGGAAATGACACCCTTCACAATAGTCACAAATAATATAAAATACTTTGGTGTGAATCTAACCAAGCAAGTGAAAGATCTGTATGACAAGAACTTCAAATCTCTGAAGAAAGAAATCGAAGATCTCAGGAAATGGAAAGATCTCCCATGCTCATGGATCGGCAGTATTAATATATTAAAAATGGCCATCTTGCCAAAAGCAGTCTACATATTCAATGCAATCCTCATTAAAATACCAACTCAATTCTTCAAAGAGTTAGAAAGAGAAATTCTCAAATTTATTTGGAATAACAAAAAACCCAGGATAGTGAAAACTATTCTCAACAATAAAAGAACTTCTGGAGGAATCATTATCCCTGACCTCAAACTGTACTACAGAGCAATAGTGATAAAAACTGCACAGTATTGGTATAGAGACAGGCAGGAAGATCAGTGGAATAGAATTGAAGACCCAGATATGAACCCACACACCTATGGTCATTTGATCTTTGACAAAGGAGCTGAAACCATCTAGTGAAAACAGGACAGCATTTTCAACAAATGGTGCTGGTTCAACTGGAGGACAACATGTAGAAGAATGCAAATTGATCCATTCTTATCTCCTTGTACAAAACTCAAGTCCAAGTGGATAAAGGACCTCCACATAAAACCAGATACAATGAAACTATTAGAAGAGAAGGTGGGGAAGACCCTTGAATACCTAGGCACAGGGGAAAAGATCCTGAACAGAACACCAATGGCTTATGCTCTAAGATCAAGAACTGACAAATGGGACTTCATAAAATTGCAAAGTTTCTGTAAGGCAAAGGACACTGTCAATAGGACAAAATGGCAAGCAACAGACTGGGAAGAGATCTTTACCAATCCCACATCCGATAGGATTAATATCCAATATATAAAAAGAACTCAAGAAATTACACTCTAGACAACCAAATAACCCTATTAAAAATGGGGGTACCGAGCTAAACAAAGAATTCTCAACTGAGGAAATGAGAATGGCCGAGAAGCACGTAAAGAAATGTTCAGCATCCTTAGTCATCAGGGAAATGCAAATTGAATCAACCCTGAGATTCCACCTCACACCAGTCAGAATGGCTAAGATCAAAAACTCAGGTGATATTAGATGCTGGCAAGGATGTGGAGAAAGAGGAACACTCCTCCATTGTTGGTGGGATTGCAAGATGGTGCAAGCACTCTGAAAAACAATCTGGCAGTTCCTCAGAAAATTGGACATAACATTACCTGAGGACCCAGCTATACCACTCCTGGGCATATACCTAGAAGATGCTCTAACATATAACAAGGACATATGCTCTACTATGCTCATAGCAGCTTTATTTATAATAGCCAGAAGCTGGAAAGAACCCAGATGTCCTTTAACAGAGTAATGGATACCAAAAATGTGATACATTTACACAGTGGAATATTACTCAGCTATTAAAAACAATGAATTCGAGAAATTCTTAGGTAATTGGATGGAACTAGAAAATATCACCCTGAGTGAGGTAACCCAATCACAAAAGAACATACATGGTATTCACTCACTGATTATTGGATTTTAGCCCAGAAGCTTGAAATACCCAAGATTCAACTCACAGACCACATAAATCTCACGAAGAATGAAGACAAAGTGGGGGTGCTTTGGTCCTTCCTATAAGGAGTAACAAAATAATCAAGGGAGCAAATATGGAGACAAAGTGTAGGACAGAAACTGAAGGAGGGGTCATCTGCAGATCATTCCACCTGGGTATCCATTCCATGTGCAGTCACCAAAGTTAGACACTGATGTGGATGTCAGGAAGTGTATGCTGACAGGAGCCTGACATAGCTGACTCCTTAGATGTTTGCAAGACTCTGACATATTCAGAGGCAGATGCTCACAGCTAACCATTGAACTGATCATGGGGTTCCAGTGGAGGAGTTAGAGTGAAGACTGAAGGAGTTGAAAGGGTTCGTGACCCCATGAGTAGAGCAACAATACCAATCAACCAGAGCCCCCAGGGTCTAAACCACCAACCTGAGAGCACTTAGGGAGAGACTCATGACTCCAGCTATATATGCAAAGGAGGATTGTCTTGTCAGGTATAGGTGGGAGAGGAGATCCTTGGTCCCACAAAAGCTGGATGCTGTGTGTGTGGGAATTCGAGGATGGGGAAGTGGGAATGGTAGGGTGGGGGGCACATCCTCGTAGAAGCAGGAGGAAGGGGGATGAGATAGGGGTTTTCCTGGGCAGGAGGGGGGGATGCGGTAAAGGGAGAACATCTAAAATGTAAATAAAATATCCAATAAAAAAAAGAAAAGAAAAAAAAAAGAAAGGGTCACAATACAAAAAGTTCACTAAGTCATGGGCAAAGAAGGAGTCAGAGAGTGAAAGAAACATGGGCAGCAGAAGACTACAACTAAACTGTTTTCAAGCTGTAATACGGAAGTTGTACATATAAACTCATCAATTATAATAGAATCCCAACAGGGAGAAAGGAAGAAGTCATAAAGTTCTACCCTTGTTGAAAAGCTCTTACCAACTGACAACTGCTGAGAAGAGAATTTGTTGTCTTTAAGGGTGTGACTCATGAAAAGTTGACCAGGCCTGGGAGATGATCATGTACTCAAAAGCATATGGGGTGGACAAATTGAACCTGATGGTTTTTGTGTTTGTTTGTTTGTTTTTAACTTTCTTTTGTTTGAATTTTTTTTGTTTGTTTGTTTGCTTGTGTTGTTGTTGTTGTTGTTTTGAGACAGGGTTTCTCTGTGTAGCCTTGGCTGTCCTGGAAATTACTGGTTCCTCCTAAGTGGGTTAAAGGTATATACCACCATTGCCAGGTCATGATCCTATTTTAAACTAAAAATATAAAAAATTAAAATATAATTATATTGTCTTCTCTTTCCCCTATGTTCCTTTGATGCTTCCTATTTACCCATTTGCTCTTTCAAATTCATGGCCTTGTTTTCTTTAATTGTTAAAACACACACACACAACACACACACATTCCTAAAATTAGACCTACAACTTGTTCAGTCTGTACTTGTATGTATATGATTTTAGGGCTGACCACTTGTTATTGAATAATACATTGGCAGGGCTCTTCTCCAGGGAAGACTCTCCCACTCTCAGCATTCCCTAATTGCATGTAGTTCCCTGTTTAGGATTGAGCCCCCATGAGGCTTAAGGCACACTCAACAAGAGGAAATTAATGCCTAGTACTGGAAATCTAGCCAACTACCTGGGCCATCTTAATTACAATTTCTACTGCTGTAATAAAGCACCATAACCAAAAGCTTTTGTGGAGGAAACAGTTTAATTTAGCTTACAATACTGCAGGAGACAGAGGGCAAGAACTAAAACAGGTCAAAACCTGGAGGCAAGAGTGAGGGAGAGGCCATAGAGGAGTGCTGGTTACTGGCTTGCTCTTCATGGCTTGCTTTTTTCCAAACTCATATTCTGTCCAAGACTACCTGCCCAGGGAATGTGCCACTGATAACAGGCTAAGCCTTCACACATTAATTCCCAATCAAGAATATGTCCTACGGATTTGACTACAGGCCAATCCTCTGGGGGCCTTTTCTTAATTAAGATTTATTAACTAAGAGTCTTTCTTTCCAAATGACCCCAGCTTCTAAATACTTATCCTTTACCCAGAATTAAGGAGAAACCTCACCATTCACCATGGGTGGTGAGGATTTTTGCTCATGATGTTGTTGTTATTGTTGTGGTTTTGTTTTATTGTTGACACTAAATGTGTGGATAAGGAAAGAGCAAGAATCTGGAGTAGCTGTGGGAGGGAATAGGGAGGCTCTAGTGTAAGTACAGGAGTGAACACCTGGAGTTGCTAGAACCAGGAGCAAACTCTGAGAGCCAACATCTGATGCCACGTTTTGGAATTCACATAAGGTCTAACACTTCCAACCCAAGTAAAACGTGTGATATCCACCCACTCTGCTGAGATGTAGCTTTTTCACTGAACCTATGAATCCAAAGTATGATCTGATTTAGAAATCCCCTTTCTAACAGAATAGAAGAAATGATGTTCCAGATATATGAGAGTCCCTTGGCAAAGGAAGTTGATAATTACAATTAAACACAGGAAACAGGAAGTACAACCATTGTTTTTCAAAGGTCACTAGCCCATGATTGAAACTCTTGCAAGTACTTAGCATCTATAGGCAAATCAATTTCTTAGGATACATCCACTTTGGAAATATATGTTAATAACTTCACAGTCACAGGGGATAGGCTGTAGGCTGCCAAGTAGGAATGATTACAATAAAAAAATTTTATGCTTACAATAAAAAAATTTATATACCCTTTTCCATGTATATCAATGAAAAGTTTAATTTATAAAAACCATGCATTTAAAGCAATAAATAAAAGTAATGCATAATGATAATTACAATATGCAATGTGACTAATATTTATTTAAAGATGCAAGTAGTTCACTTTCCACCTAATAGTTTTGATCTGTGGTTGAGACTAGCTCACTGAATCTGTAGACTGGAGAATGGAGGGAAAGAAAGGATCAAAATATAAATTCTCTAAAAAATAAGACTAAAATAATACCTAAAGAACTTTCATTGCTACCGCAAATACTCTGCATGTATGTGTTTGTGGTCATAATAGTCCTTCCTAGTCGGTTAGTTGAGCATTTAAATTTTTATTATTATGAGAAAAATTCAGTTTGTAATTAATTTAATTTAAACTAATTTAAATTGAATTTTATTTACTCATTTACTGTTAGTGACTACCTAGTTGGGAATATAGACTTATCCTTTTAAGGCTCATATTTAAGTATCATAATTTTGATATTACTTTAAAGATACATTTCTTCAATTATCCTCTGTACACTTAGTAATTTTTAGGTTTATAATTCAAAATGTTTTATTCCACTTCCCTTTATCTCATTTGATGATACCTAGTGTTTCAAACTGTCTGAAAAATAGAATTGTATGATAACAAGTTATCTTGGAATTACAAAGACTCAAGTTAAATAATAGATGTTTTCACATTTTTCTAAGTTATATGCGCTCATAATGTTACTCCTTTAACTACATTAAACAGAATAAAAATACAGAGACCTTAGTTTGTTTCACTATCACTGTTCTAGTTGGCTTTTTTCCACAGAAGTAACCTATAAAATTTTTAATGGGAGTTCTATTAAATACTAATATAAATATAAAGAAAATCTTAAAACAAGATAATTAAATTATTCGACCTAAATTATTCACTACCGTTTAAAAGTATAAATACTTTTAAGATGACTGCACAGTGCTCAGCCTAAATGGAGCATCTGGATAAATTCCCTCATTCAAAGACTGAGTTTATCATGGAGTAGGAGATGTAAAGATGGTAAAAAAAAAAAAAAAAAAAAAAAAAAAAGCCAGAAGCAGTGAATGATTGCAAGGAAAGAGTATTTTCCAGACACAGCAGGTTAGTTGCATATAAGAACTCCCAGCTCTTTTGACAACATGTGCAAGGAAGGCAAAATCCAGTACAGAGAGGCTGGTGGACCCAATGTCCTATCCTTAACTGAGGAGCTATCAGCAATTAGTAGTCACTGTTGGTAAGAGAGTCCATTACATTCAAAAGTGTTGTTTCTGATGATGCTCACAGGTCCAAGAATATGTGAATAACACAAATTTTAGAACTACTAGATAGTCTGAAAAACACAGGAGGACACAAATTTTGGCAGGTAGGAAAAGGAGGGTTGACCTGGGAGGAGTTGGAGATTAATAGCATCAAAACACATTGTATGGAATTTTCAAATACTTAACTTAATGATTTACACCAAGTAAGTCTTGTGTAGATCTACCCACAACTTCATATTGAGTAATTACTGTTTTATTTTAGATTTTGACTTCCTATCCAGTCACCAAGTCAATGTCTCTGCATTATTTTACATTTACAGTTTGGGTAAAGGGAAAACAGCATACAAAGGCCAACAATGGTTTAGAAATACGATCTGCAATTCAAAAAGAACATGGAGCACCATTCCAAGAGGCACCTGGAGTGTCTTTACTCAGTGGAAAGGGAAAAGGGAGACTCATCTGTAAACTCCTCACTGAGAACACCAAGGATGAACCGTCTTGGTAAATGGAAGGTATTTATGATGGTCCTTTCCTTTTTGTTGCCATTTACTGTATCTTACTCATGTGTATATGCAGAGTTAGGTGCAGGATTACAGGCATGTGACTGATGGTTGCCAGAGATCAGAGACATTGGTCTATCTGGAGCTGAAGTTAAACTAGTAAGTCATATAACATGGGTGCTGGAAATCAAACTCCAGGCTTCTGCAAGAACCCTGTACAACTCTAATCTCTCCATCATCTCTTCAGTTGCCAATAAGATGGTCAAATAAGAGGTGTTCCAATGAAGAACCTTCAAACTATGTACCCATTATCAAACTGTTTTAGGTGGATGTGGCGAAGTTACTTTCATTTTATTAGATTTTAAAGTAAAAATAATAAAGGTTGTTTCAATTTAAATAAATTCAGGGGTTCAGAGAGTCATCTTCAGAATGTTTCCATTTATCTGTGGTCATTTGCAAAACTTCTGTTTTACATAGTGTATGCTTTTAAATTCCAGATTCATATACTACTATACAAAGCAGGATGAGTTTTTTCTTCTGGTTTGAGAAAAAAATCTAGGGAAATTTATTGTTCATCTTGGTGAGCTTAAAATTGTAGGGATGAATGCATACCTTAAAGCAGTGCTAGACCGTACGCTGACAAAGAACACAAAGGTTTTTTTTTTCTTACTCTATTGTGATTGCATAAGTTAGGATGAAAGACTGTAAAAATATTGATCATGTTGTAACTTAGTGTATGCATATCAAACGTAGAAATGGCACATCATTAGGTTGTCAGTAGCCGAGTACCTGTGATTTTTTTCTTCTCCTTTGTATATCATTTTTAAAATAATTTCAAAACTCAAGTGATAAGCTACTCAAGGTGGCTTGAAATAAAGATGCAATTTTAAAGGAGAAGACAGAATGGTTTTAAAAGACTAAGAAAGTTAAGCAAATATATATTTATAGGATATTAATACTGCTATCTCCTCTCATGATATCTTCTATGTACCCTGTATTAATACTATACAGTATACTATGTATACTATGATCTGATATATACTATAGCCATAAATTCTTTAGTGCTTTGCAACATTGGTGGCTAACATCGTATATGCCACGCCAGAGAGCAAAGAGAATAACAGTGAAACGCTTCCAGTACTCAGTGAGATAATTTTCTTCCACAATGGTCTCCATTTTCATCAGGCCATGAAATTTCTTTTTCTAGGTCAATTTACTATAAGTCAATTTGCTATGAGAGTCAATTTAGCATGGATTTTTTTTTTTTTTTTTTTTTTTTTTTAGCTTTTGAGTCCTGGGAATCTATAATTGTTGTATATTTTAAATGCTTAAATATTTCACATATATTCAACATTTAAAAAGTGAAACATAAAACTTTTACCTATATCAACTCTCAGGAAATTTCTACATTGGGACAAAAGTGAGGCTACATAGTATTTTTTTCTGGTTCGGTTTTAATTACTTTTACAATTAAACTTGTAAACAATGTATTTGGTTCCCAGAAGGAAAAAAGTAAACATTACAATCATGATAATTCTTAATTCTTTCTCTGGAAATATTTATAAACTACAAGTAAGCATAGCTTCTGCTATGATTACTATGCTAAGAGAGTTATTATGTCCATGGTACAACTGAAAGAAGAGAGAAATTGAGTATCATTCTGAGACAATACAAATAAACAGGGTCATTAGCCCATCGGGAGAGAGTACTAAGAATTTTTCATAAACAGGGAAAATCTAAACTACCAATTTTGCAATTGTTGCTTTCTGTTTATTAATTTTTCTAAAAACACTGTATTAAAGTCTGAAGTAGTTTTGTCATGCAATGAAAGAATATATAAAGCTTCACCTTAAAAAGGAATTTTCCTAAGTAGTTTCACATTGAAGATTTTTGCAACTAGGAACACATGGATAGATGTCAATTTTGGCAGTTTGTAAAATTTAATCATTGTCTGATGAACCAGCTAATTTGTACATTTTACTGTCACAATGATGATATATTCAGATAATAATAGCTATACATGAAAAAGTGAATATATATTTGAAGATATTTAATTGTATTCTAGAGTTGTGGATTTCAGGAAAAAAAATTTATTCATGCTTTTACAAATCCATAACATTTGAAAGGGCTTTCTTTAAAGTATTGAAGAAAAAAAAAACAGAATATTTGATATTGATAGATTTTGTTTCATTTTATCTATATGATTGTTTGACTTGTATGTTTGTTTGCATAATGTAGGTGTGTGTGTGTGTGTGTACTTTACCTATAGAGGCCAGAATAGTACAACAGATCACCTGAAACTGACATTACAAACAGTTTTGATCTTTAATGTGTCATGAGGGTACTGGAAATGGAACTTAGTCCTCCGGAAAAGCAGTAAATAAGTGCTCTTAATTGCTGAGCTATCTCTGCCACCCAGGTTTGATACTTTTAAAAATTAATTGGATTAGATTAATGGCATCTAAGAGTACACTACTTTGAAAATGGAACATATCTAGTTTTGGACATAAAAATGGTATTACTTACCAAATTTTCAGTGTTTATAATTTGAATGTTTCTCATCTTAAAAAACTTGAGTAAGTACAGAAAATACTACCTGTCCCCTGTATCCAAGATGTTGGTGTTAACGTGAGCTTGACTCATGAATAAAGCTTTTAATATTTTCTTAAAACTAATTAAAGTGGGTAGTTTTCTTCTGTACTTAACTAGTGATGCTTTTGTTTTATTTTAAGAAATGTATCTTTGAAGTTCTTTAAAGTAATAATATATCTTAAGTCCCTAGAGGCCTTGCGTCTTCCATTTCATTAGAATGTTGAAATTCTCCATGGAGCATCTGGCAAAATAATGCCAATGCTCAATGCTTCCAAAACTGATACAGAATAGTTTTCAAGAAGATTCGTGTCCAGTGAGTGGTGCTTACTGCATGAGATTCTGCACTCCTCAGTTCCGAGGATCACATATTAAACACCAGTTCCACAGACCTCTTCTGGGTAGCACTCTTCCTTGTGTGTTTTCCAACAAGAATCAAATGTGATCTGTTTCACGTTGTCAGTCACTAGTGCTGCCAACCGGGATGTTTTCCTGAATATAACAATTTTAAGGTTCTTTTTTAACCTTTTTGCTCATTATAACCTTATAAATGATCAAAGTCTACTCCTTTGGATGATTAAAGGGGAGAGGTCGCAGGGTAATACAGCCAGAAGACGGTACAAACTAAAATCTAGTAACCTTGACATATCAAACCATCCCTTTCTGACATTCCCATTTGTTATAGTCTTCCTGACACAGAGCTAAAGCAAGGGTTATAGTATTAGGGCGTCCCTTTTGATGCTCACTCACTACAGCTTAAATGATAGAAGTATGCACAGGCTTTCTGTCTTCCCTAATGGCTTAAACTCATTGTGGGCAACTACTTCAGCAATAATAAAATTATTCTCCCAACTCTTCCTTTCAGATCCTGCTTGCAGTTTTATTACGGACGTGTCACACCTTAATTTTGAGAACCTTATGGAGAAAGGTGAGCAGATATATGAATGGGTCATTAGCTAAAAGGCAAGGGTTGGTTTATAAAAAGTTGCCGCAAAGGAAGCAGTCTTGAGAAGGGCAAAGGGCATCCATATAGGTCTCACCTCTCACGTTTGCCTCAGTCTTTTTTGACTGCAAGCTTCTATTGTGCGGTATCTAACAAAGCTGACCTATTTACATTGTGACTGATACAACACACCAGAACTCTTCCATCATCTGCTAATTTGGTCCAATTAAAAACTGGTCATAGCGAGGAAAAAATACGAATTAAACTCGCTTAGAAAAACTTGTGAATAATTTGTCTTGCTCATTTAAAGCTGATCTTCTAAAGCTTGTGGTATTGGTTTATATTAAGTGATTCTTCCTAACCACTTTATGTCACATCCTTAAATGAAACACATTTCCTCTTCTTTCTTCTTAGGACTATTGTTGGAATTTTAAAAGACGTTTGCTAAGATTTCCTGTTATTTTTAATTAGAAAAATTCCTCTTCACAGCTACACTACTCTTTACAAAGCAAACTATCTGTCCTCCACTTACATGTTTGCCTTTTCGTTTTATCGTTACAAATGGTAAGATAAATATTACTATCATCTTTACTTTTCAATTGAGAAGCCTTCAGACATAAACGCTTAAGTAAACTACCACAAAAGCATTATGAAACCAAAGAGACAGCTATGGGATTTGAACCGGATCTCAGTGCCTGTACCTTCACTCCCAGAGCCACGTGAGAAGTGGACGTGGAATATGTAAACTTTCTGAAGAAAACAACAAAGTGATTTTTTTTTCCCTCTTCACTTCTAAATATCGTCTTTCCCAAGTTCTTGCAGGCAGGTAGGTGTTCAGCGCCCTATACTTAGCCTCTCCCACGTCCTCTGTAATCTCTCCCTTTTGCGGCTGGTAGCGTTAAAGATTGCTACTGCAGCTGGTGAGTGGGTAGGTGCAGCCACCATCTGCTCTAGGAGTCCAAATGCTCAGAAGAACTTCGCACCCAGGACCATGCCCAGGCACATCGGCTTCCAGAACCTGGGGGTGTGGGATGGGGTGGTGCTGGGGGCAGGAGGTGGATACAGCTAACCCCGCCCCCTCGCCGTGGCGATTGGCTAAATTCTTCTCCAGGGCTCAGCACCTGATTCTGAATAGGGCTGTCTTCCCTGCAAGTTAGCACGTGGCCACCTCTAAGGAGGTGATGCCAGTCCTGAGTGCGTGAAAGGGGGCTTCAGAGCTTCCTGCCCGAAGGGTCCTTGAGAAGCCTGTTTGTTTTTCCCGGCGCTTGTCTCCTCCCACCCTTCTCTGTCATTGGCCCTGTGTAGTGGGTGGGTGTGTTCCCATTGGTCAGGGGGCGTGGCCTATCCCTGGCCAGGGTAGGGGCGGGGCCTTCGCCGAGCTGAGCTTGCCCTTGTGTCTGGTGCTCGCTAGAGCTGCTGCTGCCGCCGCCGCCGCCGCCGCCTCCGTCGCTGCCGCCGCCGCCGCCACTGCTGCTGCTGCAGCCGGAGCATCCGGGAGCCGCCGCCGCTGCTGCTACCGCTACCACGCGCTGCTACCACTGCTGCCGCCTCTTCTCCCAGGACTCTGACACCCGAGCGCGAGCGGCGGTGCTGCCAGCTTGCTGCCCCTGTCCCCCACCCCTCCCTTCCGTGACCTACCCACTCCTTGCAGCCCTCGCCACCTTCCCCGACACCCCGGCTTCTCTGCATCACCTGCCTGAGCAGCCTCCGGGCGGGCTCTGGGACTTGCTGCGAGCTCCGAAAGGAAGGCAAGCTCCAAAGCGGTGCCCGGCAGATCGGTTGTCGGGGCTGCACCACCAGCAGCAGAAGGAGAAGAAACTATTTAGCCCACCGAAACCCCATTCTGCGGGTGCTCTGCCACTGCCGCTTTTGCTGCCGGCAACCAGCTTCCGCGCGGGTTCGAACACCGCAGCAGCGGTGGTATCCTGGGTCCGGCGGGAGCCGGGAGGACGACACCAGCGGAGCCCTTGCTTGTGGTTCGCTCAACCAGCACCTCCTTGCCCCCACGATCCTTCCCCAGACCCTTAAAAGAAGGGACCATGATTTGGAAACGCAGCGCGGTTCTCCGCTTCTACAGTGTCTGCGGGCTCCTGTTACAAGGTAATCCCCGCCCCGCTGTGGGGAGCATCGCTTCACGCCCATTCCCCGTCCTCCTCATTCCACCCCGTATTTCCACTCTCCCCTGGCAATCCCCCAGTGCCCGGCGGTTTCCAGTCCCTCCCCCTCCGCCCCGGTGCTGCAGGGGGCAGTGGCAGTTTGCACCAGCCGTTGCTTCTCCAGCGCTGGCTCAGCCCAGCTCTGGTGGCAGAGCAGGCAGCTCCTTACGCGGCACCTTTCGCCTTTTCATTCACCTGAACTGCCTTCATTCCACCCCACACGATCCCCGCCAGCATCCCCCTCCCACTCCTGGTGGCTGGCAACTTGTGCCTGTCTCCACATTCCATTCTCCCATTCTCCCACCCACCCTCGCCAGCCACCTCCCACATCACGCTCTTAAGCGACCCTTTCCACCTCTTGTCATCTCTTTAACCTCCTCCCCTTTTAGGGTCGCCTTCCTCTTTCCTTCTTCCCACCAGCATCTCATCCATGTGTCTTTAAAAAAGTGTGTGAGAGCCTGGAAGCGAGCTACCGCGACGGCAAGAACAGCAGCAGCGGCGGCACCGTGTGCATTGCAATAACATCCCGGGGGGGGGGGGGGTTGTGAGACGTGTCATTCACCTAGGAAGAGAAGGGAGACTCTGTCTGGTCTAGAGAGAGGAGAGCGAGATAGCGAACGGAGGACAGAAAGAGGAGAGAGAGAGAGAGAGAGAGAGAGAGAGAGAGAGAGAGAGAGAGAGAATATGAAATGAAACAAGAAATTTAAAACAGAGCGCTAAGGGACAATTTAAAAGACATAAATCCACTTTATCAACACATCGACTTTTTATTATCCAGTCTGCGCGGTTTGCATTTTTTTTTTTTTTTCTTTTTAAACCAAAGAAATGCATGCTCTCCGGCAGCTACTTCACTGCTTTGGATTTTCTCTCAGAACCTCTACCTGTCTATCTATCCTCTGTCTGCCGCTTCTTTCCGTAATTAATATCATCCTTCAACGTGAAATACAAAAAAACCCTGCGTCTGCAATGGAGGGAAAACCACACAAAACAGTTATGCAAATCACTGGTCCTGATGCAAGGGACTAGGGGATTTAGGTTCATTTCTCCCCAGACCTTCTCTTTTGGAGGATGGAGGGCAATAGGATGTATGGAAAAGGAAGAAGAAGCTAATTTTGAAATAAATGGCTAGGCATGAGTTGGAGAGTATGGGAGAAGGCACTTTGGGGTGGTCGAGGAGGCACAAGAGGCATGCATGTGCAGGACCGAAAGGCGGAAGAGCGTTGCTTTGAAGAGTAGCACAGGGATGCAGCTTGAATGAGAGAAAAGGGAAGGATGAATGCGAGACGGTGGTCGATAGATTTTTTTTTTTAAGCTGGGTGTCTCTTTTCTTGATAAATCTTTGTCCACCTCCAACTCTTCTGCCATTCATTGGTATTTGTGAGAAAGATTAGTTGATCAAATTTATTTGTCTCTGGGTAGAAGGAATGTGAAAGTAAGACACACGTAGACCCTCCGGGCGATCCAAACCCAAACATTTTTTATTTTTTGCAGGATTTAAATGAGGTCAATGAACCATCTTTCAGCAAGTTCTTGGAATGTAGCCTCTTTCTTACCGTCTTCTGGGGGGGGGTAACATATTGGGACAGTATTTTATTTGTGTATATTTTATGAATGTGAGTGAAGTAATGGGCAGGCAATTACTGAATCAATTAACTAACCATGTACAGATGTTTCCTTGAATACATCGTGGAGATTTTAAAATGTATTTTACGTGGGATATAAATTTAAAATGTCATGTGCCAAGAAAGCAGAGAGTGCGTCTTCCAGGCTCACACCTCCTGCTCCCATTTCTCAGCGCTCACTCCCCCACCCTGGTACTAGTACCCAGGTGGCTGAAGCTTTACTTGGATTTCTAATCCTGCCGAAAAACATCCTCTCAGAGTCCCTAGTTCACCTCTCAGTAACTTGGATTTCTCAGCTGTTTTCTCCCTCTTCCCTCCTTCTGTGCGTGCATGCCTGCCTGTGTGTGTTGTGTAGTGTGTGTGTGTGTGGTGTGTGTGTGTGTGTGTGTGTGCGCCTGTGTGTGTGTGTGTGCGTGTGTGTATGTGTGTGTGTGTGCTTGTGTGCGTGTGTGTGTGTGTTCGCGGGAGCGCGCGGGCTCGCGCATCCACGCCGCACGCCGGCGCCTGCATGCACCGCTTAAGGGGAAGAGATATGTGGGGAAATCAGTTAATTTGGTGATTGCGGTGGAAATCCTGCACGACTGGATGTGTTTTTCTCTGCCAGTCTCAGTGTTGTGGCACTGTCTGGTCATTGCCCACGCGGCTGGGCTGGTCCGAGGAGATTATGATAAAGCTTGTGGTCACGCACTGCACTTGGGGGTCGCCTCCAGGCTTCCTTCAACACATCTCTGTGAATTGTCTATTCACTGCACTGAAAAAACTGTCGCTTGTGCTTCTCTCTCTCTCTCTCTTCTCTCTCTCTCTCTCTCTCTCTCTCTCTCTTCTCTCTTCTCTCTCTGCCTCCCTCCCTCATTTAACACACTCACACACACACACACACACACACACACACACACACACCCACACCGGGGATGGGGAGCTAGCTGCTGGGAGGATTCACACTTTCTTAACCCAGAAAGAGAGATTCCATCATAGACACGGGGCACTTATTGAGTATGTAAACAGTGACTGAGACACAGCTGCTTTTCCCAACAGACAAGGGGAGATGGGGCTGGGAAGAGGTATGAGTTTGGCAGGGAAAATGTATTACGACAGCAGCAGCAGCAGCAGCAGCAGGAATCTCAGGTTCCAGTAAGTAAGTAACTAAGTAACTAAGTAAGTAAGTAACTAAGTAACTAAGTAACTAAGTAAGTAAGTAAGTTAAATAGTAAGTAAGTAAGTAAGTAAATATCCTCTACAGCAGCCAGGAGCCAGGGAGTGAGCATCAGTTCCATGATGTCTCATGAACATCTTAGTCCGTATTAAAGAGGATTAAAAAGAAGAGAAAGGGGGAGGAGTGCAAGCACACTTGAATTGTCTTCTCTTCATGGCTGCCTCCCATTTATCAAACATTGGCTTCCCCAGACCCATCATACTTTGTTGATGCTGTCAGTTTTTCCTCAAACAAATTGCTCACGCCTGCCTATTCTTCCTTTGGGCTGTAAACACTGCTTTCAGGTTCTGATTTATGTTTTCCCACCAGCCTACTGTTTGATTACGTCTTGGCTGGCCGTGGGCAAAGGAAGGTTTTATTTCCTGAACAGGGATTAAACACACCACAGGTCTTTCCATGTACAGGGAAGGAAGGTTATGGGGGATCTAGTGAAGAGTTGATGCTGGAGAGAGGGATGTCTGCCCTGTCTGCTCCTAGTTATGACTAGGCAAAGGCTCCTGTCACTAAGTCTGTAGCTGCTTATTCTCTAGCGCTGGAAGCAATTTGGTAACATTCAGTCACTTACTGCTAATCAATGTCGATATCCTTAAAACATTATCTCTGGTTTTGCAGGAAGTACCACACAAAAGAGATTTTAAAAACATTTCTTCTCTGTGCTTCAGTGTCTTAACTCTCTGTTTTACACTGTCACTATTTTCTATTCTTTTTTAACATTTTCTCAAAACAAAGTTAGGATTTCATTTCTTAATATGAGGAAGAGGAAGCCAATAGTCAGAACCAAATCATGTTAAAAATTAAGCTGAGGTTGTTGCTGGAGTGGCTTTCCTAGTGATCTTCAAAATCACTTTAATTTATACCCAATGTGTCCTTTCAAAACAAATAGATAGAAAATGAAATATGTCCTAATCAGTGTTTGTTTCTGAACAAAATATAACTTGGAAAAAAAATAATGAGATTCAGCTTTAAGGTTCCAACTGTTTTCTTATTCTATATCAAGGAAGGCAGAAAATCAAAAGGAAGGGAAGCACAGTAAGCTGAAGAATAAGAAGAGCACGTGTACTTGTTCAACCCTTGTAACTAAGAGCTCCTTGGGCCATGGAATAGATGCTGGTTAGCTCACCTTTTCTAAAACACACATCACTTCCCATGCCTGGAGGGGCACTGCTGAGATGAAGAGGGTCCTGTGCACATAGAAAACAAGCTGAGAAAAACATAGAAAGAAAAACAGAACAGACATGTGCAGGGACATCTGATTTCTCTGAATTCATTCCTCTCTCTCTCTCTCTCTCTCTCTCTCTCCTCTCAATTAATCTTACAGAAAAAATGTGTAACACAAATAAAAGGATTTCATAGTTTTTCATAAGGTATTCTCATTAGTAGTTTGCTGTACTTACTAATAAATACCTGCAGATTAACACTAGGGTGAATATATGTATTACATCCTGCTTTGTACACGTTAATGTCTTGAACTTCACCAGAGGCCTTATAGAAAATGCACTGTATGTTGATGCTTCCCAAATCTCTTACCTCTTTTAAATGTATCCAAGTAATGTCAGTCCAGTCAAGGATATTTCTTAGGATCAGTGAAGCTAGAATATCATACACTCACTTCTCCCTTTCTTGATAACAGACACTTTGGAAAGAAGTATCTGTAGGTGGGAGCCATAGCCTGATTGGGTGAAGTAGCTGTCTACCCTAAAGAGCAGCAGTTAAGAAAAATCTCCCTGCATAGGATTCTGGGTTTCTTGGCTGATTTTGTCTCACCATGAGGAAGATTGTTTTAGTTCCTGTTTCCTATTTCTGCAACTATTATAATGCTGGAAGGTGTAATAAGGCCTGGGTAAGCAGCATCCAAGATCCAAGGAATGATCCCCCGTCCTCCACCGGTGGATGTGAAACTTTAAAACTGCCTCTTCTGCAATGAAACTGTGAGATTGAATCATTTTTCTTAAAGAAAAAAAATTACTTAAATCACTTCAAGAGTAAAATTTAAGTTAAAAGAGTTGTCGGATCACATCCTAATTATATATTTTAAAGTGGCCCAGAATAAGCATTGTTTGCTGTCACCTTCCCTTTAAAATAGGGAGCCTACTAGTAGGATACACTCTGATAAAGAAGAGATGAATCACTTAATCAAAGGCCCTGAGGATGAAGAAATAGTGTAATATAGATTTCCACACAATGCTTATTATTATTATTGTTATTATTATTTTAGTTTTCTGACATGTGGTCCTGAAAATGTATTCAGACAGTTCTTGCTTCAATGCATTTTGCTTCATGAAACAACATGGGAAAGTCAATTCTTCTGTACTGGTGAGTGAGTAGGTTGAAGAAACAGGTAAAACTAACCACAAAACCAAGTACCCAAATTCCACAGATGAAGTAGAAGACTGTTGCCAAATTGGTAGCCGTATTTTAATTTACTCTTTTTTATTGCTCTAGGGCCAGTGGTAAAAATAAATACGATCTCTCCAAGGGCAAATTCAATGTATACTTCCATGCAATTTTCATCCTTTGCTTAGTAAATATATAATAAATCAAATTGCATTGAACAATGTGTGTTTTCCAGGCAATCAGTCCTGGGTCATGTTTGTGTCTTTACTTCATAATATAGCAGCACACATGCCTTATTACATATATGAAAAATTTTTGATATTTTGTAGATCTAAATTTTTTGTTTCTCAAATAATTGTGTCTTAGAGAAAACTTAAATGTAAACAATTATGGATATTTATGTGCATATGTACTCTTCTATGAATTCAATTTAACTAATTATTCTCAACATCCTTCCCCACCTAGTTAGTTACTTTTATTTTCCAAGATTAAAAATCCCCGATAACTTACGTTAGACTAGATCATAAACTCATTCTTTGACAAAATACAAAACAAAGCATAATTTAAATTTACTTGTTTAACCTAAAAAAAAAAAATGTAAAAGGACAACTTCAAGTTCATTGACAATATTTTCCTTGAAAATGTCAAGGTTTTGGAGTTTGCTTCTTGAAGAACTCAAAAGGCATGTTCCCTAAACTCCTACTCTGAAGAGGTAGTGAGGATTACCCTGAAGCTGGAGGCACTGAAGCCCCCTGCTGTGTGATGATGCTAATGACATCTTAGGTTTTACGTGTTCACAACAGCAGACAAACCCAGGAAAGCAGTCATGTGGCAGGAGAGGGAGATGAGAAGTATTTTTCTAGCTTATGGCAGACATGAACAAAGCTTTAACCCTTTAAGACCTAAACTATTCCAGAGTGTGTTATCACACTATCTCATGGCAAAACAAAAGAGAAAGCAGGTTATAGTCAAAGATTCAAATATAACTCCTAGTAAGATTTTGTATCTTTTCATTAAGTCCTGGTGAACATTTGACTTTCTTGGAAACCATCAGGCTTGTGGGTCAATTAATGAAGAGGAATAGTGGAGTTAAAGTAGGAATCCCATGCTTCTCATGTGCCTCACTGACAGAGAAGTGTCTGGGTAAGGACTTATTCTCTCAGGTTCTGCCTTCTAAAGTGTTTCCTGTCCTACACGAAACAGATTTTGATTTTTGATTGTTTCCTGGTTGTTTTATTTTTGTTTTCATTTTTACTTATTTATTTTTAGGAGAAACAGGAATTAACCTTTTAATCTGTGTTCAGATAAGTCGGTGCCAATACGTGGCATATGTTTTTACGAGTCCTCATTATTGAATGTTGGTTTCCTGTAGGAACGGTCGTCAAATGAGTTCCTAAAAATAGTGAGATCTAAGCAACTACTGTTATTTTCAGCACACCATGAAATCCTATCAGATAACAGTCAGGAACGCAATTCTGCTTGAATCCCATTTGCTACAGAACAAAAACATTTGACATATTGTGCATATTGATTTTTATCTAAGAAGTGAGCCCACAAGCTCCTCTTAATGTGTTTGGTGGTTTTCTTAAGGAGATATAAAATTACTTTCCTCTTAGAAAAGGTATTCTGTTTGAACATTATGCAAGTAAATAGTCTTCTTAATTAGACATGAACTAAATAAAGTCAAAATAAGTAAAGAAATGATTGAGGATTGGAAGTAATCATCAGTTACCTTGCCATGTATACTCATACATGTTCAAACGGAAAATATACCATTATGTTTAAGAATCAAGATCAACTTTGTTAGGTTTGTAAATAATGAAAATCTGTAATAATAATGTGATTTATGAGGAAAAGATAAGTTAACTTTCTTCTTAGTACTTATTTCTTCTTCTCTTTTAATGGATATGTTTTCTTCACCACTTATCAGAAGGAATTCTTCCACTGAAAACAGCCAAATTTCAAATTTGGAAACTTTCTATATAGTTGAGAATTTATTCTGGATCTTTGTTCTTTTGAGAGTAAATCACTGAAACCTGCTGCTGCCTGACTAGATGAAAGAAGTTATCAGATCTTCCTTAGATAGAGTTGGTCATTCATTATTCACAGTATACTTTAGAGGTCTGAAGTAAGTATTAAGACAGTCCTTATTCAGCACTGGGATAACTTGCAGTGAGCAAATAGGTTCCACTCAAGTATTTAAATTATTTTCTACCCATTTCAATACTTCAGAAGAAGACTGTGCCTAGTTATAGCTAGGGATTGTTTACAAAATAAAATAAGCATTCTTTTGCTTTTAGAAATACAAAAATGTATGATAAAGCACTGCCAATGATTTTGGGTTATAGGGAAAGAAAAGGCCCTTTAGAGGCTGAATTGAGTCCTTAATGATGAATCTATCTATCTATCTATCTATCTATCTATCTATCTAATCTATCTATCAGATGCATTCATTGATTATCCGTGGGAACAGAATGGGGAAGCACCATTCCTGACAAAGATGTGCTGTGGAGCATGTGCCCTTTATTGAATCTATGTAATTTATAAAACCAATTAATTTCTTGCGATGAAATATTTTTGGTGTCTGGGATAAACTTGTCTATATTTAAAAACGCAGGTGCCTTGGTAGTGCTTATTTAAACATCCAAGTCTGGAATATTCAGTGTGTAAAATATACTTGTACTTTCTTCGTAATTTTCTTTTATTTCTCTTCCTATAGGAAGTGTCCAAGATACCTGTACTTTATGTTCAGTTTTATATTTAACATATCCTGTCTTCCAATTTGCACATATAGGATCACACTGAATTGAATAATCATAAATTATAAATCAGAATATATACATTAAATAAATAAATATTACATATGTATATACCTATATATCTATATACATATACATATGTATGTATGTATATATGTATGTATATTATTTAAAACTAAATAAGAATGTGCACAAAATTTAGTGCCGCTCCTTTGCTACTGCTTTCTATTTTATTTGCTGAAGTTTGAATGGTAATCCAGCTTGTTTTGTGCTCTACAGGAATATAATAACCCCTTTCCATTACCATCCTACCGACCTGGAATAATGCACATTAAAAGAAATTAATGAAGGATGGTGAATCCTTAAATGAGAGGTCTTTTGTAAAATAGTAGTTTCTGAAGATATACACGTAATGGAGTTTCTCAACCACCAAAGGGCAGATCTCAATGTTTTGCAGTTATCATTGCATTTTTAAAAGGAGTTCTACCGCTTTCGTCTAGTAATATAAATGGGGGGAAAAAAGAGGAGGAAAGGAATGTGAGTCAGCCAGCCAAAACTACACAGCAATGGCTGGCAAAGCTGACTAAATTAGCATATGCTAGGCTGAGTATTTCCCTCTGTTGTTACATAATCCCTTTCTAATAGGAAATCAGTTCTCATACTTAACCCTTTTGGAAAGATGAGAATTCTCTCACTGTTATATTTTTGGCTTTGCTTAGTTTATTTTCTCACAAACTGTGTAAATCATCTATTGAAGGGCTTTTATATCAAGCCACCACCCCCCTTTTTTTTTCACCCAGTCTCCTGTACACAAATGTTCCATTCTGTGTTCAACTTCAGAATTCCAGGAGCAGCATTTCTATAGCTTTCTCTGAGAGGATCTAATTAGCATCTGAGTCTCCCTTTACTCATGTGCAGCTTTCTTTAGAAAATACATTAGTTCTATGAGGTTTCCCTGAGGATTCATAATACTCTAGTTTGTTACATGTACTCTGATATTCAGTGTGCCTTAATTATGCACTTGGCCTCATTTCAAAGCCTTTGCAGGGATCATATGGGATAGAACAGGGGTCTAGCTGTAAGTTCACTGTCACTTATTAATGTGTAGGTGGTATTCAGAGGAGGATGTTTCTGAAACCAAATATATATCTATGGAACCAATATAGCAAGCAGTTACATTCTGTATTTGACAGTGCCTCTGCCAAGGCAGAAATAAATTTACCATTGTGATACATAGCATAGTATCTGTTGTTTCCAAGTAGTTCTTTGCTCTAGGAATTAAAGAAAATAATAATAGAAATGTGCATTGTTTAATCGGAATAAAGGGACTGTTCATTTTACTCTCTCTCCAGAAAAGGAGAATCAAAAATTGTTCCTATGTCAATAATCTGCTCCCTAACTAGCCCATTAACACATTTTGCTGTGGTGGGGTCCCGATGTTTTGCTGGTTATCCTGTGAGGCTATAGATTTTTAGATAGCATTAATTGCCTGCAATCTTTATGGACTGTCAAATGTCAGTGCAATGCCAAAATTGAGACATGATATTTTCTGGTTTTTATTTGCACTCAAGTGAAACACTGTGTGCATTTAATGAGAGGAGAGGGTTTTAAAATATTTTTTTTTAATTTTTTTTAAAGGGACCTTATTTGTGGATGGAACATTAGAATTGGGTTGCTTAATGCATGCTATCATTCATAGGAACAGTTGCTTGCATTACCTGATATTCAAAGTGCTTTAATATTAATTTTATTCTATTACTTACGTGTATTCACATGCTTTATATGTGCCATAAAAGACATTGGATTAATCTATAAATATTACATTTTAAATTTTATACTTAGACAATGAAAACCTGTTCTAAACTGACATATTAACCATTTAGGTGAAAAAAATCATTTTGTTGTTTTATACTTGCATATTTTAAAGCCATTTACAGCTTAATAATTACTGGCACTGCCCAGTACCTACTGTGCTTGTCTGATGTGTTTGCTTTAATAGACAAAAGAATGCCATTTGCCCTTATTGATTATTACGAGCATTTATGTCTTTCTAGTTCTTGAAAGATCCAAACTTTTTATTTTGTCCAGCGTACGACCTATATAACCCTTTCACATGTTTTTAAAAGAGAATTTAGAAGGTTATATACTTAGGTCTCCTCTAGCATCCTTCAACCTCCATAGTGCAAGAAAGACACTGTAGTCTTCCTTTTAATCCAAATTTATCTTAGTCGGTCTGTATCTTTTAAAAAATAATTTCATTCCATTGATGGGTTAGCTGCCTTCCAATACCTTTAAATTTGAAACAATTCTTTAATACGATCCAGAAATTTATGTATTTATAACTGCAAAATGCTGATAGCGTCTTCTAAATAGAATAAACATTCTATCAGGAAGAAATGTTAAGAACCGTAAAGAATTCTAAGAGCCGATGTACTGGACAAAACTGTAGATTCACATTGCTTTCAGATCCGGCAGTCAGTTCAAATTTGTATTGCACACATTCCCCTCAAGCTCCGAGTCTTTCTGACTTCTTTGGGGTAAACACATCCTTTATTTTTTATTTTTGTACTTCCTACAGATTTCCACTCCCAGTTCCCCAAGTGTTCCTGATGATGAGTCTGTTTAAACACATGCACCTCTCCTTATCAGTCTCCTAATAGCTTTCATTTCCAGATAAATGTATCAACAAGGAGGAATTAAAAACTGACCTTGATCCAAGAGATTATGAATACACTGACCTGCTTTTGTTATTGCCAAGCTACCGAGTAGGCATTCTCTGATTAGTCCCTAAAGTGGGTGGGGGGGGGGGGGACTTAGGTGCTTTCTCAGTTAGCCTGCAGAGCTGCTATATAGAATTGTGCAAAGTATTGTTGTTGGTTTTAAATGCTTAGTCATGCCTCTGTAGGTGGAGACCCGTGTGAGTGATGAAGTATCTGATTTGTTTCTCTTTTAACATTTGAATAGCAGAGGAAGGGAGGATGGGAATATTAACTGCTTCTGGAAAGAATTTTAAATATAGTCATGAGACCCCAAGAGGAGAAAAAAAAAGGCTCTAAGATTTGCAGTGACTACATTTTAACGTGAAGTGGTTTAAGAATGCTTTTCCTAAAAGTCCCAGCGACACGCGGCTTCTCTTCACAGGCATTTTCCTTTTTCTTTGCATTTAAAAAAAAATTCAATTTCTTTGGTGTATTTTAGGTTTCTTTTCTTTTTTCTCGACTGTTTCATGACTCAGTGTTTGAAACTAAGTTACTAACTAGGCTAACTTAATGTTTACCAGAGGCCAGATGCTAAAACCATTCCATCACACTCTTGGAGAAATATCCATTGTAAATGAATGCTCAGAGTAGAAGGAAGTAGCTTAGTTTACTAAGTATTCTTGCCACTTTGTGGAACTGATGTTAACACTTGTATTCTCCCAATGATTTTACTAGTACTGAAGCCTTATTTTATTAAAGTGAACCACAGAAGAAAAACCTCCATTTCTATTGTACCATCGATTTGGCAAGTACTGATTCACTCTCCAGATATGCAGGAAGAAAAAAACGATAACCTGATTTGGGAAGCAGTTTTTGGTTGATTACATTGCTCAGTTACAAAAAGCATTTTGATATATTACTGATTTGTGTTTGTTAAGACAATATCAATGGTATTGGTAAAGATGATATTGCAGTAGAATTCTCCTTAAAGAGAGATTTTTGTTTAAGTAGAACCCATACCAGATAATTTCTTGTCTGCTTGTTTATTTTTTATTTTACTATAGATATATTACAGATTAGGTAATATTAATGATGTTTTAGTGCTATCATTTATCTCATTACTTACATGTAATAGTTAAGACAGAGGCATGAAAGCATGAGAAGCTTATTGTTCTCGAGGTCTTATAGAAGTGACAAGTGAGTTTAATTTTAAAATTTGTCTCATTTTATCCAATTTTTAGGTTAACCTTAGACAGACTTTCATTAATCCAGATCACATTATTGTGAAGGAAATGCTAACATAAATAGACCTGTAGTAGTACATATGTTAAATGCATGTGGGCAGAGCAAAGAGACTTGTGTTTTGTAAAAAAGAAAGCGATCTGGTGAGGTGCAAAGTGTGTGGTTTATAAAAAAAGAAAAAGAAGCCAGGGATATGTTTGGTGGAGGCACAGTGTATGTGGGAGAAGGGAGTGCTCTGCGGGCCCATGCTGAGGCATCCTTTCCGCCTGAGATACCAACCACATGAAGGTGTAGTGTAGAAGAAAGTTTATTTAGGCCAGGGAGTTGAGAAGGGAGGAGAGAGAGAAAGAGAGAGAGAGAGAGAGAGAGAGAGAGAGAGAGAGAGAGAGAGAGAGAGAGGAAGAAGAAGAAGAAGGGAGGAGGAGGAGGAGGAGGAGGAGGAGGGGGGGGAGGGAGGGAGGGAGGGAAGGAGGAAGAAAAAGAGAAAGGAAGAGAGGGAGGGAAAGAGAGAGAGAGAGAGAGAGAAAGAGAGGAGAGAGAAAGAGAGAGAGAAAGAGAGAGAGGGAGAGAGAAGGAGGAGGAGGAGGGAGGGAGGGAGGGAGAGAGAGAAGAGAAAGAGAAAGGGAGAGTGGGAGGGAAGGAGAGAGAGAAAGAGAGAGGGAGAGAGGAGGAGAGAGAGAGAGAGAGAGAGAGAGAGAGAGAGAGAGAGAGAGAGAGAGAAGTGGGGCAAGCCCCTTTTATAGTAAGCCAGGCCTACCTGGCAGTTGCCAGGTAACTGTGGGGCGGAGCCTAGAAGGAATGCTAACAAGACTTTCTTCTAATAATAGCCTTACTATCTGATAAGACAGTTTTTCCTCTGAGGAGCTTCTCACCCATTGGTCCTTTGATAATGTGACTGCTTGACAGCCTGAGGTTGTAACTCATAGGACTCATCCTTGATGTGTATGTGATTTGCAGAAGTGGCTAAACAGCAGCATCCGTGAAGTGGAAGTGCTGGTGGCTGGTGTTGGTCCTCAGTTTTGCAGTGAAAATTGTTTATTTTGCAGAAGATAAGTATTAAAGGTATTACTGTAAGACTTAGAATTCGGGAACTTCCCTGAAACAGAAAAACATTGTGGGGTTTTTGTAGGATTCGGCTCTCTTTCCCCTGTCTTAGCAGTCAGTGAACTGTCTTTCAGTTTTTTTTTGTTTTTGTTTTTTTGTGTTTTTGTTTTTTTGTCTTTATAGAATTAGATGTTAGAATGACTATTCTTTGATGCATGATTGGAACTGTAGAGATGGGGGATTGGATCTTCCTCACCACTTAAAGTCACTCTGCAGCACAGTCAGCATTAAATTTATCTACATTTGTTAAAAAAACAAAAAAACAAAAAAACAAACTTCTGTTTGCCATTCATTATTCTGAGATTAAATATTGTACTGAGATTAAATATGTGTACTTATATTGACACACATAATTTAATATATTAAATTTATATATTAAATTATGTGTCAATATAAGTTATAGGGCTTTTTCATTCTCTATTTGTACATTTTGTCAATTAAATTTGTAGCCACCAGCCTGAGTTGAAGCTAAACCCACCACCTCCCTCTAATTAAATTATGTATGCAGTGCATTCCCAAAGTTAAGAATTTTAGTAGTAGAAAGATAGCTCAGCTGAGTACCTGAGCAAATTCTACTCTTGCACAAGAATTACATCTGGTTCCCAGCACTCATTTAGCATCTCACAACCTTCTCTAACATCACTTCCCATGGACCTCACATCCTCTTGTGTTTTCTTCAAGCGTCAGACATGCACATAGCACACATATATTCAGTCAGACACTGACTTGTGTACAATTTTGCAAAGGTTAAGATTTCTTTATTAATTATTTTTGTTACTAGAATTAAACTGAGTACCAATTTGTACTTTTGAGTGTAGTATCCCTTTTTAATGACTCAATGTTCATGTAGTGTAAAAAAAAAAACTGTATAAAAATTTTACTAACCTTTGCTTTTCTTAAGCATAATTTATCCGTCAGGTGTTTAAATCCTGGGCATATGGTTGAAATAGTCTCTGTCCTTATGTAGCCTCCAGTCTATGGATAACACAATAAAATATCAAAGGATGTAACAGATTCTATTTTTTTGAGAGTTAAAAATAAAAATTCTCTTCGTATTGCAGTATCTTTTCAAAAGTAACTGAATGCGGTCATATCAACCAGGTGTTGAAATCAATGATTTATCAACAATGGTATAAAATTCACTGGGCTTTTAACATTTCTTTATTTAAGGCTGGATTAAAGAACTCATTTCTTCCAGCCCTTTATCCTGAAAATATTCTCACTATGATGCCAGTTTCTTTCTTTTCTTTCTTTCTTTCTTTCTTTCTTTCTTTCTTTCTTTCTTTCTTTCTTTTTATTAACACAACTTGAAAGAAGCTGACAAGTGAACAAGAAATATTCAAGCATGCTCCATTGTAACTGATTTGTTCAAGAGGATGATGCATTTAATATCATAAAGGCACAGCGGGGCAGAACAGTGGATGACCGGGTCAAAGGAGAGAATGTGGGTTGGGGGAGGTCTGTGAGGAAGGATTCTATGTAACAAGGAACAATATTTAGGTTCTCAGAGATGGAGTTCTGCTTGAGCAGTTCTGATGTTATTTGCCACTGTCCTTTAAGGAGATGCTGTGCCTCAGGGAACACATGTTTAAAGTGCTCTATCTAAAAACAGTGCTACTTGTTTTGTTTCTCTATTATATATATATTATATATATATATATACATATATATATATATGTGTGTGTGTGTGTGTGTGTGTGTGTGTTGTATGTGTGTGTGTGTGTGTGTGGATGTCTATATATACATCAGTTCTTGCTTACATTATGAAATGTGCCTAATTCCAACCTGCACTTTTACAACATGGCTTTGTGAGTCGGCCGATGAAACATCATTCTTGAAACCTACTTTACTGCAGACTCACCCCTGAATTTAACTGAAATCTGAGCCACATAGAGAACAAAGCTACAGAGGACATGAACATGCCATTTAATAAATTCAAAATAAATTCTCATAATAATCTAAAATCTATAGAAAAGAAAACGTATAACCACAAGGGCAAACTAAAAATATTCTTGATATTGTATTACTCCTTTCAACATTGAACCTCAATAACTTGAAAAGAGGAATGACATCATAGTTCTAAGAGACTATGTGTTGCGTCTCAGTATTATTCTTTACTGCCTAGTGCTAAACTTGGAACAGACAATATACATATAATAGATAAAGTCACAGCATTCTATTGTGCTTGCTATATACTTGAGAGATTGTAATGGTAGTGGCCTAGCATATATTTAGGGACTTATTATTTGGATTACATACAACAGTAAAATGCACAGTTAGAAAAAAAATCAGCTTACCCATTATCTTTAATTTTACCTTCTTTTTTTATTTCATAAGAAACTTTAAAATTAAAGCAATTTAAGTAAATGCTGTGTTGCAGGTGATAATTTTCTGGAGTGTAGTTTCCAAATGATTTATTTTTAATGTGTGTTCAGTTTTACAGACTAAGTGAGAGATGCATACCTGGAAACTTTGGTAGAGGGAACTAGGTGGTGCTGCAGTTTTGTCAGCCTCCTGTCTCCTGGGCTTGTTAAACACTGCTGCAGTAAGTGTTAAGACACAGCTTCGGTCTCATGTTCAGATATTTCCTTCTAATTGGTCAAGTACACACTGCTCTTAGATCTTTGTTCTCAGACATATTTCGCAACATAGAGACACTCCTTCTAAGCAGAAAGACATAGCACACTTCAGTACTTTTTTCATGTCTTTAATATTTAAGATATATTAAATTTTGAGATCATTCAGGTTTTATGTTTCTATGTCTTTTTAAAACCTTATACTTGGCCTTTTATTTGTCAAAACCCTTAGAATTATTTGAATTGGAATTTAAAGTGCTGACATTTCATTTCATATACTTTTACACACACACACACACACATGCACACATGTGCACACCCACACACCCACACACCCACATAGCCTATACTGGAATCCCACTGTCCTATAGTTTCTTGTTATGAATTACGCCTTCTTTCAGATACTATGACATATTTGGAATTCTAATAAAGCTTAGAGTATATTATAGTTTTTCCGTTGAAAGGTATCCTGGTTTTTTCATAAGAAACTCTGAGTTAAGTACAAATTACAAAATGCCAATGATTTTGTATTATTGTTTATGAAGAGTTTATCATCTAAATCATTCAACAATGAAACTCTGGTTGTGAGATGATGATGTTCTCTGAGGGCTTCCTGTGTGCTGCTGTGTAGAATCATTTCAATAGAGCCGGAACATTTTATCTGCTTTTTAAAATATAATTATTCCTATTGTCTTTAAGAACACAAAATAGTTAAAAGAATTGCCTTAACAAACAATGAGTGTTATGTAGAAGACTCTGCATCCCACCCTGCTATCTATATTCTTTATCAGTGGAACACAAATTCACTATGGCTCACTGTGCTTCCATTTTATGGTATAAAAAATAATTCATGTGATGCGCATTTTCTGCTGTGACAACAGTAAGTGAATACTCATTAGATCTTGGGCCAATGGCATTTCTAAATGAAATGAAATCACAATATTTGAAGAGTCCAGATTGAGAAAACTTGAGGAATTAGATTATTTCCTCATGAAAACACCATCTTTTTCTACAGAATGAAGATTGACCTAGAAAGGGTTAAATATTGCTTATGACATATTTCCAAAACCAGCAATAAGTAAATACAATATTTTTAATATTCAAAGTAAGAATTATGTTTGAGGATAATGATATTTCTATTAAAATACTTTCTAGTTTTTAAATGTAACAATTATGAGAAAGATAATATCAAATGGAAATTTTAAAGATAGTTATAGATTTTTCAACTCAAAATACTTATAAAACAGAGAGAAAGGAGAATTATGTGAGAGGGTTTCAAGAAAAAAAAAGAAAGTAGGATCTGAAAAAATTATATTACAATCTTCCAAAATAAAAGAAACAATATACAAAGCAAAAGTAAAATGATGCTTAATATCAGTACTTTGACATATTTTGGTAGATGACTTTTTTTTTCCAGAGATACTATTGTCTACAGAGTAGAAAAGACTTTATACTTAGTACACCTGAGTAGAGATTTAGCTTGTAGAAAGCTTCATAAGATTAATGCAAAAACCAGTGCATGTTAAGTACCATGTCTTTAAATCAATAAAGTTAGCTGAAAATTTTCCAAGTGAATATATTGAAATTTACTTTTGGTTGAGATGAAGATTCTTTTTATTCATTTATTTTCTGAAGTATTATAAAGCTTATGAATTATGCAGTGATTTTTTTTTTATAACTTGGAGGTAAAATTAGATGGAAGAACTAATATGTTTTTCCTTGGATTCAAGGCTATAGCATATCATGGCGAAACTCAGGAGGTAAGAAAGCATTACAGAGAATCCTGGAGAGGAGGAGATCAATGAGAGTGGGAGGGAGACAAGAGTCCTGACGACGAGGTGGTGATGAATATGATGGACAAGCATCAGACCTTTACCCACAGATGTCAACATGAAACTCATTATACTGTATACAGTCAATATATACTGATATAGGTTTTCAATGCTTGACGCAATTTTCATCATTGCTTATGATCAATATTTTTTTCTTGGAGATGTTTCATTAGAATAAGAAGAGGAATTTAATAGTTATTTTCTGTGATGGTCAGTCTTTGACAATATGGCATATCCATTGAGTGTGCACGATAAATGGCAGAAAGCAGATGGCCCTGGTGTGTTGATTTCGTTTTCCAAAGGCTCCTACAGAAACTTCTCCAAAGGCTTCTTTTCATCTTTCTTTGTTTCATCGATGATAAAAGATTCATGTCTCATGGATCTAAAGGTGTTTTCCCTTTAAAAAGTAGACAAAAAAAAATACAACACAAAAACTAAAAAGCCAAAGCAACAATAAGTAGAAAATTTCTGGCATTCCAGCTAGAGAAAAGACTGATGGTAATTAAGACTATAAAAGCAAGAATATCACGGAATAGACATAGATATTTTGTATCCTTTTTGTATATTTTTATTACTATGATATAAAATTCTTCTAGCAAGATTCAATATATAATTATATTTCACATATTCAGATCAATGTCTAATGGACTCAGTGTCCTCTGACGTCATGGCATCGCTGTTAACAATGAAAAGGATTTAGTTAGACCTCAGTACAAATTTGGAATGCTCTTTCATTTTCAATATTCGGATACCTAACAAGGTCATTGCTAACAGAGAATCTTATGACCATCAACACATAAGTGTAAGTGAACTTAAAGAAGCACATCTGAAATGAAGCCATGATTAACTATCAAAAAAGTATCTTACGCCAAAGTTTACATACATTCACATGCAGTGTACATGAATGTGGACGCTTTCTAAATATATTTTCACTGGTTGCTTTTGACTGGGACAGAACCTAAATGGTCCCCAAATGAAAGTACATGGTAAGTAGGCTCTGATACTTTTTCCAAGTGACTCTCTGAAGAGAGTTACTCTGTCTGTATTTTACAAATGGTTTTACATGTTAAGATGTGTAACTAGAAATACCTACCTAAATAGAACTGTTCTTAACATCAGGAAAATAGTTTCATTTCACTGATTTGTTTCCACAAGATAACGACATCCAAACAAAACAAACATTACAGAAGCAGTTTCTACATGTACTTCTTAATGTGTCACTTGCCAGGCATTTAAAAGGGAACACTGCCTAGGAGCAATTACAGAATCCTGAAATTTCACAAGAACATGACATTTGGAGAAGCATCCTTCCTTATCCAAAAGTCTAAGTAAGAGATTGTCAAAAGACAAAGCCTGTGATGAAGAAAGTCGGGAGCAAAGAAGGAATAAAGGAAAGAAGGAAGGGAGGGAGAGAGAGAGTTTCATTATTCATTTAAGTTTGTATAGCTTAAATGTTAGATGTGCAACAAACATTAAGAAATGAGGACAGTTGCTATTGACAGACAGTTTGGTGTTTAGGAGAAAACTGCATTTCCAAGGGACCCAGGTTCGAGTCCAGTGCTCACTCTGTGGCTAACAATCATCTGGAACTCCAGTTTCAAGTGATCTGACACACTGTACTGGCTACCACATGTCCCTGGAGCACAGACATACATGTAGGCCAAAACTCAGACTCATAAAATTACAAAAGAAAAGGAAAATGAAACAAGTAGGCTGTCTTTATTGATCTAAACATGAAGAGATATGCTAATTTAAAATGACCTCTATTTTTGTTTTTGCATTGGATCATTATCAGAAATTACAGGTATACATTTTTTTTCTCGTGCTAGCTTTGTACATTTTCTGCTTTCTCTTGACTTATTATCAGGCACTACAAGTTCAGAGATCTCTTAAGTTTTTCTGAAAGCTTAGGTAGCTGATGGGTTGACTCTTTTTGCTTGTTTACTTTTTAAGGAAATAATCTTTTGTGAAACTGCTCATAGTGACTAGAAATAAAGTTAATAGTATTTCAGAGCCCCTAGTTAACATTAACTACTACTGGTTACAATATTAGATGTGTTGTAATGCCTCAGTTCCATTAGGATTTTTTTCTTTTAGATATTTGCTGTGGTGCTCATTATGTATGAATTAAAGCATAATACCCCCTTGCTCATCATTTTAAAAATGGAAAATCTAGAGCTAAGGAGTTTATTTACTGAAACATCAGAACGCTTCTTCTCTCTCTCTCTCTTTTTTTTTTGTTTTTTGTTTAATTCATCACTGCTAGTAGTTTAGCATATATACACCTTTACAATAAGACTTTATAAAAGAAACGAAGCTGAAGCAACAGAACTGTGGCTGAGTTAAGTGGAAGCATTTTAAGCCACGGCTCTTAGTAGGCTACGTGGCAAAGTCTATAAAAGAAATAGTTTTTGCGCAATTGGATGAAAGTTTAAAATGAACTCTATGGCACTTTGGACTTCAACGTGATCTCATTTCAACTCTATTTAAATCTTACGTTGGAGGCTGCACAGCGTAAGTGAAGTACAAGCACAAGGCATCAAGAATGAATGTGTTGCTGCTGACTTTGCCGGTGGCAGTCTCCATTAAGGGTATGCTCTCTAGGGGTCAGGTGCTCCAAGGGTTTAGGCTTGGATCCTCTCCAAACATCCTTTTCAGCTTGAAGACAGCCTCAATTTGAGCAGCTAAATCAATATAAGTGGAATACTTGGTGAAGGTGAGGTATGATGATGTCTTTGCGTTAAGTGGGAGTTTTAATTAGACAAAGGTGTTTGAATTTATGACACACATACATAACGTGAATATATAATGTTTATAGATTCTGAAGATAAAACATATTTTAAGTGTTTTAATATTTTTGTACATATATGAAATGAATAAACAGCCTTATTTGTAGATAAGCATATATATATGTATATCAATAAATATTGTATGCAATTCTTTGTTTATATTATGTGAGTAAAGGTATATGCTTTTTCTGTATTTTGAATTTTTATCTTGTTTTCTATAAAAGAGCTGTGATACAGGCATACCTTTGAAGAAATTCTCATCTGGTAAAACATTTTTCTAAGAAACATCTAAATGTTCAGAAAATAAGTTTAAGCTTAAGGGAAACTGGTTTATGCCAGAAGAAGGATCCAGGAAGGGAGGCTCATTTTAAACCATTCTTTATAAACTAACTTTAATCTATTAAGATTCAAAACAAAGACAATATTCTTAAACTATTCAAAAATTTATTACATTTTTATTAAGAAATTATTGCCATACTATCTTATTACATATTAAAGTGGAATACAATAAGATGTTTCTTGGTGTCTAAAGGAGATAGACTTCCACTCTTATTTGATGGCTTAAATGGTGGACCCACTTCAAGATCAAATAGGGGAGCTCAATGGCTTCAAATCATGATGTAGCTCTTTATGAAACTGTACAATTTATAAGAAATCCAAAATCTCATTTTAACCAAGCATATATTTTATCTTTTTTTTTTTTAAAAAAAGCCAAATGCTTATTATTTTCTTCCTAAGAATAACATTAAATAAAGGTTCTATTGATTAATTTAGGAGAGATTTCATAATAACCCTAATCATAATTGCACAATAAAATAAACTCCATTACAGAGCAAGGTGAATGCCGAGTGTTTGTTGGTGATGGAGGTCAGCCCTCAACCTAATTCACTGACAAGCCCAGATGCTAGGCTAAGCTGCCAACACAGAGGCTTTCCACTCTGCCAGACAGTCAGCTGCAGCTGCAGGGAACACTCTTTTCTTCCCTCCCCCCTTCCCTGCTCCTTGCTGTTAAGCCTGTGGCTTTTACAATTGCTGCAGAGAAGACAGAATTGGGAAGTGTATTCAGGATGTTGATCACCTTACTCACTCTCTTAGTGGGTTTCAGACCAATTTATTAGTAACAACAAAACATAAACAGATAAGATTGGATATACCCATGTTAAAAAATCTCCGTCAATATTTTGGAGAGTAACATGGTTAGCTTTTCTTCAAGTTTCACATTGTATCTTCCTCATATGAGGAGTTTCTGGTAAAGTAATAATAATAGTAATAGTAGATCATGTAAAGATTCTGTTCTTACATAATACCATTTTCTGTATTCGTAGAAGGAAAACCAGAGATCATGGGTGCAGAGGGCAATGTTGGATGTCACTATGAAATCCAGCAGGCCTGGCCTTGGACAATACTTTTCTGTGTATTATTGAGCAAGTGATTTTCCGTTTCTTATGTAAAGTTATTTTACCTGAAAAATGACAACTCTGGTATTTATCTCATGGGGTTATGTAGTTATCAAGGGAAATGACGCCCATTAAATAAATAATAGAAAATATGAAGACATTTTAAAAAATTAATGAATCCAAAATTTTGTATAAAATCTTCAGGATTTTGACTTCAGGATTGTTCAGTGATGTTTTTGCATTTTATATTTAAAAGAGTATTCTGGGAGTTAAAAGAAAAAACTAATGTAACCACAGGAAAAAAATAAAAGAATACTAACACTATATTCTTTAATTTCAAAGTTTGTTTGAGGTCAAGGTGCTAAAGAATGACTTGGCATAGAAGGATGAAGGTGAGGAATCTTAATGTATTATATTATTGTTAAAAATATTTAAATATATACTGGCAGAAAAAAATCAATCACTTGCATTTTGAACACCCTCCAGCTATACAGACACCATGAAGAGTGTGTTTGCATTCACTCTAAAAAGAATTTCTTCATCCTTCCTTCCCTCTTTTTTCCCTTCAACCTTTTCTTCTCTGAAAGTAAACCTTCAGCTACTCTGTCCATAGTATTTCATTGTTGAAAATAGTAGCTGTATTCCTAGAGTCATCTCACTTTGATGAAGATGCGTTCCAGGAATGAAATGAGATCTGGCATCTATGCAGTAGTGAACAGTTGTGCAGAAATATTTGTTTCTGCAAAGGCAGACCTGCACTCCGAGCATCAAGGACAGTTGTAGTTTAATGAATGGTGTCAATTAAACAGTATGAGAATCTTTTCTTATATTTCTTTACTCTCTTGTTTTACATGAGCTACACATACATACCACGTTGTGTCATCAAATAATATCATCTATTCTTCACATGGCCAGCCTAGCATCTCGCAGTTGGTATGTTTTTATATTGGAGATATTAAATTGACTGAGGTGAAACGGCATAATGTGTGAACTTGTTGGTCCTTCTGATGTCACACTGGAGGGACAGCTTTTCAGGGAAATAGTAGCTCACTTTAGGATTCTTCATAGGAGAAAGGTCATAGGATAGGCACATTGTCCAGATTTTTTAAATAAATACAATTTTATATTTTAAGACACACACACACAAATTCAAAATTTTCATACTTTGAATTAAAATATGACTGAAATAAATTTTATATATTTATACAACTTCTTTATAATTTTATACATGTGTCTGTATCAATGTAATTATTTAGTTATAAACCTAAAAGGTGAAACAAATTTCTGTCAAGTATTTAAATTAAGTTTTTTCTTGATTTCTATTATTCAGTAATTTCAGGGCTGCAAAAAAACCGAGTGAATGTTATAGAAAAGGAAAATAAATGGATTTACATATAGGAAAGGTTTAAAGTTAAGAATCTATATATTTTAAATCTGTATGGTCACTAGACCAATTATATATTATTTTTGTTATTTCTAAAAATTTATCAGAATTTGTGGTAGGCTTTAAGAATTATATTTGAAAGACATAAAATTTGTTTAAGAGAAATACAAAATTTACTTTACTGTCCTACATTGAGTAATTGGACTATTTATTTAGTATTTGACACATGTGAAATACCAAATGGCAATTGCTGAAATACTGAGAGTACTTACAAAGCCTACCTTTGAAATGTCTTATAAACTCACTGAGGCTTTTAAAATTTGGTGGTGATATTTTTCTATTTAAATATTAACACCTTGGTGTTTTCTTCACATATGAATACGTCTTTCAATAAAGACCACTAAAACTGGTAGTGATTTGTCATTTATCAATTTCTTAATTTTTTTCAATAAATATATTAACTATTATATATCGTAAACTGTAAGTCACATGCCCAAAATCAAAACAACAACAACAATAACAAAAGCCATTTGTTTCTGCTCCTGGGGATTTCCTATTTGTGTTTCTCTCTGTCTTCTTCTAAACACATACACACACACCACACACACACACACCACACACACACAGTTTATTGTTATTCTTTATTTCAAATTTTACTATTATATCCAAATCTTATAGTTTTTCATAAAACAAATTATGTGGGAAATCCAATGATTTAAGAGTCTGCTGATGACATAATTCTGGCACATTCCTGGGAAAGCTTTATATTGTTCTCCTGCGTAAGCTTCTCTGAGGTGTCACCAATCATTGTCCAGCTTCCCGTTCTTTCTGCCTAAAGCTAGACAGAGAATTAGGAAATGAAGGGAAGTGCTCTGCACACAATGGCCTTCAGTGAATAGTATTGATGACTAGACACCTGCTAGGGTGTAAAGGCATTTCATCCATATTATTTTGGCTTTTAACTTGTCAACTGAGACATGGCAGCTGGAAGAGTTTTCTGTCAAATATTAGCCTTTGCATTGCATTACAACTTTTAGTTTTCATTCTTGTACAACATGAGTGGGGTTTGGAATATCGTAAATCATTTTTAGCTTTGTAAAAGGTGGACAGAGAAAAGTATGCTGTGTATTTAAACATTTAGTTAATTCATTACAGTTACCTTAAATTAGTCGATAGATAAAATACCTAATATTTTAAATATTTTTTGACAATTTTCTTAAATTTTTCCCATTGTGACTTAACCACACCTGCAACAATAACAATTTGGAACGTGTGCATTCATTTTGAAGAATATTTAAAGGGAACTACAGTACAGAATTTCCCCAAAAAGGAATATATTGTATCCATAGTTTCAGTAACTGGAAAGTGAATTCATCAACCAAAGAAAAGAGAAGTCTCCTCTGCCTATGCCCCACTGTCGTCATATAAGCCACCAAGAAACCAGTCATCTCAGACACATTAAGTAAACTTATGCCAGGTGGGTTTTGACATACACCTTTAATCCTAGAACTCAGGTGGCAGAGGCAGGCAAGTCTCTGTGAGTTAAAGGCTAGTCTTGTCTACAGAGTGAATTCCAGGAGAGGCTAAATTACACTAATAAATCCTGTCTTGGAAAAAAAAATTAAATTAAAAAAACCCAAACTCAAACAACAAACAAAAACAAAAGAAAAACAATAAAACAAACAACAACAAAACCTCCCACATGTGTAAACACTGAGTCAGCTTTTGCATGAGGACAACACATTATATTTTATAGATTAGGAAACAGTTGTTTTGACATGTATAAGAAGTTCCATAAATAGCTAGAAAATTCTTAAAATTTCGTTATAACTTTTCAATAAACTTGCATTCTTTATTCCATGGATGTGGAACTAAGAATATTTTCTCAATATTTAAACACCACATTATCTGAAATATGCACACTGTAAAGCCACACACTCGTCTGTAGAGATTTCAGAGCTTTGCCATCTCTCACATTGTTTTTATTATACCGGCATATTTCTATCATGTCTTTTATTTAGTTTTACAATGAGTTTGAAACCTCAGTTTTAAGAAAGCAAAGGGAGCTTATACATACGTAAAGTCTATATGGGTCTTTCCTAATACACACACAAGACCTGGGAGACCAGTACTGACTTCTCAATATAACAACCTGAGCTCTTCCCCTCTTATAATGCCCTATTTTTTAGTTCCTTTTGAATATCTTTGAAATAAAGTAGATTTCAGAAGCATAACACGCACAAAGCTGAGCTCATTGACTATTTCAGTTATTTGGTCTCTATAACCGGTGTGTTCCTGGATCTCCCTAGCTGTGTGTGCCATCCTAGCTACCCAAATATCGAGGTTAAGGTAAGAACACCTGATGTTCTTACCTCCTGTCTCAGAGAGCATTGTATTAGATCAACACACAGTTTCCATAGGCTATTTCCTTTTTCACACTTGTCCTAACTTTGTCTTCTCCCTACAAGGTTTCAGATTTCAGTGGTTATGTCTCTTTCAGCAATCTGTGCCCATTTCCGCTAGTCTCCCAACACTCTAGATTCTTATTTGTAAAAAAAAAAAGCAGACTCTGCCTCCTCTATTGTGAGAATGAAGACCATTCTCAGCAATCAGACAGTCCACATTCCAGTAAATGTTGACATTTACTTTCAAGTGGCCACAGTCATTGTGAAGGGCCCCAGAGGAATTCTGTGGAGGGACTTCAATCACATCAATGTAGAGCAGAGTCTCCTTGGGAAAAGAAGAAGAAAGGAGGAGGAGGAGGAGAAGGAGGAGGAGGAGGAGGAGAGGAGGAGGAGGAGGAGGAGGAGGAGGAGGAGGAGGAGGAGGAGGGGGAGGGGGGAAGGCAGTTCCAGGTTGACAAATGGTGGGGTAACAAAGGATTGGCTACTGTCAGAACCATCTACAGTTGTGTTCAGAACATGATCAAGGGTATTATGCTCAACTTCTGTTACAAGATGTAGTCTGTGTGTGCTGACTTCCACATCAATGTCATTATTTAGGAGAATGGGTCTTTGGTTGAAATCTGAAATTTCATGGGTGAAAAAATACATCCATAGGATTGCTTGTTCTGTCTCTCAAGCCTAGAAGGATGAATTAATCCTTGAAGGAAATAGTATTAAAATTGTTTCATCTTTGGCTGCTCTGATTCAGCAAGCCACAATAGTTAAAAACAAGGGTATCAGAAAGCTGTTGGATGGTATCCATGCTTCTGAAAAGGGAAAGTACAGCAGGCTGTTGAATAAGATCTAACTTACTCACTCCAGAAACAAGATCCTGATTACAAGTACAATTTGGGCTCTTTGGGACAATAAAAGACTTATACATTGAGGAAATAAAGCTAAAAACCAGGTTGTTTTTTTTTTTTTTTTAAAGCTCTCTAAAGAACCAGTCTTTTGAACACCAAGGATAGCACAAATTATTTAGTTTGGTATAAAGGGCAATGTCTTTGACCCACAAGTGCCAACCACTGGTAGTTAAGTATTCCTATTCACTGAGAACTCCACTTTCTATGAAACTGAAGTACTTCTAAATCTACAAACATCTTGCAACTTTCAGCTAGACATGCCAGAATGCAAACAAGGTAATGTTGAAAGTAAAACATACTTGATGCATAAAGCTTTATGACAAAGAACTCTATGTGAAGAAATTTGATAGGTAGTGAGGTTGTGAATAAATTTCTTTTTAGACACCATAAGAAAGAAATACAACTAAATCAAAAGATATATTTGTTGTGTTCTCTAAACTTATTTATGTTGTCAGCTAGAGAATTATGGTTCTAAACTTGATGAATTCTGATTTTAATTGTGTAGCTCTTGTATTTATTTAGATACTGAGTTGTGAATTTTTATAGGTGTGTATATTCTAACATTTTAATATATTGCCAGTAATATAATTTTATTACTTTGTGAATTTTGTCACACTTTTAGTATTCACAATTAACAAATTCAAAGGCATCATTCTGGATAGCAGATATTCTAGTCCTTAATTAAACTCAAGAAATATGTATTAAAATATTGATCAGAACTATTTTAATAATGTCATAGATAATATTTCAAACATCATCAAAAATGTCATTATATAAATATTTCAGTGAAGAAAAATATTAAACTATAAGTAGGTATATCTAGGTACATCAGCATTTAATTAGTAGAAAGATTTTAGAATAAAACAATACAGCTAAGCCAATATGAATAAAAAGAGATATAGTTTGTTCTTTTTCAGAGAGATTTGAATCACTCTGGAGATTAATTTTTAATCGTGGCTCATTAATAATAATTAAGATGAGTAGAGAAAAATGCACATCCATCAATGTTTGCTTCTTTGATACTAAGTGATTATACATACTTCATTTAAGATATTTTATATATTTCCCACAGTTCCAGATGTATAGAAAATGAGCCATAATGTCACTAAAAGCAAAGTATTTTATGCTATTTTTCACTCTAATAAAAGCAGTTATTTGAGTAGCGTTGCTGACCTGATAATTGCTAGTGAGTCAAAATGGCTATACTCCAGTTAATGCATCAGTAAGTGAAGTACCTTCCATGCAATTAAAAGATTCCAGTCTAAGCAAATGAATGATCTTATCCATATTGACCACTTTAAATTCAGACTATGATTTCATATTTTTAAAGTGGTCCCTGGCTTGGCTGACCCCATTAGTGGGATACAGCTCTCCTTTGACATGGATGGTGGCTGCTGAGTCAGCATCTCTATGACCGTTTGTGTGAACTTCATCACAGGACATTGCCTAATTTTGGAAAAGTCATCAGAGTTCATGAAAATCAAGATGATTAACATGGAGATGAAGGAATCGCTAAAGGGAAGTGCAGAATGATAAATAATTTAGTCGGGTGAAATAGTCACTGCATCTGAAGTGAACTTGATATTAACTTTTGTGCAACAAGATGCTTGTTCAAAATTTATCGGACCTGACTTGATTAGTGATTAATTTTTTCTTTTTAGCTTTATTCTTGCCATTAATTTTATCCCTGACAATCTCATGTAACTAACTGTCAGAACTTAATTTATAAGGACTATATGTCCCTGCATACAGTGGCAGTGTATCTAGCCCATTCTCAACTTCTGCTGAAGGAAATGAAATTCTCAAATGAATGTATAAAGGAGAGTATTGTTGGATGCTCTTAACTAGAAAAACCTTGTTATTTTTAAAGCCTGAGAACAGACACTGGAGAATGGATTGAAATACCAAAAAGTCTTATTCATGTGAAATAGTAATATAAAAGCTAATCAAATCTTTTAATAATATCACAAGTTAGATTTTAAAATATAACTAGGTATATTTTTCATATATCAGTATTCATATAGCAGTATGAAAATTTAAACTGTAACTACACATTTTCATCATATTAATATTTAGATGATATCACAAGATCTTTAATTGTAATTTCAATGTTAAGCTATAGAGATAAAGAATCTTAAAGTGTGTCACTGGTTTTTGCTTTGTGTTTCCCTTTGATTTTATTATGAGTAGAGCCAGTCTCTCAGGTTTGAATTGTAGCATACAGATTGTGTCACTAGAATGACTCACTGGATGTCCCCCTTAAGTGACATTTCCCCTTCTCATTCACTGGAGAGTTAGGAGAATCTTCACAAGGACATCTTCTAGCCAGGTGTGTTTTGTGCTATTCCTTTATTTCCTTGGTTTGTAAAAGAGACTTTAAGTTCAAATCCAATTCTCTTTAGAGAATTTTTTTCTCTCACACCCTGAATCCTATTCGGTAGAACTCTGAGTGTATTACTAATATGAACAAATTACATACCACCAAGTATGTGCTCTATAGGTTAGTTTTCTCTACAAAGTAAACTTTCATTTATCTTCTGTGTTAATAAAAAGGCAGACATTTGTTACTTCTGCCATTGACGGTGTGACATGGGTCCCATAAGTTAATCTCAAAACTGTGTAGATTTTTAACAACCGTTGTATTAACTGTGATTAGTAATGTATATTTACTCAAAGTTATGGCATATATAGAACTTCCTGAGCTGTCAGCAACTGTATTTGTTTATTTCTACCCAGCTGTCTCCCAGACTCATAGACCATGCAGTGCCTTCCTGTCTCCTAATGTACCACAACTGTTCTGGGATGCATCTGTTTTCCTAATTGGTGGAACTGATAAGGATAAATGAGTCTGTTTCTCCCCTGCAGGGTTGTGTGGTCTGTCACAAATGTACTGAACACAGTCCTTACTTGAGGCTGAAAGAGGAGAGGGCCACCAGGGAAGATGGTCATTTAGATTTGTAGCCACAGTTCTGGGGAAGCAAAACAAAAGAAAACAAAAGTAAAATGAGACTACTTGGGTTGCCTTAGTGACCCTTGCCACATCCCCATCCACTCCTGACCACCTACCAGACAGAGCTAGGCTGTGTGGCCTTTGTGTTTGGGGGTGTCTGAGAGGTACAGAGGGGACCATTCATCCCCTTTCCCTAAAATACATGTTACTGCATTTGAGGTAGAAAATCCCTTTGATACACAGCAGCCTCTTTAGTTTGCCTTTTACCTATGGCTTCTGTTTCCTTTTCCGTCACCAAAGTGGTGATGATATCAGGCTTAGGTCAAGTTGCATCTGATGCTTCCTTGCGTTAGTTTCGTAAAATCCACTCAGTAGTGTGTGCCTGTATTCACTCATCGATGACAGGATATTTGCAATCTTTCATCCATTGCCTGATCTATGGCTGGATTCATATTCCATACAGACAGGAAGTATTTAGGAAATACCTGTGTCACCAACAAATCTGATGCTCAATAAATATAGCTGCATGCATCAAACTAAATACAGTTGTCATTAAGTCTGTCTTTTGTTCCATTGCTTGAGAACTCTCACTAGGCATCCACTTTCCTTTAGAAATATTTTTTTTATCTATGTATCAGCTTATTTCTGATCATCAGATTCCAATAACTTGGTCTTTTAGTGTGCTTTGGATAGCTTGTATATTGCACTTTCAAGAAACAAGCCTTTTCTGTATTTCTTCAAGTATAATCTGGAAATATAATACCAATTACCTCCTATATTGTTAAATTATTATGTATTTTATTGAGTATGGGACATTGGACATATGCTAAATACGTTCCTTGCTTTTGAAGTACAAATAGAAAGGCAGTGCAGTAGCTCACTTAAGGAGCAGTTTGTAGCCAAGATCAAGTTCCAGATTTATTTTGCACAAAGAATATGTTCCTAAGTCAGTTGCTTCATATGAAAAATTAGTAAGTGTATTAATCTCCCACAGTTTTAAAATGTAATCATACCTCTGTCAAGGAACCAACTTGTACACATCATTTGTGTTTAATAATCTGATACAAGATTGGCAAAATAGTCTGTGAATTTTTCACCTTGATTTTATTTTCCTTCTTGTCATTGGGGATTTTTTTCATTATAGTTGACCTTAAACCTTCATTAGTCTTCCCCCAAATTTATCAGGTTGGCATTTTAAAATATGTGGTTATTTAAATAGATAAGCCATTAACTGTAGTGATTAAAATTAATATATTCTGCAAACAGTTGAGTAGTTGCCTTTGTGTTTATAATGGGAAACCTTGTGTTGTTATAAATGGTTAAATCACTATAATTTTACTGTGCATTTCAGTGGAATCTGAATTTTGTTTCATGGTTTTGCATAGCTTTATGTTTATATTTTGTAAAACATGTTTGCTTAGGTACTATACATTATTAAAAATGTTTTCTTACTTGCCAGTTTGTAAATTTTAGTTCAAATTAAACTCTTAGTACCTTGAGAGTCTGCACACCAAATTGTATATAATTTATACATTGTATAGATTTGGATGTGTCTCTTGGTCCCACAGCTTTAGTGCTGTAAGTGAAATTAGCAAAGTTTGCACTTCGTAGTGTTAATGACAGAATTAAGTGAATTTTTTATGAAGAACTTGGTCACAAAATACCAAATGATATTTATTCTTTTCTTCAACACATAAAATTACCGCACCTATGTATTATTAAGAATAAATGTAAATAAAATCACTATCAAAGCTAAAGAACACTTGGTTATTTAAAATTAAAGAAAGAATGCAGAACAAAAATGTAATAGTGTTACAGATTATATGAAGACATTGAAGAATACTTAACTGAGTTCACTAAGTATTGTATATGCTGACAATATCCTCCTGTAAGAGGCATTTAATATTTATGATCTCATTACATTTAATTAAACATGAGAGAGTATGGATTTAAAGAATATATTCCTGTCCATTAGTAAGAATAGTTCATGTACATAAATATCTATATAATTTTTCAAAGGGTGAATACATTCACAATATATTGAACATAATATAAAAAACATGTATAATTTCCAAAATATTTATATTTACTAAAATACTTTACTGAAGTTATGTATGGAATCTTTTTATTTCATCAGTTGATCTAAGGTAACTTAATAGAACTTTGCTTTGTAAACACTGTTTGATGAATTCAAAGTAACTAAAAGACCTGGCATGTTACTATAATGTATTATTTCAGTATTAAAGAATGAACTATTAATTTCAAAATATTTCCTCATTAAAAAATCATTTATAAATTTAATTGATTTATTTTTAAAGCACTGCTTGAATAAATGTCATTCTTATCCACCAGTGTAAAGAAACTCCCGTTTTTTACTTGTTTATTTAAACTATTTATTCCACTAAATTAAGATACCTGCCATTTTCTCCAATATGTGTTCATTGAAATTGACAATTAAGGATTATCCCTTTATAGAAATCAGGATGATTTGTAATTCTTATTGAAAAATATTCAATCTAGTTTATATATTCAAATAGAAAAACCAAAGGCAGAAATAATTTATGGATCAGTTTAGACTGACCTTCTTGATTCTCAGTTCATCCTGCTCTCCTGGTTGTCAAATTACAAATAAGGAAAACCTTCTACATTTTGTTATTTCTGTATAAAATGAATCATTTCAATTTGATTATTATATTGAAAAATGATGAAAAATGATCCGTGTATGGATCTAATGAGCTACAGCTTTCTGAATTAACTTTACCAAACCCACCCCGAATTTCCCTGACTTGATGAAGTAAGACCCTCATTCTAGATGATTTGAATGGGTTTGTTTGCTTCATTTCTACACTATTTAGTATTCTGCGTCTTTATATTCTCATGGCCTACTCATATCTCTACAGTGATTTTCAAAGTTCTATTTTATATTTAGTTATTTATTTTTAATATGGAGCCATCAGTTGTACAACACAAATGCTAACAAGGATAAAAACTAATGATGTGTTCTCTGCTAACAACCTCAAATGGTGACAGACATGGTGACCATGCCTTTCAGCACTCAGGAGACACAGCCAGGCAGATCTGAGTCCCAAGCTAGTCTGGCCTATGTAATGAGTTCTAGGTCAGCTAGTGCTACATAGTGAGATCCAGTGTTTAAAAAGAAAATAAAGTCATAAAATACTCTTCAATATTATGTCAATACTCTCTATTTTAGTTTTGTAGTAATGGTAACTAAAATCTCCAAATCTCTGCTGCTATACATACTTAGAAGTTAGTTCAAAAGCCTACTCCATCCTAACAATAGTGGGGGAATATAGAAATATATCCAAAATAACAGAGATTTGACAGACACAGTATTTTCAGATAGATGTTTGTTAAATCAAAGTTAATCCCTATGTTTCAATTAGATATTATATACTGCCAATCCTGAATACATCATTTCATTTTTTTGTTTGCTTTTATTTTATTGGATATTTTCTTTATTTACATTTCAAATGTTATCCCCATTCCCGATTCCCCTGAAACCTCCTATCCCTTTGCCTTCCCCTGCTTCTATGAGGGTGTTCCCCCAACTACTCACCCACTCTCATCTGACCACCCTCTAGCCTTCATGGGACCACGGGGCTCTCCACCTATTGATGCCCTCCTCTGTTACATATGCGGCTAGAGCTATGGGTCCCTCCATGTGTACTCCTTGGTTGGTGGTTTAGTCCCTGGGATCTCTGGGGATCTGGTTGGTTTATATTATTGTTCTTCCTCTGGGGTTGCAAACCCCTTCAGCTCCTTCAGTCCTTTCTCTAACTCCACTGGGGAACCCATGCTCAGTTCAGTTGTTGGCTGTGAGCATCCCCTCTATATTTGTCAGGTTCTGGTAGAGCCTCTCAGGAGATAGCTATATCAGGCTCCTGTCAGCATGCACTTCTTAGCATCTACAGTAGTGTCGACGTGTGGTGACTGAATATGGGATAGATCCCCAGGTGGAACAGTCTTTGGACGGTCTTCTCTTCAATCTCTGCTCCACACTTTGTCTACATTGATTCTGTGAGATTTTTGCTCCCCTTTTTAAGAAGAACAGAAGCATCCACACTTTGGTCTTCCTTCTTCATGAATTTCATGGCTAGAAAATATCATCCTGAGTGAGGTAATACAATCACAAAAGAACACACCTGGTATGCACTCCCTGATAAATGGATATGAGCCCAAATGCTCAGAATACATATAGTACATCATTTCAACTCTCTGACTTGACTTGCAAGTAGTTGAATCCTAAAGGGGAAAGAAATTCTCTGGAGGAGTAACTGTAGAGTTTTGATGCTCAGTAGCATGTTTTATAATAGAACTCCACTAACTGGCTATAGGGATACACTTGGAACAGATTGTTAGGCAAGGGAAAATTAATTAAAGGGGTGAAGGAAGGCATGGCCCAATGTGGAAGTGGAAGGTGTAGTACCAGATAATATGAAACAACTACACATGCTGGGAGTAACAACGGTGAGCTCTAAGGGCCAGTCTCACAACACACGCTGCTCCTCCGTCATGCAACATAAGGGAAGTGTGAGCAAAAACGTGTAAAGGTATGAGTTATCTGCAGAAAATATAACAATTCCACATCTCTAAAGTGAAAATCTGAAAGCCTTTAGCAGAACCACACTGGGTGATTCGAATTGTCATTTTTTCCCCTTTAAAAAAAAAAAAAAACATTTTAAAAGGAGGTTGAATTCTTTATTTAGCTCATTTCGTGCTTGGTATCCTTAGGGATCAGAACAAAGAATGCACTGTGACCCTTGTTTCCTGCCATTATCTCTAAATGCATCTTCACCTGACACTAAGTATTAATGTTATCGTAGGGAGTTTAACACAAAAGCAGCAAAATTAAGGTTACAATTCCCTTTCTTCTGATAAAATCATATTTCATTAACGACCTGCCCACCAAATAGGACCTATTCTTTGAAATTGTTATAGGCGTTCAAAAGCTTGAAAATTAGCGTAAACTCTGGACTTGCTGCGCATCATTTCAGCTTCATGAGATTCCAGAAAATGGGAATAGGATGCTTCAGTTGTTAGGTAATTTTAGATTCAGTGTGTGTGTGTGTGTGTGTGTGTGTGTGTGTGTGTGTGTGATCAGATAATTCCAATAGCTTCCTTTCAACACTCCAGGCTTGCAATGCACACTGTATTAGAGTGTATAACAGTTCTGAAGGAATTTGGCACTGGCATTGCTTTTCCACTTCTAACTCTCTAAGTCTGATGAGTGCTTGCCAAGATCAGTATAAATACATCCTAATAAATATATTTTCATGAAATTTCAAAGTTCCCTCTTTTCAAGTATCAATATTATATGTGTTATGATAGATTAATTTAGTTAATTATGGTTTAATTGATATTTTAACAAATATATTTATGACTACATTCATAGCAAACCTCAATATTTGCAAATGATTGAGACAGACGTGATTCATATGTGATTATTCATTAGGAGACACATTTAAAAGCTTAATTTGATTCAAGATTTCCATGTCCTTCCAAAAGCAGGATTCAATTTAAAACTTAGAGTTTAATCCTTTTTGTTGTTAATGCTTGCTCCTTTCACAGGACATACTTGGGATCACAGAATTCCATTTAATATTTTATTTCTTCCCTTAATGTTACTAGAAGAGAAAGTACATAAAGAAATATTTAATACATTGTGTTAAGATAAATTTGTTATTTTGGGGTATATGTAAGTCTATTTTTTAATCAGAATACATAAGGTTTGGACTGCTCATCTGTAGATATTCATTTCCTTCTAAAAGTTTAAACATATCTAGAGCTGGGAGGATAGATCACTGATTGTCTAACTTGTCTCACAAGCCTGAGGACTTAAGTTTGGTACTGAAAACACATGCAAAAAAGCCAATAAGTGGGGTGTTTCTGTCCTTAGAAGGAGTAACAAAATACTCACGGGAGCAAATACAGAGACAAAGAGTGGAGCAAAAACTGAAGGAGGGGCTGTCTGGAGACTGCCCCACCTGGTGATCATCCTATGTGCAGTTACCAAACCCAGACACTGTTTGGATACCAGGAAGTGCATGCTGACAGAAGCCTGATATACCTGTCTCCTGAGAGGCTCTGCCAGAGCCTGACATATACAAAAGTGGATTCTCACAGCCAACCATTAAACTGATCATGGGGTTCCCAATGGAGGAGTTAGAGGACTGAAGGAGCTGAAGGGGTTTGCATCCCCATGGGGAGAATGACAATACCAGACAATCAGAACTCCCAGGGTCTAAACTACTAGCCTAGGAACACACAAGGGGGACCCAGGTCTTTAGCTGTATACGTAGATTCCTTGTAGGCATCTGTGGGAGAGGAGACCATTGGTCCCACGAAGGCTCGATGCCCCAGAATGGGGGAATGCAAGGGCAGGGAGGAAGCAGTGGGTGGGTGGGGCATATCCTCATAGAAGCAGGAGAAGTGGGGATGGGATAGGAGGTTTCTGTGGGTGGTGGGGGGAATTGAGAAAGGGAATAACATCTGAAATGTAAATAAATGAAATATCCAATAAAACTCCAAGAAAAAGAAAGAACGAAAATGAATAAAAAAGCCAGTATGATAATACTTGCATACTTATGCTTCCAGCATTGAACAGGTAAATAACAGGCAAATCCTTAAGGCCTGATGGCTAGCTAGTATAGCCAAATCAATGAGCTCTAGGTCTTAAACTCTATCCCACTGAACGTTGACACACTTATATGCTGTTTCCTGACCTATATGTGCACATGTGTAGGTTCACTAAAACATGCATACTTGTGTATTCATATGTGCATATACATAAAACCAAGTCTATCCAATGAGGAGTGTTAGCAATTAACATTAACTTTTTATTCCAGTTGTTAAGATAGGAGGGCGCATGTGTCGTGTCGTCGCATGCTATAACAGGGTGATTTCTTATCATATATTCATGCTACTGTGGATTTAAATTTGATCTCCAGGGAGAATTGCAGAAATTGTTTTCAGATGACAAGTGGAAATAAAGAGGAAATATAGTCTACCTTAACTCAGCTTATTAAGAATAAGTCATGTAACTCTTGGCAACTTTCAATTTCAAGGCTTAGTCCACCTTTGAAATGTGTGAGTTAATGCATTATTTGTAAAATTGAGATTTACATCAGATAAGCATTGCTATACTACAGCAATTACAGGAAATCTGTGTGCTAGTATAATTTAGATGGACTCACTGATATGTTTACATTTAGAAGTTTGTTAGTCTTTGTAAGCCTAATTTACCTTTGTGAAAGAAGACCATGTTGACCTCTAGAAACTGCTGGAGACGCATCTCTCCCTTGGCTTTTTACTGCACACATTGTTTTTAAATACGTATTCAATTTTACTTCTATGGCAACCACTGTCTTAGAATACTTCGAGCTGGTACAGAATAGCTGTAGTTTAAAAGCAAGAAAAAATGCCTTATTTATAATTCTAATTTATTTTGTTATGGGATTTTTATATATTCCCTATGTATTCTTAAACTGACACAGGATTTTCATTCAGTGTCTATGGTCTATCAGGAGAAGAACTGTGTAACTTGATAAAATTCCATGACAAGAGAGACTTGGTGTATTGTCTCAATTAATTCTTAGACTATGGGCGGATGGTGGCTCCATAGACCTCCCAGAGCAAGCAAAGTCTGAACTTTTCATGTTTCCACTTTGCTCCTTGAAATGGCTTACTTCATGAGTCCATGTATTCAGATGATATATGTGTCCCATGAAGTTTACAATTAAAAAGGATTTTGCATGTTTTTCTAATGAGTAAAATGCCTTTACATATAATTCATGTGGGAGATGCAGAATTTATTTTCTTAGAAGAGTGGTAAATGCTTTATTTTCTGATGTTAAGTTAAATTGGCTCACGGATGTACAAATGTAGGTTATGAGGGTAACTAATGATATCCATAATATTGTACCTATTTCTCATAAACAGCGTATCATCTTATATATACCTCAATTGCATAAAAAATGTAGTTTATGCTAGGTTATCAGATACTCTAGACTTTCTTTAAACCAATTATGGAAACAGTCTTTTCTGATAAGAGTCAAAGGTATTTCTTATATTTTTATCTAGTTTTCTAGATTCTGCAAGATCTCTTCATCTGAAAAGTGCATTCTGTCTCTTTATTGATAAATTAGTGATGCACATTATCTATTTTCAAATAATGTAGAATGATACTTTTGAGTTTATTCACATTTTCATAAACCCAGCTGTTTCTCTCATACACAGGCTTTCCTTTCCTTTGGTCTAATGATTTTTGAATATGGTCAATTTGTCTAATATTAATGTCTTGTTAATTGGGATAACAGACAAAATCTTCAACATGAAAAATACTTCAGTAAAATTCTTTGGATCAGTCTCACTCAATAAGTTTGAAGAAGAAAGCTGTGATCCTCAAAGCTTCCTTACAAAACATTACATTAATTGAGAGGGAAAGAGATAACAATTAACTTCAAGAAAGTGTTTAGTAGACATATGCTTTAAAAAAAATTGGAAACAGTATTAACTGTGTGTCAACCTTGGCACCTCCCCCAGACAATGAGAGTAGTATTCATAAACATCTTTGGATCACAGCACGACGCTGCTTCATAACTATGCAGCAGAATTCTGCCTTGGAATCAAAGACACAACATTTATAAATTCCCTTTATCTTCACAGTATTTAGAAGATGCTATATGCAGGGTGTTTGCTCAATAAAACTTCAAATTGCTTTGCAGTCTCCTGGGATGGATTTTGACATCTTGTAAGGAAATTCAGACTGATGTGCCCATGTTGAGAATTTGCACAATTAAAGGGTGTCATTTTCTTTCTCATCCTGAGATTCAAATGATGTGGAGAAATCTTCAATCTCTGTAGTAAGGGATTGACACACATCATAGTTTGTGCCTGAATTCCGCACCACTTTATTTGCTATTTGATAACAAGTCATTGTGGTCCTCGTAGAATGTATTTTAAATGTATTTTTAAAATTACTTTTAATTTTATTTTTTTTATATTTTCATCATATTTGTTCCCCTCCTTAAAACATGCCCTATATAAACTTTTTACCCCTACTTCATGAATGTCAGAGAAACCAGTCTATTTTCTATAAAAGTGATCAATTCATTTAAATGTTTTTAAGCCTATAGAAATCTTGATATTATTTATAAGTTAGGTAGAGTTTATATGGAGATGATTAAATTTTATATTTAACCAGTATCACATTCTCTGGTTTTAGTTTCTATCAAATCAATTGTTATATAATAGTATGAATACCCTTAGCAATACCATATGATGAGGAAAAAATTCCCCACCATTATGCCTTTCTATGATAATAAAAAAAAAAGGATGTTTTCTGGTTTATATTCATTTGATCATGATAATCCCTGCAGCTGAGCAGGGCATGGAGAGAGTGGTCCTTCCACCATTAGAGAGCCGCTAGCTATTGACAATTAAGGCAAAGTCTATTCTGAGCCTCATTTCCTTGGTTGTCAATTTCATGAACTTCATGCTACTTGACAGTGGGATTAATTTTTTCTCATGTAAAATTGAAAGCAAACATTGACTATCGGGACTAGTGCTAACAATCATTTAGCAACCTTTTGTATTCCTCAGGCTGTGTAACAGCCCTGCACAAAGTTTGGCTTAGAGGTTTCCAGGAACAGACATAGAGCAGGGCATGTTTTCTTCTGCGATAGGGGCTTGCAGCCAGGGCTCAGATTTACTGGTTTCAGCTTGGCAATTGATAGAGCAGGCAGTTTCTCTGCATAGCTTCAGCGGCTCAGATATGTTACTTGGCATGATAACAAGCCTGGATGACTTAGTTATGCATTTCCCTACAGTGAGCACACACAAAGAAGTATGGTCTCCAAATATTTCCCCAGCTATTTTCACTGAATATTGTGGATGTAAGTAGTTGAGAGTTCTAAGTGTAGCAGGAGGAAGTCAAGAGGTTTTCCTTCCCAGAGCTAGAACACTTCCTGAACATGACTACATTATCCGTGTTTCACGGGGAAGATTCACTGTAAGAACAAAATGCCTGGAACTTTCCATTTGTGAAGCTAATTTTAACATAGATCCATCCCTTCTTAATTGCGAACAGCTTTAGAGAGTTTTAGGCCTGCCACCTCATTAGCTTTGTATGGAGGAGCACAATCAATTCTTGCTATGTTCTAGGAGTTTTGGAAAACTAAATTGAATACTGGAAAGTACAGAGCTAGTTTCCTGTATAACAAAAGTCTCAACATTTTTGTGAGCCAATCAATATGTAATCTTAATTTATGCATATGTGTACTTGAGATACAAATTTTATTATCTGTTGCTGATTAGTAGCAGAAAAAAAAATGTCCAACCTGAGGGGAAACTTGAATAGAACTTGACAGACATACTGGATTTCCCTCCGAGGCACATCATAACTTCCTACTCTTGAGAACAGTGTACAGGATGTAGACAGGATGTTTGTGGAGATACTTTAATGAGCCAGGTAATTTTCATAATACAACAACCAGGAGAAAAAAAAAACTAAAGGACAGTTGTTTTTAGTTTCAGTTACACATAGGAAGACTGAACACTGCTGGATTTGACCAAATTTAGGAAGGTTTGGATCTGGCACTTTGTTTTGTTTTAGTATTTTGTACATGGCTAAAGATGAGTGTGAAATCAGTACTGATAGTTACTAATAAACTTTAAAAAGTAGACAAATGTGAAACAGACGATATAGGAATAACAAGGCTAGACTCTCTTATGATAAATAATTGTGATTTAGAAATGTGTTTGAGTCAATGTTGACTCTTCTTCCTGGAAGTGATCATAAAAGTCTGAGTTTGAAAGAGAATCGTGAGCCAATCTAGAGTAAAATTCTCTTGCTTGTAGGACATTTCTATACCCCATTTCTGAAGAATTTACAACAAAACAAAACAATTTTCATTATTTTTCATGATTGAAACATTTCACAGAGTCTGACGGTTATTGATTGTTTTAATAGAGTATGGTTCATTGTTTCTATTTGTTGTATTTTACAGCTGCAGAGAATTCTGTTTCTTTACTTATATAATAAAAATTTCCAGTAATTCAGAGGTTTCTAATACACTTTTAAAGTGAAATATTCTTTTTATATGGATTTTCATTACTATTTTCACACAGTTTCATATATATTTTAAATAAATATAAAGGCAAAAAGGACAGTTTCAAATTCAAAAATTTTAAACTTTTGTTATAGTTGAATAATTTTTAGCACATATTTCTTCATGCCAATCTACTGAAGCTAATTTCTTTTGATTGTGGTCTGTTTTCTCCTCCTTAATTCTATTTCCGTTGTGAAACCCTTATCTCTGAGTGTGTGTACATGTATTTATGTGGTGTGTGTGTGTGTGTGTGTGTGTGTAACCACAATTATAAGTCTATGGATTGAAACTGGCTGTTTGAAGGTCTCACTCTCTCTTGCTTTTTTATTTTTATCTTCTTGCTCTACCTCAGTAATTTGACAGAGTTATTATCTTGTTATATTTCAGTTGGTACGTTTTCAACTTTCTATAAACCAGTCTTCCATAGCTCTAAAATTTTAAATTTTAAGTTTTTTGCACAATCAAGCTTTATTTTTATCTTATCTGTCTTAGATCTCTTCTCTGCCTTTCTCTGTGTCTGTATCTGTTTGTCTGTCTCTGTCTCTCTGTCTCTGTCTCTTTCTCTCTGTCTCTCTGTCTCTTAGTATAAGACAGCACATTAAATCCAGGAACTTACCTTTTCTACACCTCCATTTTAAGATAATAACCAACAGATCCATAGGTGAGAAGATGGATTCCTCTGCTTTTGCACTTAGCAAAAGCCTCCTTGAGGACCGAGGGCCTCTTTTCTCATCTCTGCAGACAATCTCTTTTATGACGAGATGCTGTTGATTCTCCAAGCTTTATAGAGGAAACATGCATTAATAACCATAACCATTAATATTCAGAGAGCTTCTGAACTGTGTATTTGAGTTAATCTGTTTATTAAGGATCACTTGAATATCCTCAATCCCAACTTATGTACATCTAGCTTTGAAGTTAGGTAAAGACATTCAAATATTTGATGAACAGCTGAAGGATGACCCAAGTGGTTCAAAACTACTAACTCTTTTACTTTAACTCTAGACAAACACTTTAGTAATTTTTTTTTTATTTTTTATTGGAAATTTTATTTACATTTCAGATGTTCTCTCCTTACCCCATTTCCCCCTCTCCCTCCCAGGAACTCACTATCCCTTCCCCCATCCTCCTGCCTCCACATTGGTGTTCCCCTACCCACACTCCCCCGTACCTCACCTCCCCACCCTCGAATATCCCCCCCCCATGTCCAGCCTTCATGGGACCAAGGATGTCTTCTCCCACTTATATATATAGCTCCCTTGCATATATAGCTGGAGCCATGGGTCCCTCCCTAAGCGCTCCCAGGCTGGTGGTTTAGACCCTGGGGGCTCTGGTTGGTTGGGATTGTTGCTTTCCTCATGGTGTCACGAATGCTAGTAATTTTTATAATTAATGAATGATTTGTATTTTATTCTCCACTATCTCTCCACTATGCTCCAAGTCCAATGCATTCTTTATTCTTAGCATGTTAGTTGTTTAATTTTTACATTAATAGTAATTGCCATCTAAGCATGGACTGTTGTCATGATGATTGTACTTATCAAAAATAAATATTTGGTCAATGTATATTCTCGCTTTTCTTCTCCCTCTCCATATGTACTTTCTGTCCTTTCTTGAGGTCTCTTCTATGTCTGCGTGATATCTTGCTGTTAGGCTTTTGATGTTTCTCAAGGTTGTATCTCCTGCTGTGCACTAGTATATGCATTTCTTTTGGTGAGTGACAGGGGAGAAAAAATTTCTACACTCTTAATCTTGTTAAAGTTGCTGTTACAAAGATCAGAATTAGAGTCTGTTTCACTTTCTGTCTTTCAGAATCAGGAGCACACACATTGCAAAGTCATACAGAGACATTCAGAGGTATCATGGCCAGGTCCCAGATCTGTTTGAAAACAGAGAGACACTGTGTTCTAGAGTCTGAAGGTTATTGTAGAGTACGTCTCGGTGTTCTGTGAGTGTATGTGTGCATGTGTGCGCATGCACGCACAGGTGTGTGCGCGTGTATGTATGTGTGTGTCTTTTTACAAGTTATGACTTCTGACAACTGGGCAGTGAACATCATAGTTGGAAAGTGTCTGGAGAGTCATTTGGTAAAATGTTTAGAAATCTTTTTTATCTAGTTTTTTTTTTTTTTTTCCTTTTAGAAGGCTGTTATCATCACTAACCACTGACCACATCCAACAAGATGAAGGAGCAGAGGGGCTAAAGACTAAAATCAATACTCTTACGTGCTCAAGAAAATAATCATTTTCAATACTCTTCTGTTCTCAGTTACTTAGTATGAGATCACATGATGTCTAAAACATAAAGGATTACAAATTTGTTTTTTTCCTGAAGTGAAACAAATACTTCATTGGGCTGCAATGATATTTAGCTTGGTGTTTGCAAAGATGAGGTGGTTTTTCCCCTTGGGAATGTGAAACACTTGAGACTAGATAATGCATGGGAACAAAAACCACTAGAATTATAGCAGAATACATTAAAATATTTGATGGCTAGGAAACAAAATTCACCATACTTGGTGAAAGATAAGGATCAGACAGAAACAGAATCTATTTTTGGAAGCAGTCTTTTGTTGCAGTCAGTTAGGCAGTACGAGTTAGCACGTTTTATTATTTCTAGTCTGTTAAAATGTGACTACTTAAGAAGGGATATCTGAGTTTTCTGCTGTACTGTGCTCATTTCTGGCATGGTATTATGCAATAATAAAGGACTTCCAAGGAAATCTTTGATGTATTTTTACAAAAAAATGAAGCCTCTTTTCTTACTGAAAATTTGGAGAGAACATATAACTAAAATAATATTTTAAGTGCTTACTGTGAAAAAGAGGTGGGAATTTAAGTATTTAAGATTTTATTACCTATATGACCTTGAAATAGATGGTTTAGTTTACCTGCACATGTATGTTTTCTCTTCTGTAATAAACTCATTTATTAATAACTATTCTGAATATGAGTATAGATGTAATATGTGAAATTATAACTCTCTCACTCTCTACACACACACACACACACACACACACACACACACACATATATATTATATTATGTATAAAGATTTTTATGTAACACATTTATTATTTTAGCTGTCATGATTTAGTTTTAAGAGGTAATTGATTCCCCATTGACGGTTTTACACAAGTTTGTGTCTGGCAACCCATTATTATATATAATAAATTATCTGGTAATAATTATGAGAGGTAAATTCCTTTTTGGAGTTGTCCTTTGTTTTCTGTGTAATAACTTTTGAAACAATTTTAAACGATTAAAACCTTAGGATTTAAAATTGAAAGTAAGGAAAGCTTGTTAGATAGCTAAGGGAAAGTGCGGTGAGGAATGTGTATGTGTTTCTAGCATAACGTCTGGGTGCTGTGGTAGAGACGACGAACGAATGGTTCTGAGATAGGCCAATGCCTGGTATACCTCACTGTATGTGACCATTTTTTTTCTGTAGCTCAGATTCTTGACTGATCCTTTGAAATAGTGATTTTTTTTTTTGTTTAGACAGAGAAAGGTTGAGAATATGAGCAAAGTACTTGAAATCCCTCATATAAGGAAGGAAATGAGAGCAGCCAGTTGAAGTGCTCAGGATTAGATCTATTCCATGTATATCATTTCAATCCTTGTTAACAGAGTCTTATTTTATCTCAAAGGTTTGTGATGTTGCTCACAGACTTTAAGTGATAATAAGACACCAATGATTAAATGATCCCCTATTTGTCAATTATGTGGAGGATTATATATATGAAGTATATTGGATACTTATTTTGGTCTTCTTATAAAATTCCTTGAAGAAGAAAGCTCTATCAGGAAGGTTTGTTTTGACTAACAGTCCCAGGATGCAGTTTATTTTTTGGAGGAATCTTTGCATCCAGAGCTTGAGGCAGCTGGTCCCTTCACATCAGCTCTCAGGAAGCAGAGATGGATGAATGTCACTGTTCAGCTTGCTTCTTCCAAGAATGCAGTCAGCACGCATGGATACAGAATTCCATCATACAGAATTAAGGTGGATATTTCTAATTCAGCTAAACTAATCTAGAGGATCACTCAAAGGCTTCCTGGAGCCTCATCATGTAGATGATTCTAGATCCAGTTAAAGTGATTAGCAGCATTAGTCATCATAGTGTTAATATTATGTACAGAAACCAAAGACATTTGATGTATTGTTTATCTAACTTAAAATGACCACATACTGACTGAACACCGAAGTTGAAAACCCATAAAAGCTGTTAGTCAAATAAAAGGAGAAACAACACTTTATATTGGTGGCAAATTTAAGACCTTTCCAATACATAGCTGGACTGATGTGTACGGTGAATTTGACAATCAGACATTACAAAATTGTGCTGAGTGACCATCTTGGAGTTTGGATTTGGCACAGCTATAATAAATAAATGATCACACACAAAAAAATCATTCAGGCTTCTTGGCTTTATGATTTAGGTGGGCACTGCTCAACCCAGCTATTACACTTGGAGGAAGACACAGATAATGTGAAATGTGGGAACTTTTGTATCCCCATTAAACTATATTTATAAAAGAGGCCAATGGTCTGCTGGCCATAGTTTTCTTCATGGAATGTTGCTTGTAGAATTGAAATTGCATGGTGCATTATCTCATAACATTCGTTGGGCATTTATGGGCATTTGACTTCACTACATATACTAATAAGAAGAAAACCTCCAATATGGTTTATTTAATTACAAACAGCTTCGCTGAGATTTAATCCATGAGTCATACAACTCCTCCATTTAAAATATATCATGCAGAGGGAGGAAATTATGTAATTATATTTTAATTAAATTTAGAAATATGAAAATACATCATCCAGTGGTTTTCAGTGTGCTCACAGAGATATACAGTATTGCCATAATCACTTCTGGATCATTTCATCACATCCAAAAGAAGTTTTACTGTCTTTCCTAGCCATTATGATTCCTCTCCATTTTTCCAAGCTCTGTTCCTCTCACAAATCCTCACACCAAGTTATTCACCTGTTTTCTACCAGTGTGTGTGTGTGTGTGTGTGTGTGTGTGTGTGTGTGTATTTTTTTTTAATGATGTATTTATTGGTGAACATCCAACACCAAAACCTTAATAACTACCCATGGTTCTAACAGGCACAGTTTACTGTATTCTCCTTTGTGATCATCTTACATTTCATAAGTGAGTGAGCTGTTGACTTTGTCATTCTCCTTCTATTCTCTTTAACAAATATAAATTTCTCCAGGTTATCCAATATAATTATACACACACACACACACACACACACACACACACACACACACAGAGAGAGAGAGAGAGAGAGAGAGAGAGAGAGAGAGAGAGAGAGAGAGAGAGAGAGAGAGACTGATACCATTTTAAAGACTAAAAGATATCTCCACATATACATACTGTACAATAGCTGCTTCCACATCCATACTCTACAACATCTGCACTATGTTTGTTTTCTCATGTTAGTTGTTGAAAATAGAAACACCTTAAACAATTTTTCTGAAAATAAAAAAAATGTTACTAATAAATTTTAAACTGTGTTGATACAGACATACACATAGGCAGCAGATATATGAAAACATGTCCAATATTGTGACTCATCAGGTTAATGCAAATCCACAATGTTAGAGAGATTATTATAAAGCCATCCTTGAAAAATAAGAAGTCCAAAGGAAATTAATAATGATAACATTTGAGCATTTATGCTGATCAGCCAATTGTGTGTGTGATGATGAGTCTGCAAAATCTCAATACAGAGATGAGAGTTTTTATTTTTTTAAACAAGAAATAAAACTATAAAAGTAGAATCTAAATAAACTTTTATTTTAAAATCTGAGGTGTTTTGTTGTTGCTTGTACTGGTGGTTTGGTCGTATTTTTAACAGGTCTAGTTTTCACTGGCCTGAATTGCATTAGTTCATAGATGTAAGGATTTTTGTTATTTTTATATCTTTCTAATGGCATTGTAGGCTTTATTTTTTTTCAATTACCAACTCTGAGTGATTTAGCAAAGAAAAATTTAATTCTTCAACTTAAAATGGAATTCGATTATGATTTTACCATTAAACTTCTTATGGGATTTTAACTGAGTAGGAGTCTAATATTAATTCTAATTGCACTTCTATTAATAAAAAGGAAAGAATATGTTCTCCTACTAGAGCGTACAGATGTATGGCCAGGAGAAGTAATTGCAAACAGTTATAGGCAAGGAAATGCTTTTAAGACATCATTGAAATGCAGACACAAACAATGCTGCCTAGCTGGATAGCTGTGCAATCGAACCACACAGCAGATCTGTGGTGCAAGCAGTTCTCAGGAATACCCTTGGCAAAAATAAATAAATTAATTAATTAAAAAAAGAAAACAAACCTGAAAGCATAGTCTGAGTATAGTCTGAGTCCAAAAGAATTATGAACAGAGACAAGCCTTTGAGAGGGAGGCTGAAGATTAGAATCAAAGGGCATATTTTGTGTCTGCCCAGTGGGGAAAACACTTTGGCAACTACATTGACTGTCTGAGCCACACAACCTTAGATCACATTCACTGTCAGATTTTCAGAAAACCTAAAGGAAAACATCAAAAGAGCTCCTTTCCCCCAGTGCCAGGTGAGAAAAGAAACAAACAGAACATTGGAAATGTTTTACCTAGAATCACAATTAAACATTTGAGGTATTCTAATATAAAGAAAAATTGAAATTACTGTTAGTCTGACATTTCAGACTATCTTTCCTTTATTTGGAACTTTTGTCTAAGAAATACATATGGCTAAAGAAAGAAATATATGTGTGTTTTAGTGTCTTGGTTACTCTGTTCAATTAATATTTGTAAAAATAATAGTTACTGAATACAAACTTACCCATATATGTTGGGATATATCTTCTCAGTATTGCTAGAGAATTGTTTGTTTGTTTTGTTTTTTTTTTTTTTTTTTTTTTTTTTGTTTTTGAGACAGGGTTTCTCTGTATAGCCCTGGCTGTCCTGGAACTCACTCTGTAGACCAGGCTGGCCTCCAACTCAGAAATCCGCCTGCCTCTGCCTCCCAAGTGCAGGGATTAAAGGCATGTGCCACCACCGTCCAGCTTGCTAGAGAATTTTTAAGGTCAGTACTGATGATTTTATATTGATGTTATTTAGAAGCTAAAAATTAAAAATATACCATTTTTATCCTTTATTTAGTTCGTATGACCTAGTAAACATCTATACCTCTGTACTCAATATCTTGTATTCTAACAATTTCTGTTCAATAAATTTTATTCAGAATTTAAAATGTTTAATCAAATTGAGTATTAGTGTCTATTCCTGTACATAGTTAATGAAACTTATCTATTATAGATTACATTGTATTTCCTGAAGAAAGTTATCATAATATTAAATTACACACACACGTATATACATATATGATATATATATCATATGAATATATGATATAAAGGAATATAAAAATATAAATGAAAATCCACTATCTAAACAACCAACTTAAAGTCATATTCACACAGGATGCCACTTTGCTTATCCAGAAAATAATTATGCTATAGTCTATTTAATTTAGCCATTAACACTTTAATTCAATTAACAGTAACTTTTCTCTATAAAGGAAAGATGAGAGCTATTTTAGAATTGTAACCTAGAGAGATTCTTGGAGTTGGATAATTCTTCTACTTTGCTATTGTATTTTGCATAAAGAACATTGCATAAACAAATGATTGAGACTTTTACTCATTAAGGCAGAACTTCAAAACTCAATATTTCAAAATCTACCCTTCTAGAGTTATACAGAAATTAAAATAAACAATTCCAAATATAATACTATTCAAAAGAACGTGGTTTTGATTTTTTTCTGTGTGGAAGTTGGCATTGTGAATGAATTCTGAGATGGATGCATAGAGAATAACAATCTCAAGAAGGCAACATAATGTTTAAACAAACAAACACACAGAGAAAGGAATACTCTGTACCATAGCTCTTCAATTTGTCACCAGACCACAGGGTTCATTTCTATTTTGAGTCATGCAATACTAGAGTCTCCCAAGGATTCCAAAGCCCATACATGGACCTCCTACAGATCCCCACTATTCATTGAATAGACCCTGATGTATGCCACTAACATAGGAAGAATATACATATAAACTGAGAAGTCCATTAACCTGGTTCCAGTTGCTGCTATGAATGTTTCTTTTGATTCTGCAGTGAAAGATGGACAGTAGTCAGAATCACAAGAGTGTATTAAGAAGGAGCTTGTTTTCCATTTAGAAACAATAGGAGGATGCTGACATTGAACACCCTTAGAAAGACATATAGTCACGAGAATCATCACCAACAATAGTGAATAAGAAGAATTCTATGTGAGAGATATTACATGAAGGGATATAGACATTAAAACACTCAAGACAGAAAGATTTCTGGAGCAATAAATTTGAAATAGGATGTCTTCATTAAGGTCCTCCATTCAGAGTTCAGGGAACCTTGCAGAAGGGAAGGCAGATAGATTCTAAGAGCAAGTAAAGAGAAGGCCCACTCAAGCCATCCTTGTCTAGAGTGTGACTTTTGATCTTTCAATGGGACAACTTCAAGGTAAAACAGGTCTGATGCTCAAGTGAACTCACAGAGACTGAGGTAGCACGCACGGGCCTTCACAGTTTCAAGCCAGACTGGATCTCAGTGCTGAGTCAGGGAAGTAGATGGATGCTGTATCCCAGCCCTAATCAAGAAGCTACCTGCAATGGACACCTGCATGCAAAGGAAAAATTAATTTCTACAATAAAGTCTCATTGGGCATAATAATAGTACATCTCATGCACAGAAGTAGAAGGATTTGTAGACTTTTGTCTCACATTGCTTTGTTTGGGAAATTCTTCTCATAATGTTCATTTACTTGTGTTTTCATATTTGTGTATGTGTTTCATATACTTTTATTCATTTATTATTATGTTTTGTTTGTTTTGTTAGGTTTACCTGTTTGCTTGTTTTCAGAGAAAAAGAAAAGGCATGGAATTGTTTGAATGGGAAAGTGGGAAGGACCTGAAAGGAATGGATGAAAGGAAACTCTGGTCAGAATATACTGTATAAAAAAATAATGAAAATAAAAGAAAAAAATCTACAAGTGAATTTGATGGTTCTTCTTAGGACACAGGTGAAGAAGAGTCACAAGTCCTGATTTTCCTTTTCAGAACTGCAATTCTGTAAATGAGTAGCATTGATAATTCAATTATTTATACGTCAATAAAGTTTACCTGTGTAGTTGTCAGCTTATGTTCCTCTTGCACTGGCAACCTAATAGATAAAAGTGTAGGCCTGCATCATCAAGCCTCGGTCTGAATAACTGTTACTCTCATGATAAAAGAATGATGAGAGAAGAAGCATTATATAGAAAGTAACAGAAAGCTTTCTAAAAATGGAAAATTTATGTAAATGATGTTAATACATTTGACAATGTTAAGTAATGTATAGAAATATTATCAATAGAGAAATAAGCCCATATATCACTACATGACATCTTCAGTGACTTTCACCCTCTCAAGAACATATTATGAAACTTTAGATAATACAAATAGTTAACAGGACAGCAAGAAAATTGATGTCTAATCAGATAGTAGCTACAATTATTAGTATGCATGATCCAGGAGTATCTAAAACTTTTGTAGTATTGTGCTCCGGTGCCACCCTTATAAAATCAATGGAATTTCTTAGCTAGATTCCATTATTCTTCATATTTAGAACTGAGAGCTCACCCACTTTCAATATTCCATGATCTGCCACTGCAGTTGCAGTAGAAATAAAATAATTTGTAACTATTGATTCCATACATTTTAGAATCTTACAGATTCTTGTCATGAAACCTGCCTTTAAGATAATACACACACGTTTTACGTGTTGCCTCAAAGCATCATGCCTGAGTTTCACTTAAAACTCTGTATTTCTTACACCATAGCTTGTCCTTAAGGATTCTCACATATGTCTTGGAGAAGTTACACTTTTTTCCTGTCTTAATGTACTGGTTAAAACATTTCAGAAGACATTGAGGGAATACTTTATTTTCATAGTTCTCATAATATCGCTACATCACTTTGCCTATGATAAATTTTGATACTGTAACCTGAGTCCTTTCTATGCTTTAACTTCGGCTTGACATTTGCCATAATTTATAAAGTGTATATACTTATTATTCCTCTTCTCTCCTGCGCAAATTAGCAGGATGTTTTGTTCAAAAAATGCATTTTAATCTATTGGTTTATTTTTTAATCTTCTTTACATATAGTATTTTTCTCATGTTTTCCTCTCCTCTCTTTTGAGATCCTCTGCAAGTCCCTGCATACCAACTTCATGTTTATTTTCTCTCTCAAAAATAAAAGACAGCAAAATAGAAAAAGAAAATCAGAGCAACCAAACTAAAGCAAAACAAAACTCCAAGCTAATCCAAACAAAAATTGCACAAAACCCATTAAGTTTGTTTTGTGTTGAGCAACTCCTCCTGTGCATGGAACCATCTCTAGAATGTACTTGTTATACCCAGTGATAATCTTCCTTTACCCAGTAGGTGTGAGTTGCAAAAAGCTTCTTGCAAGGGGTGGTACTTGTGTCCATTTCTACTTCCCTATGCTGGCAATACATTTATTATAATATTATTATTATGATACTATTTGATTATTATTATTGTTGGTGTCATTTTTGTTGTTGTTGTTATTGTTATTTAGGTATCATGTGCATTTGCCCATTATTGATTTCTCCTAAATAATGTTTACACACACACACACACACACACACACACACACACACACTCACCATTTTTTTTCTACACAAACTTGTACTGACAAATTAAAAAATCCTAGTAAACTTATTTAATGCAAAATAACATATTGTGAAAAAATAATTCTTTAGTTTCATAAGAATAACAAACACATTAATTACATATAAGTTATGTAACTTTATGACTTATTTTTAAACTAACATAAGCAATAAAACAAAAAATGTAAATATCCCGTTTAACAAAGTGTCCATAGACTTTAGCAATCGTCTATGCATCAGAAGAGAAACAGGTAAACGAAAGCCTCATGTGTTCTTGAGCATGCTGTCTCTATGAGCTTATACACCGCTTCTGCCATCAATTTAGATGTGAGTTTTGACCCTATTGATGTGAATAGATCTATTCAGATGCTAAAGTACAAAAAACAATTTCTCATTTTTTCTTGATATTTTTATGGATAAATACAAAATTTTGTTTTTTAACTTAAATTTAGCTACTTTAGACACAAATTATTAAAATATTCAATATGGGCACTTATATCTTTGCTACTGTCAATTTTTAGAGTTAAAGGTATCTGCTGAGTTCTTTGGACTTTGCTTCTGATAACACTTGTAATGTGTTTCTTGAAATGAACTTATGTTATTTTTCAGATTTGTTTAACATGTTCACTTCTAGCAATTAAATTGTGTTTCCTTTGGTTTTCAGACATTTAAATGTTTCCTAAGCACTACATTTTTCAAGATAGCTTAACATTTATTTTGAAATATCTATTTGACCATCATAAAATTTTCATATATAACTAACACTTAAGAATATTATTTTCTCTAATATAAAATATTGTATATGCTTTAACATGTCTAAGTATATATATTTACAATGTTTCTTGCTTCTACAACACACAAGAAATCTAATTTTTCAACTAAATTTTGAGATGACATGAAAATTGTGCATATTTAAATATTTCATACGGTTTTAGTAATAAGACAATAGAACTCTTTAGACAGTTCATATATGTGTATATAAAATCTGAATGAATATAAAAGACTTGACTTTCTTCTATTGAAAACATTCCATAATGTAAAATGAAGGTACCATTATGGCTATCATTTTTTTTTCAATTTACATTTACATTATTTAAATTGTAAAACATCTGATATTGACCTTAATAAATGATTCATAAAATCACAGTATAAAAGCATTGATATGATATGTAGAGCAAATTGTCTGTGCTGCTCAAAGACAATATAAATATATGCTACTGCATATGTGATGAATCATATACATATATTTTGGTTCCTGTTTTACTAAGAATTACAGAACTTTTAGAAATATCCAAACAAGGCATGACTACAAGTACATCAAAATTCTCATTAACTTTACCAACAATTCTTTAAAAAATATTAAGTCTTTGTTAAATGATGGAATTATAATGCACTTGTTGGTAACAAATTTTAAAAACTTCATGGTTAAACTCAACTGATAATAACTATAGACTTCAATGAAAAGAAAAGAAGGTGCGTGACATAATTGAGATAAAATTCTATAGTCTCCCTTGGCCTGTAACAATTACATACATTGAGTTCCAGAAAAGAAAAAAGAAATCTAGAATATAAATTAATTAAATTAATTAATTAATTAAAAAAGATTAAATAAAAAATAATTCATTTTATCTTTACCTATGACCCAGATACTGCCCTGCAATGGCAGTTGTTAAAATTTTTATATTTTGTATGATCATCTAGACCCCAAAATTTACCTGATATTCTCATTTTGAGAAATACTAGAACAAATGTAATCAAATGCTTAAGATATTATGGGCTTATATATAGGACACAATAAGTAGTTACAGTTTTAGAGACACAGAATATAAATACACAAATAGATTTTTAGAAAGTACAAAATTTGCTCAGTTGTTGAATACAAAGATGATGAATTTACTGACAGCTAATAAGACACAACCAATGTATATGGGAGAAAGAAGAGAGAAGACTCCATTTATTCAACTGAGACAAGCATCAAAAATAAAGTTATAAAGACTTTGTTGAGCTACTTTAAGCAAGTGAGTCTTCAAATGGCCTGCAACATAGAGGGAGAAAACATACATATTGACTAAAGACCAAACTCTTAAAGAAGGATTCAGGTTTTCCAAGGATAAACTAGATAGCTCCATGTTGATAGTGTGAAGGGTTAAGGCATTCTATAGTCTATTTGTGGAATTCTAGATTGTCTTACATGGGAAATTAAGAGTACTGTAACATAAAGATGTAAAGATTACTGAGAATTGTGTCACATGATAGTTTGAAGAGTTACTATATAGCATAGAAGAATTTGGAATATATCCAGAATGACAAGGCGACAGCAACATAGACTTGAGTGTGATTAACACTTCACATATTTGGAACTCAAATAAATGCCTATTAATATGTGCATTGGGATAAACTTAAAAAAGTAGAATAAACAATATAAATACAGGAAGAGTAAGGATAAATATGTATGAAAATAGCAAATAAATGAGAACTCCTGGAGAGATTTTAATGAAGTATGTCCAAGGGCTGTCTAAATCCTGAATTTCTATATGTGAAATAATCTGGAGAGGATACACCTAATCCTGAAGTGACCTAATGTCTGAGCATGAAGGGTAGATGAGGAGAGGGAGCCTCCCCCTTCTCAGAGCAGAAGGGGAGGAGGAAATAAGAGAAGGATCTGTGTAATAGGATACTCGGAGGAGACAGGAGATAATATAAGGATGTAATGTGAATAAATAAATAAATTTTTAAAAATGAAAAAAAAAAAAAGACATCTGTAACATACCTGACTTTAAATACAAGAACAAAGGAACTTTAAATAAATCAAGTGATTCAAATTTTCAAAATGGAATTTTAAAAGAATATTATTTAAAAAAAAATGAAAGAAAAATGGACAATACTGACTTCATCTGGAAATACAAGTAATGGGTTTTGAAGATCTGATGGAGGGAGAGTGCACAGGAGTAAGTTTAACAGAGAAATTTCTACTGAGTAAATAAACGGTGGGCAATTCATCTTCTTGGAAGCAATGAAAGATGAGAAAAATGTGCCAACTAGGGAGAGTATATGGTGAAGATTTTAAAGTCAACATTTGAATATCTTTTTGAAGTCACCAAATATGGGAGAAATATATTTGACAATACTCATAACTTGAAGTATATGAGGTAGGAGTTGTGATCTGGTGAGGCAGTATATTGTAATATTTTTGCTTTTATACTCATGCTTAAAGAAATGTTTCCCAAGTTAAATTCCCATCTCAGCTATAGGAAAAAAAATAACTTTTATCCGGATGTAATTTTGCTAAATGTTAATTTTTAAACACCAAGTTTTAGTTCTATATTTTTCTTGCTTCATTTTTACAACATCCTGCCAAACAAGTTTTCTTATAGCATTTCTCGCCTTGTCTTCATTTTAAAACTTATTATTACCACTATAACATTTTTTCACAAAAGTTATGACTATAATAAAGTTCTTTATAAAATAAACTTGTTAGAGCTCAAACTTTCTCCCATAATATGAGACACTGTTAGATTACTTAAGTTTTGTGTTATTGTAAACAAATTTAAGTTCAGTGATAAACAGAGAGCTATAATTGGCAATGCAATAACTCTTAAAGACCAAGAATCTAAAAATTATAAGAGGTTCATTGTTTTTTAGAAAACATTTGTTTAATTACATTTCCCTTTCATGTATAAAGACATGTTGTTTTCCAGAATACTAGCATGCAATTTGGCCTTGTAACACATTTTTTAATTAAAAAAATTTGAATTAAAATAAAATTAGCTTATTTTCTCTCTTTCATCCTACTAAACCTTCCCATATGTCCCTCCTTATTCTCTTTCAAATGCATGACTTTTGTTGTTACATAAATATAACCTGCTTGATATACCTGCTTTATATCATGATATACATGATGTTACACACACACACACACACACACACACACACACATATATATGCTCATGTTTGCACAACCATGCTAGTGAGAATCTATATGTCTAGCTTCTGAAATCCCTAGGGAACACAATATCCCAGCAAACTTGCTATTCTTCTGGCTCTTACAGTATGTGTTCCCTTCGTCCACAATGATGCATGTACCTCAGGTTCCAAAAGGATATTTTATATGTATCTGTTATGACTCAGCTTCACAACTCTGAACTCCTCCAGGATAATGAAAGTCAGGTCACTTTTACTTGAAACATCAGGTCTTTTATACAAAAGACTCAGATACCTCTAAACTTGAACCAAAATGAAAGTCTCCACCCTAAGGTCCAGCTTTTATGCAAGCTTCTCAAGAGAAAAGCAGCCAACTGGCCCACCCAATTATGATGCCTAAGTACCACAACCATGTTCCACATGGTACATGCATCCTAAGAATATTGTAGTAGCACACATAATTTGATGGTAACTAACAGCTCTCTAAATGTACTTAATATAACAAGTGGGGAATCGTCTCAGTCACTGGAAAGTAGCAAATTATACAGGACTATGATGTCTTGGATCTTGGTGGAGAACTTATAACTTCCACTTTACTAAAATGTCATAATCCTTAAGTATATTTGAAGTATTTCTCCTTGTATCCACAAATAAATATATTCTTTTCTCTTCATCAATAAAAGGCCTTAATAGAACAAGTTAAAGTTTAGTCCATGAATATTCTGGAATAATTGATTATAGAATACATGTGTTTGAGAGTCTGAAAAGGAAATAGACCTTAGTCCGTGTACATGGGTATTTCCCATTGTATGTCAAACTTACTAGGTTTAGCATGCTTCTATGTGCATATTAGCAAAGAGGCCCCTCCAAATGATAAAGATGTTACTACTTGACTGTTAAGTGGAAGTAAGACCTAAACAAATGGGTAATGTTAATTTTAGTGTTTCTAAATAGTTTTTCCTTACATGTACTTCTCATGATATTGTAGCATTTTGGAGGTCCCACGTGTGCTATTCAGACTTACACAATCCACAGATTCCATTGGCATCCACCCATAATTTTTATGTTCTGAATTTTATTTCAATTAATATGTGTTAATTGCTGCAACGACCAACTTCTACATATCAGTGATTTAATGTGATGAAGTTAATTTTCACTCATTTCTCAGTCTGAAGAGATGTGGAGAATTTTCCTTCCTGAGGTCATTTGGGAATCCAGACTACCTTTAGCTCTTTCAGTGATGCTTACCTTTAGGAGTCATATTGTCCAGGTGCATCAGTAGTCGATGACAAGAGTATTGGAAAAATTCATACAAGATGCTTAAGTACATGGCTCACATGCTAACATTTAATGCTGCTAGCCAGGATATGTTACAAGAACCTGCTAGGGCATTTAGTTTTTTATTAAAATATGGTTATGGTCAAGAAGGAAAATGAATTTGGCATTTACCACAAAATATCTGGCTTTGCACATACCTAAAAGTCCTCATTTATCATGGAAAAATGATTCTTGGAAATCCATTGAATCCTGAGCAACATAGGAGATTTGGTCACTCTAACATGATCAATTACTGATACCGCAATATAGGTTGCCTGTTTTATGAATATATATATTTGCTATCATATTGGGAAAAACAGGTCTAGGAAAAATAAGCCAAAATATTATCCATTTAGTATAATTCAAAATTAAAATTATAGAAACCAATGTTATAACATTCAACAATAATAAATGGATAAGAGTAAGACATGGCAATTATAAAATATAACTAAGAATAAAATACTATAAAGTAAGTAGAATATTCTATTTATAGTTTTAGAACTTGAGGTAGAGAAATATTAAATGTCTTGTCCAAATTCACGTTGTAAAAGAAAGTAGACAAGATTTTTTGTTAAGGCATAAATACTAGACAATTGTTTTCACATCACTGACCTCTGTGATATGTTACACATCTACACTGTGTGTACATGCAAATATATCTGCAAACAAATGTGTCTTTATATAATAATGTACAGATATAACAATGTAGTTTAAGGGTATATAGATGTAATTGTCTTCAAAATAAACATATGACATATTTGACAAAATATTTTGCTTTGAAGAATAACTTATTATTTTTTTAATAGTCCATTAGAGTGAGTTCAATTACTTTGGTAATTGGACACTCTTTACATTGTACAATGATTTAAAAGAGATGCATACTGAGTCTTTGTTGGAAATCTGAGAAGGGAATTACTATCTTCACACATTGCTAAGTTTACTTAATAATTGCTTCTCATGGATAATAAAAGCATGAGCAGGAAAGTGTAGGTGATATTTTAAGAATCGTGTTGAAATATATCAAGAAATAAACAGAATTTTTGGGAAGGTATAAACACTATAGGCTATGTCTGACATTAGGAATAAACCTAGATTTTTCCCCTTTCCATTGTTAGGCATATACTATATTCATTACATTTTAAGTAGCTTTTTTGATCTTAAAGTGCTCAATGTGAGTGATTGTATCTTAGTTAATGGATTATCTTTTGCTTTTAAAATTTTTCTTGACATTATAATATACTCACATCATTTCTAGCTTACCCTCTCTCCAAAACCTCTCATGTTCTCTTCACTTTTCTCTTTAAAGTTCAGGACCTTTTTTTTTTTTTTTTAACTTTGTGCATATATGTATCTACATATTAATCCCTAAATATAACCTGTTTAATCCCTATAATTCTTCTCATATTTATGTTTCTAGGGCTGAACACTTACTACTGTATAACCAGTTGATGTGCTCTTCCAGGAAGAAGGCTATCCTAATTTGAACATCCTTTAGTTGATAGTAGTCAATGTGTAGAGCTGAGATCTCTTGTCTTTTCATCATCCACTTCGGGGTTACTACAGGTGTTGTCTTTGTTTTAGAGCAGCATAACACATTTGATCAACATGGATCCTCATATGAGGACTGATGCATTTTCACAAGTGCCATTTTCATAATGCTGTTATCTTTCATGCCATTAGAGTACTGAAGAGGAGGAGAAAAAGGACATAAGAAAATGTCCTTAGGTCCAAAAAGCTTATTAATGTCACTGGACAAAATAAGGACAGGGCTGGTTGGCCTGAGACCATAAGAATAGTATTATAATAATGTTAACGTTGTTCACATTAACGTTGTTCACATTATTTGAAATTCCCCATATTCTTTCAAACATCCCTTATATGTATATATTCTGAGCAGTACTGAGTTATCACACACATTAATTTTAATTCTTTAGGGAGTGTTCTTGGCGTGAGCACTGGCACATGGATGTCACTACTTTCATGTAGTGATCACCTCACAACATTGGGTGGTATTCTTCACAGCTGCCTTTCTTTGAGGCAAGGTCTCTATGTTACCACTTCATGGGCCAGGCTATTTGGAGCATGAGTTGCTGAGGATTCTTCTGACTGTCAGTAGTAAAGGCTCAATGGGTATACACACACACACACATATACAGGCTTCTATTTTACTCACTACAACATTCTGCTGGCCTTTTATTACATAATTTTCCTATATAAAAAAGTTATATGGTACAATAGAGACAATTGCAAGAGAAATAAATTAATGGAATTGAGCATATCTCATCTTATCACCGTATTTATCTTTTAAAAATTTTATGTGTGTGTGTGTTTTATGGATGAATAAACATGTAAAATTCACAAGCATGTGCACTTTTGTGTGGAGGTCAGAGGCTGATGTCATGTTTCCAATAATTTTTGGTTGTCATTAGTAGTGGTGATCAGAATTATTGTCTTCATGCTTGCCTGTTGAGCCATCTTCCTGGACAAACCTTTAATATTATCTTAATTAGAACATACATAAAGACTCAACATTTCTACATCTGTATGTTGTATAAACTCTTATATTTCATAAACCAGTTCAAAATCTTAGGTCCTTCAGTGAAATATCATATTCATATATATATCACCTAAAATTTATACTTTAATCTCTTCCATGAAGTTAACATTTTAATCTCTATAAAATTAAAAAATTCAGTGGTTGTTGGTTCAGTGTCTGAGAGATCTCAGTGATCCAGGTTAGTTGAGACTGCTGGTTTTCCTATGGGTTGTCCTCTGCCTCTGCTTCTTCCAACATTTCCCTAATTCAACCACAGGGATCACCAGCTTCTGTCCATGGGTTGGGTATTAATATCTGCATCTGACTCTTTCAGATGCTTATTGGGTCTTTGTGGTGAGGGGTTGGGGACATCCTATTGGAGATAGTGGGGAGGAGGTATGGAATATGGAACAGTCAGAGGGTGGACTGGGAAGGGGATAAAGTCTGAACTGTAAAAAAAAGATTAAAGAATAGAATTTTTCTTAAAAAAATCCCTTCAGTTGCTTGTTTTTTCCCCATATTAATCCCTAGTCTAAGCAAAACGAATTTATTTACTAAAGATAGTTAAGGCTTAGTACTATCACACAAAAAAGAATTACAGAGCCAATGGATACTAATATCGATCCTGATAAGATTATAAGAAAAGTATATACCAGAGCATTTTACTTGGGTTTTGTTTCTGCTGCTGTAATATATTATTTTTGAATTTTTTTTCTTTTGTTCCTACTTCAGCTAGGATCTCCTGTCAATCAGATTTCCTTATTACCTCAGTATGACTGGCTTCCAGGCTAATATGTCTTCTATCTTATCAAGTATGCTTTTTATTTGCATTTCTCAGGCAGTTTTTCTTCTTCTCTTCTAGAAACACGGATTTAGAAATTGCAGCAATTTTATGTTTTCTTGTGCCTGTCGCATCAGTTTTCTCAGTAGGTTTACTTGTACAGATTGGATTCCTAATCTCTTGAGTCAAGGAGAAAAAAAGAGATGTCAACCTCTCTTTCTTTACATTTATTGGAAATTTAAAATATCAAGCCACCATACTTTTCAAACATACAATATGAAATATCTATTATATTACTAGGTAAAATAATATTTTACAGCTTGAAAAATCCAAGGTGCAGCGAAGATTGATACTCCATCATAGATTAAGTGGTTGTCCTAATAGAATGCATATATTACATCCTGTCTTTCATATTTACATTATTTTTATTATTTCCCCCTAAAATTAGTATTTTAAAAGTAGAAGATTAAGATAGGAATAATAAAATTCTCTGTTTCACTGATTCATCTTTATACTTAAGAGTGTTTTCAGCATTCTTGGCAGATTATTATACACAAAAGTACCAGTGTAGAACTTGCTAGACTAGTCACAAGCAATGTTTTCAGGTACTCTCATGAAAACAGTAAACATTGCAGAATTGTATTTTTGAGAATGGAAAATATGAAGGCAGCAAAAATATATTTATTTTTACAAGTTTCATTTCTCTTAAATTTTAAGGAATTTGTCATATAGAATATGAGTACCCTGTTGACAAAGTGATACAGACAAATTTTTGTTGTATAAGCCATGAGTAGCTCATTATTTGTCCATATCAAGAGGCAAATCTAAATAATAATCTTAACTCCTTTCAATATTGCACACTGGGACACATACACTGGCCTCTTCTCTGTCTCATTTGTTTTCATATGGTTCTTGATATGGCTCACATTATATTTCCTGAGCAATGGATAATCAAAAGAAACAAGAATTTAAATTCAGTTGGTTGAGATTATGGAAATATTTACTAGAAAAGGTATGTCTCAAAATTGAATGTTTGGCCTAGATTCATCTCTTTCACCATTAACTTTTATCATATGTTAAAGAATCTAGATAAATATAGAAACATCTGTTTGTGTATTAAATTATAACAGATTATATGCAAATACTCATGTGTTGTGCTCTCTGGTCACAATTAAATTATTTTAGTTATATTTGTATAAAACTGTACAGATAGAATTATAAAATTATTTTGAAATGCTAATTATATTTGGACTTGTAGTCAAACACAGGAATGAATAGCGTGTTAATGAATTTTGACTATTCTCTCTTTATTGATATACATATATGTGTATTATTACTCTTGGAAATTTATTCATTTAGCTATTACTTTAAAGAAATCAGAACATCTGTGTTTGAAAGTATTTATGAATAAGTATTAAGATAAATATTTAATTGATGAAGAAAACATCGATCATCATAGGCTTATTAAGATTATCTATCTATTGTAAGATATATGATCCTCAGTTCTCAGCAGCTATGAAAACCAGTGATTATATCAACATATTATTATAATTTAGTGCAAACATTCATTTTCCTGTTTAATTCCTCATTTCATATAAACCTTGTTAAATAACATTAAAATTTAAAACAGTAGCATTTCATCCAGTTTTTAAAAGAACTAATGAGAACTAACTAACTGTTTGTCAGGAGATCAAATTAAAGTAATTACACCATTTCATAATGCTTGTTCACTTATCCTTTTCACAGTACAGAGAAGTGGTGACCTGTAAAACCGTGGAGTAATTTGTGTCCAAGTGAAATAAAGTTCTTTCACATTCCACTTGAGTCAGTTAAAATTATTTTTAGTTTATGCTATTTGTTATCTTACTTCCAACTGTGTTCCTGAAGTTCCTGGGAGGTTCTTTGAGGACATTTTGAAGCAGTTGTAAAAAAAAAAAATGTTGCCTCAAATCTGAATTGATCGAATAAAATGGATGTTTATTGATAAACATGAGACGAGAATGGCTAGATGGCAGATTAGAACAGAATGTGTTAGAATACTTTCATTTGTCATATTAAGACAGCTATATTTTATTAAATATAGATACTTCTTAAACTTTAGCCATAGAACTCAATCAAGTGACTTCTGGGTCTAGAAAAAAAATAGAGGTTATTTTTATTTTTTATAAATCTTTTTCTTCATAAAGCATCACAATACATACTAATTCAACAGCTTTAAGAATACACACCATAGGAAGATCAATAATATCAACAACCAGACCATCTCCCAGAGCTAACAGGGACTAAAGCATCAACCAAAAGTACACATGGAGGGACTCATGGCTCCAGCTGCATATATAGCAGAGGATGGCCTTGTTGGACATCAATGGGAGGAGAGACCCTTGGTTCTGTGAAGGCTTGATGCCCTAGTGTAGAAGAATGCTAGGGTGATGAGGCTTGCATGGGTGGGTGGATGAAGGAACACCCTCATAGAAGCAGGAGGAGGGGGAATGGGATAGGCGTTTTGCAGAGGGGAAATGGGGAAAGGAGATAACATTTGAAATGTAAATAAGTAAAATGACCAATTTTTAAAGGAGAGCAAAAAGAATGCATTTCTGTTAACTTGACAGGATTCTGTTTCTAACTGTGCATGTTTCATGCCAAATAGATGCATCTCATATCAAGTGAATTTCCAAATTTAAGCACTTTATGTTATGTTTTATTAAAAAAACAAGATGATTTCTATAAATCCGTAAAGATAAAGATTTTATACTGTTGACCTAATAATCTCTCCTTTCCTGGATGAAAATAATAGTTCCATAAAAGTAAATTGTCTTGGCTCCAAGATAAAAAGTTCTTCTGGCCACAATTCTCATCCGGATTCAGCTCTCTGTTCAGACAGCACTCAGAGGCCTCCGAAAGGCTCAGTGGTCAGGGCAGTGGGCAAGCAGCACTAAGTACACTGCAGGGGACATTTGCTCTGTGCCAGTCTCAGATCGTTAAGAGCATTAACTTGATAGTGAATAGTGTAACTACTCTCTAGCCAAGTATATCTTAGCACATTAAAATTACTTGTGAATTTCGTGCAATTACAATTTAAACATGTTTCATTTCTGTCCATTGCATAAAGGGCACAATACATGTTGATGTCCTAAAGTAGACAAATTAGTTTTCTTACAGGCAGCTGCTGAGTTGTAGAATTAAAACATATTGCTTACATATGAACGTGTTTTTACAAATGGATGCAAATAATAGAGCAATCTTCAGCCTTATTCAGAACCATTGCAATGAACCTGAAACAAGTAAGTTTTGAGGTATTCAATTTACTCTTCTGCTTGATAGTTTATCAAGTTTTGAAATTAATCCTGCTGATAGTTTTTTATTTTATCCAAATGATGGTAATTTTCTTCTATGTATGTGCTACCAAACACCCATGATTCATTATAATAATTTAAACTGTAAGAGAAATTGAAACCAATATGCCTGGGAGAAGCATGCCTTCTGTATACCCAAAAGGCAATGGAGCAAACACTGTAACTGTTCTTGAAAACATCATTAATTGAATAAAGAAGTTGCCTGAGGGAAAAGGAGCAATAAGTTTCTTGTTGTCATAGCTGGCAACTCTTTGTAAAATATCTGCTTTGTATATCAAGTTGGAATCCTGATAGGATTAGAACTTTAGTTTCTTCATTAATCTGGGTTCTTGCAAATGGAGATATTTAATGATATTTTAAATAGATGTGAATACTCTGTAAAAATGCTTTGAAATAGCTATTTTTTAAAAATCACTTTTATTTTTGAGATTATGATATAATTGCATTTCTCATTTTTTAATTAATATATTGGTTATTTTATTTATTTACATTTCAAATGTTATCCCCCTTCCCGGTTTTCCCTTGACAAACCCACCATCCCATCTCCCCCTATCCCCTGTTTCTATGAGGTTGCTCCCCAACCCCCAACCCCCTCTCCTGCCTTATAGCCCTATCATTCCCTTATGGTGAAGCATCAACACTTCACAAGACCAAGGGTCTCCCCTCTCATTGAGGCCCAACAAGGCCATCCTCTGCTACATATGCAGCTGGAACCATGGTCGCTCCATGTGTACTCTTTGGTTGGTGGTTTAGTCCCTGGGAGCACTTAGGATCTGGTTGGTTGATATTGTTGTTCTTCCTATGAGGTTACAAACCCCTTCAGTTCCTTCAGTCCTTCCCCTAACTCCTCCATTGTGGTTCCTGTTCTCAGTCTGATGGTTGGCTGGAAGCATTCGCCTATGTGTTGGTCAGAGGCTCTGGCAGATCCTCTCAGGAGACAGCTGTATCAGGCTCCTGCCAGCAAGCACTTCTTGGCATCAGCAATAGTGGGTTTGATGACTGCATTATAGGATGAACCCCAAGTGGGGCAGTCTCTAGATAGCCTTTCCTTCAGTCTCTGCTCCACTCTTTCCCCCTGTATTTCCTTTGAAGGAGCAATTCTGGGTTTAAAATTTTTGAGAAGGGTGGGTTTGTCCCCATATTTCAACTGGGGCCTTACCTAATCTCTCCAATATGCTCTCTACACTTTCAATTTCCACTTTGTTGGGTATTTCAGCTAATGTCATACTCATTGGGTCCTGGGAGCCTCTTGCTTTCCTGGTGTCTGGGGCATTGTGTTGACTACCCCCAGTTCTTCATCCCCCATTGCTACACACCTCTGTTCAATTTCCTGACCCTCTGTACATCTCTCTCATCTCTTCCCACACTCAATCCTGCCTCTTTTCATTCCTCTCCTCTCCTCTCTTCCTCCCAAGTCCCTCCCACCCTTTACCTCCTGTAATTGTTTCATTCCCCCTTCTAAGTAGATCTGAAGCATCCATACTGGTTGTCCTTCTTCTTCTCCCTTTCCGACCTCCAAATCTGTTCATGCACCTGTCCTCACTCTCCTTCAAATCTATGGCCTCTGTTTTTCAGTAATGATTACTCCATGTATATATGAATATACATATATTCCTAAGTATAACACTTCATTCTATATAATTTTGCTTGTGTGTATATTTTCTGACTCGACCTTTTGTCATTGAGCAACTAATTGATATGCTCATCATTGAGAAAGAACACAGCTCTCGTGCTTCCAGCCCTCGTCTGTGGCCTGTAGCTTTTTGTATAGTGTTCAGGCTTTGTGGGCAACTTTTTCTGTAGTACTATTTTTCAGTGATATTAATGAGAAACTAAAGCAATTGAGATATCAGGGATTCTTCAAGCTGCTTTTGTCTTATGCATTATTTTTCTATTTGTTATCTTGATATTTAGCCATGTGGCACTTTCTTTGTGCTATTACCTGCTCCTCTTTTCAAAGGAAGTAGGCAGAGGAACAGAAATGTTATCAGAATCTTTTTTATGTTATAAATATAATATATAACTGTTCTTTCATAGCTGCCATACTATATACATGACTTATGTACTTTAGTAGTTCATAGTGGGTTGTAAATTTAGTATTTTAAGTGGAAAAGTGAGCAAATGTATTCTAACAATCAATTTATTTTTTATTTGAAAATAAGAATATCAGAATAATAGTGAGAGACTGTATAGAGAGCTTTACATAAAATGTTTTTACTTAATCCTTTAACATAAAATGTTTTTACTTAATCCTTTAATGGAACTTTGGGTACAATATATATACCAGCAGACTGAGCATGATAAATATCCTCATAGTTGGATGTTATCAGCAGAGAGGTGTAGAATGTCTGATTATGTTTTGTCCAAATCATATTTAACTTTAATATGAATATCAATCATAAAATTATCTCAAGTTTCAGTTTATAAAATTGTCCTATTTATATATGAACATACAGAGTGCATTTTACCCTTTCAGTGTATATTGATATTATACAATTAAACTAATAAAGTATTTTAAAAGCGATCAATCTAGAAAAGCACACTAGAATTTCTAGTTTTGTGTTAGTTCTTTGTATGGCGTTCTTTTTAAAAGGTCAAAAAGATAGTTTCAGTTGGACATTCTCATTTTGATATTGCAGAGTAGCAATCCCAAAATAAGAAAAGTTGCACATAGGTCAAATCTGCACAATTAATTGTTTATAAAGGCAGGATTTCATTTGTCAATTAAATTGGCTTAATTTGTCAATATCTTTGTTCTTTCTAGTGGTCACATATAAATTATTGTAACATTCCCCCCCAACTACTTCTCTGATCAAGGATATATTTTTAACTCATCAATCTCAAAATTTTTGCAAAGACATGTGAGACAAAATAATCACTACAGAAAAATCTCTTAAAACTGTGTAACAAAATTTTATATAACTTATGTGATTAAAATGATGACTATTAATAACTTGAATTGTAAATGTATCTTATACTAAAACCTCTGAAGAGTAAATATCTGGATTCTTTTGGGAAGCACCCCATTATTAAGGAGAAAATATTTGTTGATATAAAAAGTAACAGTCCACTGATATTCAGCATTCATTGCATACGTTGTTAAGGTTGGTTGGGAAGAGGTCAGAAATCCATCTACCTGTGAACAGGTCTGAGTTTTTCTAATAACAGAATAAAACCGCAACTAATCAGGTACCAAGGTAAAATTATCCTCCTATTACTAATTACCATTCTGTTTCTGCTATACATTGGTCACATGAGGGTTTTTTTTTTTTTTAACCCAAAATATTTTCAAAATCAATAGAATATGCATAGTTTATTCATTGCATATTCAGGTTTATTCATATAATTTTTTAACTGAGATGCAGCATTTTAAATACGCTCCAATTCCTGTATACGATTTGGCTGATTTCTTAAGTTTTCCTTAAAGATTTTAGGCCTTAATCTGAGTATTTATTAACTCCTGTAGTTGAAAATGTATGATAGAATCCATTTCCTGTCTTAAAAACTGTTATTTAAATAATATTTTGAGAAAAATGGTGAATATTTATTTTTCTTAGTTTAAAATAAATTTGGCTTAAGAAACAGTCATTTTATTTGGTCTAGAACATGCATAGCAAAAATCTTTTTCCATTTATTTAGAGTTATTAATGCTCAGCACTTTACTACTCCTTAAAAAATTCTAAGTGTAAAACTACACTGCACTTCTATGATACGGTGATAGTTATCTCCTAATATGGGCAAAGGGTCTCGTCCTCGGGGCTCTTCTCTTATATGTCATCCACTTGATAAAAATAGCGGCCATATTTTCTTAGCACCATTTTGATTCCCTTTGCTAAATTTCAATGACTTCGGAGTATGCAATGAGCATTTTCACCTTGCAAGAAGCATAGATCAGACGTGGCCAAGGTTTGTACAGCGGTGACTGATTACGTGAAAGGAGTGGACAGGGAGTTCTTTACTACTGTATCTGGAAATGATAGAGCTGTTCACCAGTGTTGTAACTCTGTCCATTTGTAGACACTTTAGATCTGTTGTCAGTCTTCCCTGCTCACTCTAAAACATCACATGTGTGAAACAAAGACGTTTCAAAGAAACCTCTTTGAAAGGTTTCTGTTGCTCTCAGAGTAATTCTATGCTTGGAAAATGTCAATTCAAGGTAATTGATATATAACTATTTCATTGATACCTTCATTCCTTATCTTTCTTTAGGTTTTTTTTTTGCACAGAAGAGCTGATAAAGCTGATATATGAATTCTATTTCTTTACCTCTCAAAATTGAGTTCTTATTGGCAAAAAGCTAAGGTATTTCAATAAACTGGAATTCTCGTTATTAATCTTTAGTGACTTAAAAATTTCTTCTATTTGTTACTACAGTACACTTCAGCAAATGACAGCGTCATTTATAGTACTTAGGGGTTTTGAATCTCTCTCTTCTCTGTCTCTCTCTCTCATTCTATCTCTGCTTCTTTCTCTCTCATCTCTCAGTCTCCATCCACTTTTGTCCCATGGTCTATGTGTTTGCGTTGCTTATTTCAGTGTACACTCACTCAAAAGCAAGCAAAGGACTCAGTGTGTCTTCTTCTACCACAATCTACCTTATTGCCTTAAGTCACTTTCTCTCACTGAAGTAAATATGTGCAGTTGTTTCATTTTGGCAGCCTAGCAAGCACACTCTCAACATATGCCTACGTGCACCCCAAAGGCTTAGCTTTAATGTTAGTTATGGCTTGCTTTTGATACAGATGCTGAGAACTCTGGATTAGATCTTCATGATTGCAGAGTGAGGGTCCTCTAACCATCTTACTATTCCTTGCATTAAATATATTATGCTTCAAGACGCATGCCCCCACTTTGTGTCTCAGTCTTAATATAATTGCTTCTCATGTCTTGGCTCTTAGAACACTTATGCTATTCATGTCTACCTCCTGTCTTTATCACTCAATCTCTCATACATTAAAACCCTTTCCTAAGTTGCTTATATTGTAAGTTAGAACAGTTCTTTCCCATGAGAAATTACCATTTCTTTGTTCTCTTTTTGTCATCAGTCTCTCCTGTCCTAGTAGCTAAATTGTGAAATTATTTTTAGAATCTGCTAGAAAAAGTGGCTAACTATATAGAGCAGAATATTTAGATATGGATAACTTGTCTCTGAGAATAATTTTTCATCTTTATCCTTGTTAATAATAAAGACTTTATTTTCTGTTGTTAATCTGAATCATACTTAATTATTACAAATATTTTCTGTAAATATTTACTCTAAATAGTATCATCTGTTCTTTCAATAGGTAAACTTTGCGATAAGGTCTACTTATCACAGCAACTAATATGATTTGAATATGACTTTCTATGACCTTTTTTGTTTTTCGTCTTTATTCATTTCTATTAGCTATGTGTACATATTTATTTTCTTTCTTCCAGTCTCAAGAAGTGAACTCCATTTATAGCTAATATACATCCTTCTCATCCATACCCTTGGCTTATGGAATCTTTTGTATTCTTGTTTAAGTTACTTTTTTTCTGAAATTCGTTCTATCACTCCCTATTAATGCCAACCCGAAAAAAAATCTACTTGTCTCTTAATCCTCTAAGGCATAAATAAGAAAACAGATAATATGCCAAAATAGTTTAATTTGCATATTCTTACTTAAAGGGTCTATTTAGAGATATATACACATGAAATAAAGAAAGCATAATGGGTAAGAAAATGTAAGTGTAGGTATGTTATACATTATCATGGTATGCAGTGAAGGTGTTTGGTGATGGTCTAAGAAATAGTATCACATAGAAAGAGTATGTGAATGTGGTTGGTAGATGCTGTTACTGTTCTTATCACAGATATAGGAATACAGTATGTAACAAGATATTTTTTTAAAAGGTATTCATCATGTCCTTATTTTCTGTGTGTTCTCAGTTCTTCTGAGCAACTTGTTCTTGAATGATAGACTTTGTATTAATAATTGTGAGAAAGTATCATCTCTTTATTTTAACTTTTTTAAAATTCATGAACGTTACCCTAGTTTTTATTTCTCTTTTTTTCTGGGATACATTGGTATTACAGTAAGTCTTTTTACATAGCTATTGAAATTTCATATAAAGGTTAAGAAAGATGAGCAGACTTCTACTCTATTTAATTGTAACTGCATAATTTTTGATTTTTATTTTGCTTATGCCAAATGAAAATCTATGTGTATTTTTTATGCCCTATTTATTTTATATGATTATATCAGGTTGTTTTTTTTTTAATGTCAATATAACTTGCCATAAGGACTCAACGTGCTACCCATAACAGTAACAAAATGGTAGCTTTATTCCCTAACCATGCATTTCTTATCATAGTTCTATTATTGGAATTTTCAGAGCTCACTGAATGGGAATTTAAAGTTTATTTTTAGGTAGTCCTTTATGTTTACAGAATTTCCTTTCAAATTCTTATAGACAACTATAGCTAAATACCATTTTGAATAATTTCTGGCAATAATAATATAATTGTCAAGTTATTGAAATGAAACTGAAAGGAGGCAACACTCTATGTATAATATGGAAAATACTTAACATTGAATTTCTAAGATGTTCATTTTATACCAACCAAATAATCTGTATTTTATGAAGGGATTATAGTGAGTGATAAAAATATGGAACAAATGAGATTATAGGTGACAAGTCACTTAGAAAGTATAAAAGTAACTTTTATTTGCCTAATCTAACTATTGTTTCAGTGCTACGACTTCTGGCTACTAACTTAGGCCTAGTCCTGGAAGCGCTTAGCCTCCATACTCTCTTCTCAGCCACTGAGACTTATGCTGAGTAAACTCACACTTTCTAGTATTTTCTGAAATCTGGCTGGCTGACACAATCTGGTTCAAAGTCCTCACCAAGCTGACTGACACAATCTAGATTCTCTCAGTTTCCCACTGAATTGCTCTGCTTGGCCTCAAGCCTCTGTGTCCATTTGTTCTAGTCTTCTGGTTCTTCTGTAATCCTCTGGATTGAACTGCCTCTGCTGCACAAACTGAATGGAACTGAACTCCTCTGCACTGCCTCCTATGCTGACTGACTGAAAAGAAATGACTGCCAACATTTTCTATCTTCCTGTACTGCTCTTAAATAGTCTCCCTTTCCGCTCTGTTTCCAAGAGACGTGGGCATATCCTATCTATGACTCATTCTGTGCCAGCTTTCTCTGATTCATAACTTTGTCTGCCCTTCAATTGTACATCACTGTCAAACATGGCTGCTTACTTCTCCAAACTAAGCTCACCTATATTGTTTGGAATTAGAGGTTTATGCTAAAGGCCTGTCTGTATTCCAGCCAGAGCAGCCATGTTGCTGGATTAGAATTTCTCTACAGTAAATAAAAAGTATTCCTGTGTGGTAGTGGACAAGGTAGTCAGAAGGTGTGAAGGTGTGAAATAAATAGCAATTTGAGATTTTATGGAACAGGTTTGAAAACAATTGTACTTTTTCAAACTTGTGTGGCTTGCTGTAGAGGCAAATAGAATATAAGAATTGTATGTCTGGATCAAATAGGAGCTGTGCTGTAGAATAAGAATTAAGGGGTTGAAGGGGACCTTGTAATGGCTCTGGTCCTCCTGTTGTTGCCCAGTGAGGCATGAGGGCCATACCCATCCCGACGTCTTTTTCCTGGAGAGGGGATACTTTTAACATCAACCCCTATGCAGTCAGGCTATCCTCGCCTTCGCAAGAATCGAATTGCCATGGCCCTTCTATACTTAGAGAAGGGAGGAGATGTCAGGGGCAGCCCTGCTTATACACTGAAGACCTAAAATCAGCCATAGGTCTAAAATCAGCAATAGGCCTGACATACATACATGATAACACAAAGTCTTGGGTCTCTATGGAAAAACACTGAAACAGATGGCTATACGCTATTGTAAACAGGCAGTTTTTGTAGAAATTTACCAACCTGAGTAGTCATAGACCTTGTAAGTAGGTAGCCTTGGCAGAGAGTATCAACTTAGATAAGGACAAGTGAATCATAGGCAGAGTCATAGTGACCTGTCCCCTGAACCTTCACCCAGCCGATACCCTGTTCTGAAAGGTATCTGTACTCCCCCTGAACACCTATGCTCCAGTGCCATTCCCTTCCGCACGTCCTGCCTTTTTGTGTTTATAACCCTGGTGTGACTAAGTAAAAATTACGATTTGATTTAAATAAGTAAATAAATAATAATTAAAAGTAAATAAATAAATAAAAAGAATTAAGGAGTTGTTACTAGGCCGTAACGTACATGCAGAGGACCTAGGTCAGAACACTACAGGCACCCTGATCTATGTAAGCTTCCACGAGAACTAGTCGTTTGATTCTGTGGGCCCTGTTCTCGTGGTATGTCCATAAACCCTCTACTTTCTCCAATCCTTCCCCCCCTCCTTCTCAGGACTTCTCAAACTCTACCTAACGTTTGGCTATGATACTCTCCTAACAGTTGTTGGTTGAAGTCCCTCTTTCTTTTTTTTATGATGCTAGGCTCTGAGCCCATCATATTGTGGCTGAGTTGATTCCCAGTTCTTCCACTTGAGGCCTTCCTGGTTACAGAAGTTGACCAGTTCAGGTGCCATGTCCCCATCACTAGGAGTCTTTTCTAGAGTTACTCCCATAGATTTCATGGAGTTTCTATTGCACAAGGTTTCTATCTGCCTTTTTTTTTTTCCTAAAAGGAGGCAGAGGGGCTGGATCTAGGGTGAAGACTGGGGAGAAGGGAGAGAGGAGAACTCCAGTCAGGATGTAATTTATAAGAGAATAAAATAAATACAAAAAATAAATACAGAACAAAGCCAACAACAAATTAATACTTAGATTAAATACTTTTTTTTAAAAAAGAAATTGTTTCAATGAAACTTACTTTTTGATTCTCTTTGTTCTTTTTACCCAGGAGGCCTTGCTGTTTATATCTGTGTTCCTTTGTTTACTCTGTCATTTCTCTAAGGCATCTCATCATTATATTTATATAATCTTTTTGTTTCAACTAGTTTTCTTCAATCATTCATTTCAAAAAATAAATGTTTGTTGCTTTAAGTAATCTAAAATTATAGAAAAGCTAATAAACTACTATTCATATATTTTTACTACATGCAAGGCGAAAAGAATTCTAGATTTTCTACCTGGTAGACAGGATCTATTTCACTACCCTAGAGGAGGAGGTTTTCAAGAAATCATACAGAAGAAACTACAAGTACTACAGTAAACATGGGAAGGTAAGAAGGCTTTATGGGTCCCATGTTGTTCTTTTTCAATCCTTACTTGATTTGTTGTGTAATCTATTTTTTGTGTCTCTCTTTCCATACTACAGAAGCACTATTGGTAGCTCCAAGATGAGACAGACATTTTCTGAAGAAAAAAAAAAAAAACTGGAAAAGACAGCATTAGAATTTAAAGTAGAATGTGAATAAAATCATTGTTCAGAAAAGTGGTTGAGGAAATAAAAGACAATTTTCAAGAATTATTATAAACATTTGGTTCACATGTAACTTGGAGAAACATGGCTTTGGCTTGTGAGAACTACTGAAGAGTGGGCAGACTGTATCAAAGACTTCTACCACATGGAACTATCCAGATTGTCACATAAAAGGACTCAGTTATTATTTTGATAACATCAACTTAAGATTGTTTGAAATTTAGGAAGAAGTAACTTGAGAATAATTCTTTTATTTTTCCTGTAGAACTGATTAAAATGTTTCTGATAAAAAAACAAAAACAAAAACAAAAACAACCCATAGTGTGGGACCTGCACTAAGACTTGATTCTGTTTTATTGTCAATGAAGAACTGGCTGGAGACAAGAGTTCAGTGTACTATATGAATGGCTTCTGTTAGCAAGCCTCTTGTATGTTCCTGTCCCTGGTCTTCTGATTCATATTTTCCACTTCAGAGAGTAGGCACGTAGATTTGCCAGATGAATGCAGGTGTATTGAAGCTGCGAGGATCCTAAGTACTTCTGAATGGACTTGCCCCAAGTTCACTCTTAAAAGCACATGCCCTAGGCCTAGATTAGAGAGCACCAACTATATGTCACTTCTGCTTTTCTATTTCTGTTCATAGTTGCTTTGTACAAAAATGTTTTTTTTTTCATTCCTATTCAAGTGCTGCAGGAGGTTCAAGGATCCTTTGTCACCCTTTCAAATGATCTCTATAGTGGCCTAGAGGGTGGGAGTCTCCTTCTATGTCTCTCATAGAGAACATCATCCGGTCAGACCCTGTGGTGGCTTTTTTTCTCTTACTGAGAAGGCTTTTTGAAATAAAAAAATATTTTCCTTTTAACATATTGCATCATATCTGCCTTAGGACAGAGCCTTGCCTGTGAACTTCGTAGCCTCACATCTTAAAACACAAGTCTCCCACAGTCTTAGCATATATAGAAGTGATCCTATTGTGCGCTCTCTCTTCTGTCTTTTTTTTTTTCTGTTCTTCTCTTCACTCTTTATTTGCAATTCACTTTATTAGGTCAATGTTTCTCACCCTACAATTACTTATGATACTCAATTTTGAAGGTATTTACAGGGTCAATATCCAATGATGGCCTCACAAATTGAAAACATGGTGTATTTTATTAGTTGTGAAAGAAGGGACAAATAATGTTCCTTGAGCAGTCAAATTTTAAAACCAAAATATCAAAAAACATGAATGGCTACAAAATAAAAAGTGCTGAAGTTAGTAAATCTTAGTCAGATCTTCACATGTAGGGCTTTATGTAGCAGTTCCGTAAGGTCACATCCTATGAAAGTATGAAAATTTAACTGAATTTCAGTTCACAAATAGTAAGTCTGAATAAAAAGGAACCAAAAGAAGACAAACAATGACTGATCAGAATGTTCAGTTTGTAAAATCTGAAGCTATTTTTAATTCCTGCTGGCTCTTTATATGCAAAATGAAGTGTGTTCATACAGAAGATCAGGGAATATAGCTTGTGTGGGTCCTGGTTTTTATCCTTCAGTTCCCTATTCAACGCATAGGTAATATGGCTACTTTAGAGTCTTACTACTGCTGTGTTTTGTGCATTTGAGTATATATATGTATATATACTGTTCTTAGAAATTGTTAAATGTGCCCTTTATAAACTACAAGCTCTTTAGCTCATATGTGGAACCTAAGAATATGCATTATTCTCTATTAAATCCCATGTGCCTGCGATATTGACGGAAGATGTACTTCAGCAATAAGCAAAATTGCCTTGGGGTGTATATATACTCTTGAACTCAAAGTAATATTGACCTTTACTAAAATGAGAGTGTGGTTGTGTTGTTTAAACATCATAGGGGCTCTTTTTGATGGTAATAAGTAATATGAGTGCCGGATATACAATAAACTCTCAGCAAACCTCAAACTTTGAATTCAATAAGATTTCTGCACAAAGAAATATATTTTATTAATCATTTTATTCATTTATATTTCAAATGTTATCCCCCTTCCTGATTTCCCCTCTGCAAACCCTCTATCCCATCTCACATCCCACCTGCTTTCATGAGGTTACTCGCCCACTCCTGCCTCAACACCCTAGCATCCTCCTACATTACAGCACCAAGCCTCCACAGGACCAAGGGCCTCCCCTCCCATTGATGTCAGACAAGGCAATCCTCTGCTACATATGCAGCTGGAGCCATGGCTCCATTTATGTACACTCACAAAGAAATAAATTTATACGTTCTCTGGTATTGATTATATACAGAGATTAAAAGAGACAAGATGTATCAGAGGATTTTTCTATACTCATGTGGAAATTTAATAACATATCTACACTTAACATCTTTAAAAACCTATAGTGAAGCAAATGTGGATATTTACATCAAAATTGTCCTTGGAACATTCTTTCCAAAACACTTCCATTATTTTGTATATTTAATATTGTTTCTACTGTCTTCCACAAAACAAATAAGTATATACAAACATAGTATTTAGAAAGGGAAAATTAAAAACCGATTTCAAATAGAAGAAATTTTTGAATAATTTCAGAAAGCATTTCTAACAGAAAGCACATACTGACATGTAATGAAATATATTTCTATGACTTTTAAAATAATAGACCAGGAAGATACTTTACTTTTTAAAGCCGCTTGCTACACAAGAAAACACTGGAATTTAATGATTGGAAATCATCTAAAGGTGAAATGGGAGACACAAACATATTTTTTTGTCAATTAAATGGTTGACATGGCATGAATATGCCTGAGCTCATACATATCACACAAATTAATAATGATGATGATGATATACTTTTAGTGGAAGTAGATTATTAATGAAGGAAGTATCTAAGTACATTTGCTCTATGTAATGATTGATTGGTCTGTTAATCATGTTGGTGCTTTGACAAGATAATTCATGTTTTCTATACATGTTTATAGCAACAGTATATTTATATTTTCTATACATCTTATATCAACAGCAAACAAATACATTTTACCAATATTTTAATGATCTACCACTAGCACATTTTTATTTCTGCCTTTCGTGTTTTCCCCCCTTCTTGATCTACACTTTCTCAATTTAGTCACATCAGCATTGTCTTTATTGAAAGAGACTTACAAAGGCAAATTGCAAAGGATGAGGCCATTATGAAAGTCTGCTCCATCTTTAATCATGTCTGCAGAAAGGAACTGATCTATCCATAAGGTTCAGAGCAGTTCTTTCACTTCCAGCTATTCTTAAGTGGATAGTAATCAAAACACACACACACACACACACACATAAACTCTCTCACACACACACTCACACTCACACACATACACACACAAACTCACAGACACACTCACATACACACACTCATACACACACACTCACATACACACACCCACACATACATACATACATACACAAGACAGCTAGGCAGAAGAAAGAAGGGTTGGAGGGAGGGATGGGAGAGGGAGGTTAGGAGAGAATATTACCCAATAATAATATTCTAAAACAAAACTTAGTATCTCTTATAAGTTTAATAAAAAGAACAGATTCCAGATTGAAATTAATTTAAAAGGCTGATTCCAAGCTGGGACTTTATGAATGTTCTCCCATTTTGCTCAGTTCTACTGATACAAACTGTTGATAAAATTCCATGTATTATCATCTGATATAGACATATGTGCACATATTAAACACCTGTAGTGTAGTAATAAGCCCTGCAGGAAAATACTTTAAGACAGATATAGGTTATCTCTGTTTAGATGAGATAAAATTTTGTGTTTGTAATTTTTTCCATACTTTACATTTACAACTGAGATATTATGACATGCATACAATTTTTTGGATAATAGTTGTTTTTGGCTTGTAGTTGGACAACAAATCAAATATTCCTTCTGTGCAATATCTATTTTTTTTAAAATTAAGTCCTCTCTGCTTTGCCTTCATTAGCATGTATGTTAATTTGTTTAGATTGGCAAATCTATCCTCATTCTGCCACTGTGTTACTTGAAACTTCTAGAATAGGGAGATTCATTAATGGACAGTTTGAGAGTGTCGTTTATAGACAGAATTTCTTGTTTTCCATTTCCAAATATTCTTTTGAGGAAAGAAGAGCCACCAGGCTACTTGCTAGATGAGAAACAAGGTACCACATACAAACATACCACAAGTGTAACCCTCGTGTGTTCTGCTTTTGAAGGGGAACTGATTATAAGCTATGGAATAGCTGTTGTTAATGTTGCACTTAGATTGTGGTACCTGATGACATTAACACAAGCAGTATCCTAACACTTAGTAATAAGTATGCACAGTTTAGTCTTTACAGAGCAAAATCATTCTTTTCTTAATAACAGATTCAGCACCTTAATAACTGTTGAGACCTCTATCTATAAGCAAAAGTATACAAATTGGATTCAATATGCAGGGAGATTTTACCTCATGGACATTTTATTATATGATATAAAAATAATATTACAAAGGTTTGGCAAGATGTCAAACTCATTGTACAAAATCAGATTTAAATATAGTATCATGTTTTAATCTAGTTTTCCTTTTGTCAAATTGACTGTCATCCTTTGTCATGTAATTAAATATCAGTTTGGACCCTCAGGCCTCTGAGACAAATTGGTTGTATTTTTATATGTTAAACACCGACTTAATTCAGTTCAATCTTTTAATTCTCCTTCCTTTAATTACTTAGTAGCTAAAACTAATAACTGGTTTTGTTTCTTTAAACTTATTACATAGTCTTGCCAAAGCAAATTGCTATATCTGATTTCCTGTGAATGCCAAGTTGCTTAGCAACTTAAATCTGCCTTATATTTCATCCTTTTGCTTTTTCTCAAATCTCAAAATCTTTATCAGGATGTAATTTTAGGTCTCTTTCTCTATTTCTTCAGATTATTTTTTTCATACAATAAAGAATTTGTTTTCCTTTGAGTTTGCAATTGTGTATTTGGGTGTGCCAAGTGGTGAGGAGAGAGAGAGAGGGAGATGGAGGAGGGAAAAATTGCCCCAAATGGAGAACAAAGAGAGTGAAGGAATGCACTTATCATATCCTGCTTTCTATATTGTTAACGTCAAATTCTTAATCCATTCTCATTGTACGTGATTTATTTTACTATGTCTTGTTTCGTCTTCCAGGTATCAGTGATTTAGTTTTGAAGCTCAAAGTGCGAGGATTTAGGCATCTATAGTAGTTCCTGAACAATTTCATGCATAATTGACATTCAGGCTCAGAAGACTTTTTAAACTGATCCTATTCAGAGCCTTGTGTGGTTTTATCCCCAGAGAAAAATTATTCCTTTGGGAGGTTTGTCAACTCTGGCAGGACAAAAATGGTGTTACTATTTTGTACTTTCATGTTCGTGGCAGACAGGCAGTGACTTCTCAGCCAGGTCCATAAACTAATTGTTAAGGTGATGGAAAATGTCACCATTTAAAGGGGGAAAAGTCTTAGAGTAACTGACAGTTGTCACTTTGCTTATTTTCTGCTCTTTGCTGCAATAGGCACCAATCTATAAAGGCGAATCGGAAGGAAGAAGATGTGTTTCACACATCTGTAATGATGAAAGAAGATCAGTTTTAAGTATTAGTGTATATCCCTACTGTATGTAATTACTGTACATTACTTTATCAGTCACTCTTCTTCATTGGGGCCAAAAATAATTGTTCGTGACTATTTTGTACCCACTCTTGTACAGACCTGTGTGGACTCCAAATCAGAAGAACAAAGATTAAGAAGAATGCTCAGGCACTCATTTCATGTTTTCTTTCTGAATAAATGCTTGAAGCTGACTAGGACTTTTTCCAAAGCATGAGAGTGATCTTCAAACTTAAACCTGAATTATTGGATTATTTGTTTCAATAATACTTAATTGTTTTGAATGTATGTTGTGTGTGTGTGTGTGTGTGTGTGTGTGTGTGTGTGTGTTTTAAATAATGGTGGGTATCAAACTCAATTAAAATAGTTTGTTCAGTAAACACAAAGCTAATTCCAGGTTCTATTTTGTTTTCAATATTTTACTTTTTGAATGTTCTTATATTTTCCCCCATAATTTGATTCAGCTTTTGATGTTCTGTAATATATGACTAAGTATCTATTGAGAGGGTTTCATTTTTCTTCATATCTATCTTTTATAAAATTTAAAAGTAATAGCCTCTTTCCAGTTATAATTTAGAAAGGATGACATATGAACATATTTTGCATATACGTTATACTTCAGTTTTAGTTTTTAACTAGATGCCTCTTACAGTAATAACTTCAAAAGCCATCCATACTTTACTGATCTGAAGAAATAACTAAATAGAAAGATGAATATAGCCCTTACACATATACTTCTATTGTATGGCATCGCCTAGTGAAACATGGTCAAGCATCTATTCGCTCCAGATAAGTTAGTAAACTAAAAGAATTTATTCTACCCAAGTTTAAATTTCTGAACATAAAATTTTACTATAGGGTTTTCCCACCAACATGGAGCACGTAAAGGCAATTACATCGTGTACAGACCAACCACATCACAGGAGTTCACACAACACATTAGCATCCCGGAAGATTCCTCATCAACTTACTGGCAGCTACACCAAGGCTTTCTTCATTATGGTAGTATAAACTACCATGTAAAAGTCCTTGCTCTTTTGCAAATTCACATCTTCTTTTTTCATTAAATGGTATACATGTATCTATACTTGTATATATTCCTGAAAACACATAAGTATAACCATATATTACTTGCATCTATGTTTTCAGGAATGACCAATTATTACTCCATAAACAATGGGGTGCTCTTCTTTGGGAAGGACAGTCATTTATATTTAGCAGCTTCTGTAGTAACCACTGCCAATTACAAAAATGAGTTCTCTTCCACAAACAAGGCTGACTATTGTGGGTATTTTGATGGATATAAAGAATTTGATCAACTGAACTATAACAGTGGCCCACTTTTTTTTAGCCTGTGTCTTCCCCAGAACAAATATTTGCTATGATTTATAGTACTAGATACAAGCTCACTCTTACAGATCATGGTATAGACCCAATCAGAAAGCAGCTAGTTGTACCTGAAATAATGATGATATTATTTTAGCAAGAAAGCTACATGTTTCTGGCGTTTTCGGAGCCTACAAAACAGGGTTGTGAAAACTGTCCCCCAGCACCTTGCATAACATTTTCTGGTTCTACAACACCAAACAGTAGGACCAGCACTTTCAGTTTAAAGTCTTCCTGGTTTGTCCATGTGCATGGTCAGTCAATATGTGTGCTACCTTCTGCAACAGGAAACTAACCATACATCTGTGGCATCCATCTCACACCAATGCCAGTTTCTGTATTGTAGGGCCAAAAAGACAATCTGGCTAACAACATGTAGGAAGTCAGTCTACCCCTGATACTTGTTTCTTTATTCATTCAGTTGTATGTGGCTTAGGAGAATGCTGCTGTCTTTCCAAACACATATTGTGCCTTCTTTAAAGCCCTTTGCTTATTATTTTTATTTTCCTTCCAGATTCTTTTCTTTATCAAATATGTAAGATACTAATGGGTTAACAATTGACTTTCCATGTAATAAAGCTTTTTAGGGAAGGTGTGTAAAATGTCCTAAAATCCACACCTTCTGCTCAAAGCAAGTGCTATTTACTGGCGTGATTATACTAAAAATGTGACATTAGCATGGATCTATGGCATTAAAGATTTTATCAACTTTATTGTTTCATCAAAAGAAAAATGTCATGTTTAGTGGAAAGGAGGAGGTGTGACTCTAGTTATCTCTCCCTGATTCACATGGCTTCTCTAGGACCTTAGTCATTTCCTCCTTATCAGGAACTGTTGTCTTTTATACCATCCCAATGGGCTCAGTTCAGGGTCAAAGGGAAATGATGTCATACTCTCCGTGTCTGACAGGCTTTGACTGACAACAGTTCCTATTGTCTTTCTGTCACCCACATCTTGTTACTGCAAGGCCCCTGTGTTGGGTCAACAGTCTCCTATCTGAACTTTAATAAAGTATTCGTTCTTGAACGGAAGACATGTACAGAGCATTCTTGTGTAGGATTATTTTCCCAGGGTTATTTAAATGTTTTTGCTGCATCCCTCTTTTTGTTGTTTCATCTACATCTTTGAGGAGCTGTTTTTCAGGTTTTAAGTCTTCTGGAGACCCTCCAGCACACCATTTTTGGTTTTGTCAATATTAATCTTAACAGATAGATTGTTGGGCCATAAGTTCTGAGTGATACCTGTAAACTCTCTTCTCTGGGTTTACCCTTCTGTTATCACCTCCTAAATGTATTAATTTTGTTTAGTGTTGATTAGTTCTTACCCAGGGGTAGTTTTGCATCCAACAGTTTGTTGTTCTGAGGCTTTCTTGAGGCAAGCTCAGGCACCATGTAGTTATGCCAAGTTAGTTTTCTCAACTCCCTGTTACAGTCAAGTTTATCTTTATCCTTTTTAAAAAATAATTCTTCCCTTATTATATGTATATATGTGATGTGTTTGAGCTACTTATAAATATTACCCAAACTCTTAGTCTTGTGAGCACACCCTGTGAAAGACTTGATTGCATTATGTTGGGTTAATCTTTTTGTGCACTGTGTAAAGGTTGTCTTTGTATTATTTCAAATATTGATTTCTGTCCCAGTGGAGTGCTGAGTACTATCTGGATTTTGATATTGCTATTTTTCTTATTTTATTTTTTTTAGGAAACATCATCTGTCTCAGTGTTTTGTAAACATTCTTCTCCATCACCTTTTAATTGGTTTAATAAAGAGCTTAGGGACTATAGAAGGGTAGTAGAGGAAAGGCAGAATATTCAAGCAGACATAGGAACTCTTGGAAAGAATCAGGTGTGAGTGGCTGTGTGGGGGAATTTCACCAGCCAGGCATGAAGGAAGGTACAGGTGCTGGGAAAGTTATGACCATATGATAGAATGCAGATCAAAATAAACAAGTTAATTAATGTATACCAGTTAGTTGGAAAATAGCCTAAGCTAAGGTCTCAGCTCCATAAATAAATATAAGTCTCTATGTCATTCATTATTAGAAGAAGGTCTGGTGGCACCATCTAGAAATGAGAAGAAAAATATTTTCTTCCTAATAATTTTTCCATCTTGTATACCTCAACCTCTAATCCACCCTGTATAGAGAGATCTTCCTCAAGTAAACACACAGTAGTTCAGAATTTTGACCACTTCCTTTCAAATTCTCCACCACCTGAGCATGGTCAGGTTTCAGTCCCTTTCATGAACTTGACCTATCTTGTTTTCTTGTTGATTGACAGCTCTATCCATCCATTTCATTCTATAAAATATTCTGTGCCTTTAACCCAAGACAAACACAGTCAGATGTTTCTTCTGTGTTTCCTAGAGCTGAGGACAGTAGTGTTTCCTCCTAGTTTCATTTGGTCAAAATTGAGCTGACTACAGGATCTATCTAGGGATAAATGGAGTTAATCACTAAAGGAATGCTGTGGGGATATGAGACTTGCTGTGTAACCCCTAAGGGAGTTAAGGCTTTCCCTTTGGCCATTAGAGCTCTGAATGATGGAACTTGGCTTTGGCAAAGGATTTCAAGTTAGTTGGAAGGATCTGTCCTTTCTCCATTATGAAGGGATAAATTCCAGAAGAAATTACAGAGGTTGGCAGATCCACTTTCGAAAATTGTGACCTCCCCACAGTGAGGATATTTTCAATCTAAGATATTTTTCTTTTTTATAGTTTCTGCCAAATCTTTTCTGGGCTATGTTATTGCATACTATTTTACCTTTTAGGAAAGACTTACCAATCAGACAGGGATGGTTCCAAGAAATGGAGTTGCCAAGAAAAATCAGTGAAATTCTTAGGAAGATACTTGGCATCAGTGTTAAGAATATCCCATTTAAAAAAAATTAACAAGTTTTAGTATGTTTATTTTGTGAAAGAAAAATCAGCTAGTGAATGAATCTGTGTCTTTTTTTTTTAAAGTTAACTGCTTGAACTGATATGTTTCTAAATCTTTTCAAAAGTGGACAAAGGAGTCTTACAAAGAATCCTTTGATTCATTACAGAGGTTAGTCCATACAAAACCTGGCACTTTCTGAAACACCACCTTGTCTTCATGCTATGCATAAAATTTAATTCTTAAAAAGCCACGTGATCACATTGCTCTTACTGCTAAAGTGGATTACTGTGGCTGATTCTTCTTAATATATTTAATATATTTTTTGTCATTTATGTATGTATTTTCATATCTAGCTTCAATTATGTTGGTTTTACTCCTGGTACACTATCAAAAATATCATAGCTCAATATGTTATTTGCAAAGGATGAGTATTATTTGTTTTAGGATTTGTAAGAACACATGATTGAAGATATAACATAGCAATATAATAGTAAATATTTGTTATAATATGAAAAAATTTTTAAAAGGGAATCAGACTTGCCTACATTGTAGAACAACATAGGACCAGGTTTTTCTATAACTTGTTTACACACATACATTTCCCACTCTGTTTTCTTGCTTCTGGGTATATGAATGTGATGTTCTGCACTGTAGGTTGTGGACAATCTGTTCTGCTATGAAAAAAGCTTATTAGGGTTCTTTATTTTATTCACCATATCATAAATCAAATGAGATCCTGGTGAACACATCATTGATGTGATCCTGGTGAACAAATAAGTTTGTATATGAGTCTATTTTAAAATAAATGCGTACAGATGTAGGGAGGTTACAGAAACCTCTATGAATGTACATTCAGATTAAGTTAAGTGGCAGAATCAATTACTTGTTTCAGCAGGATTTTACTTAGGGAATATGTTGATAAATGTCTAAGTCTTATATCTTCATAAAAGAAGATATGTTTTTAGTTTTATGAATATTGATTATTTTCTTTTTAACATGATATACTAGAAAATGTTCATATTATTTTAAAAAAGTACACTTGTCTATAATCTCTTGTGTAATTTGGTAGGATTCTTTTCAGTAGCATTTCTGAATACCATATAAGAAACATATGATACTATATTTTTCTAGTTGAATGTCCCTAAAGATTGATGGGTAGAAAGGTAGAAGAAGTCAAGACAGGTGGTTATGTTAATTCAAAGTGTACTATCTGCGTGCTAATCATAAGTGCTAGTTTATATATTTGGAAACTAACAAGAAATCTCATTCCTGAGACATCTAATTATTTTTAAAGAAATTTAATGATCACCACTAAACCCTCTGTCATAATTGTTCAAGAAGGCTTTGGTAAAGATTTGTATAAAATAAACAGAAGATATTGTTGTGCTACATTATTTCAAAATACGAAGATTCACTGAACCAAAAACTTCACTTATCTTTTTATGTCATGTTCTTGCATCGATTATGGCATTATTTTATGTTTTAAGAGATTGAGCCTTCAGTTCATTTTGAGCCTAGGAATGGAATCAAACAGGCAGTAAAAAAAAAAACTCATGGTGTCAATTATAGGTATTGATATTTTCTGTTGATTGTGTCTTCTAAAGTGTAAAATACAGCATGTTAGCTGCCTACGCACAGGTATAATTATATTTTTTCTCTGTAATTAACAAAAGAATGCAAACTTGCTTTATCTCTAAACTAGTAAATTAAGGCATACCTTAGTGAAAAGCCCCAGTTTTAAAATAATACCTTAAAACCTCCATGTACCGAACAATTACAAATGATTAAATATTATATAAAATATGAATTAATCTCACTTTTGCTTTTTTATATCAACTGTGGTAATTCTCTTGGGTAAGGAAATGCTCTAAAATGTTTTGGAAGGATTAGATAAGAATTTTAGTAACATTAGCATAAATTTTCATTAGGATATATATTTCCTTATGATGTCTGCACCTCATAATAGATGAGAATTTCTCCATGACATCAAATGTATTTTATTAGCTATGAACAATAGCTTAGAGTACCCTGAGAACAAGAAGAAAGGTATTCTACAAAGTTCATCTTGTAGTATGTAGTCAATTAAATTCATTTATTTGGCATATTTAATGAATGAGATGAAGTACAATTATTAGGTAGTGTGTTGCCATACTCCATATTTTGTAACTTTGTATGTCATAGTCATCCTACAATAAAGTCTATTAGATTTTTTGTTACATTATTCTTTGGCTACAAGTCTCTTTCCTCTATGCCACAGAAGACACTGATGGAATTGGCTCTGTTGTAATGTCTTCTCTGAATCCCCACTTATCACATTTTTGTTCTTTGTGAACTATCAGTTTTTGATCTACAGATGGGGCAAAGGGCATTGTTGCTAGAAGATGCTTCTGTGTGTCCAACATTACAGAATGGAAATTGCAATTCAAAGTCTAATGATGGTTTTGATACTTGTGGTTTTATGTACTGAAGTTTTCCAAGAACATTGGCAAAATATTCTAAAAGTTCATGCCTGAATTTGCCAATAATCTTATCAGAATTTGCATAGAATTGTATACATTTTTCTACCATATGGAAATTTAAGAAACAGAAGTGTACAATAAGAACTTTGATGGAAAAATACAAACAAACAGTAAAACTTATTGAAAGTTACAGGATATTTGCTCATACTATAAGTCCTAAGACGGTGTAATTTACTTAAAAAACGTGTCTGGTTTTATTGTGGCTCCGCCTTAGCACACCCCTTTAATACTTCTGGAAAGAACACAGACTTACCCTTTTCATACCTTTAATCCCAACAATGAAGGTAAAGTTAATTTATAGAGGGAAGTACCTATGTTTAAAAGTGATGTCTAATTGAGTGGCAGAAAAAGTGGTGAATCAGAAAAGGATTTGGCAGAATAGCATACACCCAACTCTCATGATCAGAGAGCAATGTGAGGTCACTGAAGACAAAGCTGAAAGGAAAGAGAAGAGAATGCAGTTGTACTGGAACAGTTTTACAGAGTCAGGTTGCAGAGAGAACAAGCCAGACATGGGTGAAGATGGAATAAGCCAGAGAATGAGAAGAAACCAGAAGATTAGAGCAAACTGCTAGTCATTGTTTGAGATCAAGAAATGAAATTCATACAGAAGCTGAGAGATGCCACTTTGAATCAGTCAGCTTGACAATAGAATAGTTGAAGCCGAAACAGCTGAGCTGAACCAGAATTCACAAAGAACTGGAAAGCTTGAGCTTGCAGGAGTAAGTATTAGAGGTTGATAACATTCTAGGCCTATATTAGATTGTATGGAGGCAAGAAACTTCCAGGAATAGCCCTAGGTTAGCAGACATAGGTAGTAAAGCCTAGGAGACAGCAATTACTAAAGAAGAATGAAAATTTACTTTTACCCTTGAAATTAAATTCTATTCTAGAAATTGCACTAGTATTTTATCCAAATCATATATTTATATTTCATAGATGTTTTTACAACTAACTTTCCTCCTGACTAAATAGAAAACTAAAGCTCAGTGTCTTGCCAGAGAATGTAAAATATTTTAACAGTTTATTGGAATTCCTAGATTCTTTCACTATAAATTAGTTTATATATAGTCAATCATTACCATCTTTAAATTGCCAAGAAATGGCACATAATTCTGACATATATCTCAGAATTAGCATGTCGAGTTTTACAGAATACATTAAAAAGCCATTTTTAACATACAAATGAGGAAATGTACAGTATTGTGGTAGTAAGAGGATTTGGTTTGTGTAATTGATTAACTGATGAATTGAAAAGATGAATCATATTTGGTGGAAAGGGGAGATGGAAATATTACAAAATAAATGGAAAATTTAGGAGATATACTATATATTTCTAAATCTTTTTTTTTTTTATATTTTGTAACATGTACCCTTAATTTACAGATACTGTAAACCTTACAGAATTTAGCATGCTAAATCCAAATTACTTAACTAATGAGTTGAGAGTTTCTGGAAACAAATAGATTTTTATTTCTACTTCCCTGTGAGTATATAACAATTCTAGGCATAGTGTATATGTATCACTAGTATTTGTATGGCAGATTTTTATGAGTGGAAATATTGGTGAGAAGCTTCCTAGGTAAACAATATGAATAACATATGAAACTCAGTAAGGCCAACTTTCTCAGTACTTTAATTCCACAGTAAAGAGTTTGTTCTATGGAATAAATATAAAATTATCATTGTTGCAATAAAGTCGTATTATTCAGGAAGTAACTATAAACAAAAATAGGTAAAATACAACACGAGGAAGTAAATTATTTTACCTGATATGACAACTGAGATTCAGTGAAGGGATAGAAGATGTGAGATAAGTAAGTATGTCTTCTTGCCAATGAGCTAAAACCAAACCTTGAAAGGTCTTGAATTTGGACAACTGAGGAACGTATGTTGGTCAGAAACACACAATGTTCTTCAGAAATTTTAAGGTATGTAATTCTGAGAATGTACACATAGAATAGGGACGATGTATTCATTCATGTAGTACCAAGATTCCATAGCAAGATAATGCGTTGTATTGAGGTGGCTGATCTGGTCAGAAATGTGGCCAAAAGTGTGTTCTATACAGCAAAGCTAAAAATTCTGGTTCAACCTTGGTTGCTATATGTTTGATTACTGACTGTTAGCAAGGGGAAGTTTTTCAGTGTGAGAAGAAAAAGTAAGGGTGTATTAAATATGCTGAAATACAGAACTCTTAAGGATATTTAGAGGGGGAAATGGAAGATTCATGTGGTGTCAGTGAGAATGAAGGGATAGAATAAGATCTGTGTTGTAGGAAAGGAAATGTTTACTTTTTGAGTATTGCAATGAGTCATTTTGACGAGTACAGAGAGTACATAGCTTACTGGAGTTGGCATTAAAATCATCTTATTGCAAACATACATGGTAACACTTTCCTCTGAAGCTGAAGCCATAACTCAGCTTCCTAGAGTCTGGAGGGGAAAGAGTAAAGTGATGAGTGCAACTATTATTTCATTAAGCACACGAGATACAACAAAGGTGACTGTCTATACAAAACCTGCACATGTAATTCTTTGCAGTGTTTGCTTCCTTGTGATCTGAGTGGGTTCTTTGAGATTCTACATAGAATCTATATTTAGATTGGAGAAAACAGCTTTTAAAAATACATATTAACACCTTGACGATGTGGTGTTCAGTTGTTCCTGAACACTAATGATATGGTGAAAGTGAGCTAGGTAATTAAATTCCCATCCAACTTTTATGGTAGTAGAATATTCAGTGATCTATCTGTGAGCTTTTTCCTTCTGTATTCATGGATTTAAAAAAAAAAAAACTCAATTAGAGAGAGTTTTTCTATAACATAATTTTGCATCTCCACCTTAACTTCTTAAGATAGAATCATCGTCTATTTTTAACATCTCATCCCAAAGTGAGAAAAAGTTCATCAGCTTCTAACTAGTGTGTATAATAAATATCATCTATTGCAGCATACTTACAATCCTACTTTATAATCTAATTTCAAAAATAGGGTGGATCATCATGTGTTATAATAATAATCAGAATCCATAGTATTTGAATACTGGACATTTCAAAATAATATATACTCTTTATAATGTTCACTCAATTTGTTGTCCTTAAAATAAAATGAGGTCTTGAATTCAAATTGTCTTAGGCTCACTCTTTAAGAAGAAATATATAATTTATACAAAAGTTCTACAGAGTTTCCAAAATATATTGTAAAGCTTCCTTTTTTCACTTTTACTTTTGCTTTACATCACACCAAACACCTGCATTCTAAACTATAATTGATTCTTTGTTTCTTTTTTAAGGGAAATTTAAAAATAAATATTATTGTAACAGCCTTGGTGACTTATGTCATCTAATTTCCATCAGAAGATGGTAAAATATAAATTTCAATGTTATTAACTCAAAATTCCAGCAAATATGTAGAATGTAGTTTGAGTATATTTGATCAATAGGGAAAATAAATACCATAAAATAAACAAATCAGAAGTCGATCAATTCAAAACTGAAAATGCATCTTCTTTATACAAACACACACACACACACACACACACACACACACACACACACACCACCCAGAGTGATGCAACTGGGAAATAAACAAATTTCAAACATTAATTACAAAGTGATTTCTCCAAATGGATTATTTAATGAATGAGCACTCATATCCACAATGGTTTTGTAGTGTTTTAATCTTTTGAAATACTATAGACACGCAACAATAAGTAGAAAAGAAGTTAGTATGGCAATTTCACTACTGTAGAAATAGAGAAAAGAATTAAAGTTAAAATATTAGTCCAGATATTAAATAGCTAGTCAGAACATTAAAACAAAAATACAAAAAGATGTGTATGCAACAGGACACTTTAAGAAATTAGTTATCTAGCTAAACACAATTTTTCGTGCAATTAGAAAAAATGCTGTCTCCCTGTATACATGCATCCATATACTTCAACTTAGTAATGAGGTATTCAAATTTGAGAAACTATGTTTAATTGTCCCATTTGAGGTTTCGTTCAAGTTCTTCTAAAAAATACAATTATCGCATATAATGGCTGTCTGATGAGAAGAGGGGGGATTTTGATTTCTCCTGGCTAATGATTTGCAGGTGCACATGTGCAAGGTGAAAAGGGTGTTCTTCTTTCTCCTGTCTGTTTAGATGTGGGGTAGGGAGCACACAATATTATCAGAATTTACTCTAGGCATGCTGAAAAGCTTGCCAGGCTGTTCGCATTATCCTTAAAGCAACAATCATCTCCAAAGCTCATATGGAGTCTTGCCAGACTTCTGGGATTCAAAATGGCTTTAGGACTTCTATCATCTGTCAGTTGATATGCCCTGACATTCAAAAAACTTTGTGCAAGACCTTCTGTGTATGAAATTAAGGTCATTAAGTGGCTCTAAATATGGTTTGGAAAATTAAGGCATAACACATGTGAATGTCCCCCACCCAGTTTTTTTTTTTTTTTCTTTTTTAACCTTGTCTAGAGGCATTGTACTCAATATGCTACTGAGACTCTTCAACGATGTGTGACAGAACAGAGATTTTTTTCCCCCTTAACATTGTAGCTTGCTATCATTAAAATTTTGGCTAGAAATACATGCATCTAGGTAACTTGGATGGAATAATACACTATTATTATTTTAAAATATGAATATATTTTTAAAGAATTTCTGTTTTTATCAAGATCCAAAGTCTTTCAAAAGTTCACATGGATAGAAAGTTCCCAAACTTCATATTGTGAAGGGATATGTTAGTATTGGTTTGACATCAACTTAGAAACGACCCTCACCATAGTATCACTACCATGGGATTGTTCAAGTATCCGTAGATATGAAACGCATTCATGTTTAGTTCTGAGCCTCAGTATATCTTACATGGCTGTGTTCTTTAAACCTCCCCACATGTACTATTCTATTTCTCCTTGTGGCAAACTTCAATAATAATTTTTTTAAATGCTAGTTTCTCTTTAAGAGAGTACTATTTGCTTTAATGAGATCTCTGTTTTAAAAAACATAAGGAAGACAGGTGTTTCAGAACAGAAGGATCAAGGACATTATATTATTTCTGTGCGATAGCTGGAACATAAAATTCCTAATATATTTCAATAAAAGGATCTTGTTGTAGTTTTTAGAATTTCACTATTTTACTTTCCATATTAAAATAAAGCTAACTTTGGGTTTTCTAGAAATTTGAATGTAGTTGGAATAGATAAATTAGATCTGGAACTTCAATGTAACTATCTAGCGTGTTCCAAGCCGAGGACATGCCATTAAATACAAGTTGGGGAACACTGTGCAAACTCAAATTTCATACCATTAAAAATAGATCGATATAATGCAATTCTATTTCTGGAACTTATTTGGGATTAAATAATATTCAAAAGATGCCTCCTCCTCAGACTACAATGAGCTCATACATGAACTGAAATCTACAGTAACATGACTGTGTCTGTAGCAAGTTTCCAAATCCCAGCGATTCCTCTTAGTTCAAGTACTGACTTAAATCAAGTTTTGCCACTGATCTAAATCTTTATTATATTTTCAAAATAACTATCTATTCTTGATTCTATACAGAGGGTCTGTAAATATTTGTCTGAGAAAATTAAACTATATATGTCTCAAACTCTTATCAGGGAAGATTGTTGATTTTAGCTATTCAGGTTCATTCTCTCCTTCAAAATATACTACACTTTGTTACACAGTAGTTCATCTAGCTAGAGTACGAATTTTATAGAACATTGTTTTCAGTAATGCTACTTTATTTCAATCAGAAATCAATTCGTAACTTGAAACAACAGTGAAGATATATATACATACAATATATATATATATATATATATATATATATATATGGCATTTTTTTGCCCTTGAAGTAAACAAATATGGATTTTCTAATCGTTCTCTTGAATTCTTAATTCGCATAACATGTAATTTAAAAGCCATTCCACTCTTAACCATGTATTTCAATTAGTTTAGATTTGCAAAATGTTTATGTTAAGTATATACAGCCATGTCTTTTATATTACTGAAACCATATAATTATATTTTTCAGATGTGAAAAATGAATTAGTGCTGTATTCTAAGTGGTGACAATTTTTCTTGTTTGTTCTAATTTCACTAAATAGCCATGGTAAGCGTCCTTGGCACTACTTAGAATAGCTCCCTTGTTTCTGAATAATAATAATAAAAACCTTTTCCTTAGAGTGAAAAGACTGGCACTCAAAGATAAACACCAGTATGAAGGGTTTTCTAGTGAAATAGCATGACCAGTTAATCACAGATATGTACAATAATTATTTGTTAACCTAGTGGAGAATTTGCTTTCTGCATATAATTCCAGCTAGATTATTTTGAGCTAAACTTAAAATGTCAGATTATTACATGAAAACAATTAACTTCATCATAAGACCTTAGCAATAAAATGATGACCTAAGACGACTAGAAATGTATTATCTTTTCACAAAACTGAATAATACTGATCTCTGTTTTGCTCTGTCTGACACACTTCTGCTATCTGAATCCTTTAAACATCATTTTGGTGAACTGTAAAGCACTTTCACTCAAGAAACCCGATCAGAAAAATTAAGTGTGATTCAGTTAAGAAAAGCTAAAACTGACAAAGAACAAGACTGTAGTCTTCAAACATCACAATGTCATTGGGGAAAAGGAAAGTGATTCAGTAACATAATAATATTGGGGAAATGAATATTTGAAAAGTTTACAAGGAAACAGCATATAGAAATTAGAGCCATTTCTCAAATAAAAAGGACAGTTTTATAAGTGGAAGTATCCTGGGTATAAGAAAATCCGGTGTCGTTTGAGATCATTTAATTGTTTTTTTTTTAAATGATTCAAATATTGGCTTAAAGTCGATGAACTTAAATGTCCTTCCTTAACTGAAGTTCTCTGACTATGTAAAAGTTTTTATAAATATGCCTTTACCATCTGGAATGGCTGCCGCCCTCATGTTGAGTCGGCACAGCCAATCAAATTCGGAGGTCTCTGTTCAGATGGAAATGTTTTTAGTTAATTGAATTTCTTATTTTAACAGAACAGATTCCTGTAGTCCTCATGATTGTAACGAACCTTCTGTGATATTTCTTCTGTCAAAAGAGCTAAGTAATTTCAGAGTGCTTTGTCTTGTTACCATACTTGTCATCTAAGAGGAATGGTTCCGTTTCTGTCATCAATATTAGAAGATCCATGTATATGAAAGGGACATAAGGTAAACATGCTTTGTTTACAAATAATGGCTGAGTTGACAGCATGTGATTTTAAACATTGGGAGATGAAAGTAGGAGAACCAGAAATTTAAGATCACCTTTGATTATAGGATAAGCTGGGGCCACAGGAGTCTTATCTCTACAAAGAAAGTTGGGAGTTATCCTCTGAAGGTATAAGAAGTTATCAAGTTGGATATCAGGAAAATCTCTATGGGTAGATCATAGAAATTTGGTATTTAAAATTGACAAGATTGATATCTATCACATGAGTAGGCAAAGACACAAGAAGCTTTCTAATTTTTGGAAGAGTTGCAGGAAATGGAAGAGGAAAACATAAGGCCTACAGTAGATTGCGACTTTAATAAACCGAGAAATAATTCTCAAGATATGACTGGAGGATGTAGGCTGTGGTTTTAAATCTTAGACATTTTGTACTTAATCCCACAGGCAGCAAGGGATAAGCAAGGACATCAGGAAGGCAAGCCAGAGTATTATCGTTAAGCAGGTTAATCTTATGAATTATGTAGCAGGGAATAAAAAGGTGGCAATTCTAGACTTAGTATAACCAGTTAAAAAGTTATTAGAATTGACTGGTGTTAGGCAAGAAAGAGAAATGTGATCTTTTGTTTCTAAGTCATGCTTCAAAATCCTTGGAAGTTATTGGTTAGAACCAGCCAGAAGAGCTCTCGGAATTATTTGATAACCAAGTATACATATGTGGATTTTGACTGAGGAAGGATGTACAAGAACTCCCCATGAGAAATGAGACTTGCTTAAAAACACAAAAACAGGCTCTTCTTTGTGATGCCTCATGTACTTGAGTAAATAGCCTCCAGTCTATTCAGACGGCAAGAACGCAATATTTATTAAGTATCTGAGGCTTCACTGCTGTGAACAATGATTACAAATACCTCAACAAGCAATGGAAGGAGCCCATAAAGAGAATGTTTAATGTACTTAATACCAAGTGCTGAAAGGGTTTTCATTTTATCCCTAATGCACTGAAAGTGTTTTAAACTACTGAGTGTGATGGGGCCTGTCACTGTACCTCTGCCATGACCCCATAGGACAATCACTCTGTTCATTTTCAGGCAATGCATTTCTACTTGAAATAATGAGCTTGAAAGCAAGCAGAACAACTGGAGGTTCCTCTAAATGAAAAAGGACTGTAGACTCTTAAAACTGAGAGTTCAATTGACTGTTCACGGAACTATAAAAACTAATGTGACATAAGCTTTAGGGCTTAATCACTGCACATGGATCAAGGACACAGAACTGTTCATGTGGCATGCTTTTTATTCCAATAAAGCCGTCAGAAACTTTCTTTTCTAAGTCATGAGAAATCCGTTTTCAGACATATCAAGTTAATAAAATAAAATTGCATGCACGCCTTACTTTTCCCCCCTCATCATCCACATTATTAGAAAGTGGGTTTCATCAAGTAGGATTTATTAAAAGCTTGCATGCTCTAAGTGCCTTCATTTGAAATTCAACTGAGGATTCTCTTACATATTTTATACGCATATTTTGCCAGTATGTCCATTATTGAGCTTTTATGACAGACTTTAAGAGTCTGATGTATGTCCTGAATTATTTGCTTTGCAGCACTGTGTCCATTGTGACTGAAGGATATCACTGCTTACAATTCAGATATATATTTGCATCCTATTGATATATTTTATATTTCTAAATTTTAAAGGGAATGATAATGAGTGTTAATGTATACAAGGGTGGTATGCCTTTGTGTTAAGCAATGTGACATTTATTTTTCACACGTCTTCGAGTGTTCCTGGCATTCCTTTGTTGCTTCTTAACTGGGCACTGTCCTATCTCTTCCCCTGTAGTTGTTAGGTTGCATTACATATTATCTGGAGATCTATGCAACACTAGCATAATATAAAATATAACCATGTCAATGTGAACTTAAGAATCTGACCATCTAAGGTGAATTTTTTTGAAAAAATATTCCTTAAGTGATTCTTTTTGCATGTTTATCTAGCACTATCTCCCCTAAATATCCTCTGAAGATTTCATCTTTTCAAGTTAACGTTTAAATACAGTCATCTATTAATTAAATGCAGTACCAATTTAATACATGGGAGACATGGGACCACAGAAATCATGGAGTGGATGTCGGAATAAAGTTTGATAATCTTCATTCTATAGTCCCTTAACTATCAGTAATCAAACAAATGTTAAGTGCAAATAAAAATGTGTCTCAGTTCTTTGCTTTAAAGGTAAAGAATAATTTGGACTACATCATATCTACATTATGTATTTTTTTTTCTGTCACTGTAAATCAAACTTCATGACCAAGACAACTTATAGAAGAAAGAGTTTATTTGGTCTAAGGTTGCAGTAAATTAATAATAGTAGGGAGTACATGGCAGAAGTCAGAAGATGTGACAGGCAATAGGAGCAGGAAGCTTTGGTCTCATATATTTCCTATGCTACAGCACAAAGAGACAACAAACTAGAAATGACAAGAGTCATTAAGTTCCCAAAGCCTATCTCTAGTGTCATACCTCCTTCCACTAGATCACATCCCCTCAACCTCCTCAATAAGCTCATCCACTGGGGACCAATTACTAAAGGCCATGAGTGTATGGGAGGCAGTCTTATTCCCATCACCATTAATTAATTATATATGCTAAGAGTAATAGTCAAAATAAATGTTTTATTTGTATTTAATTGTAAGCACTATAATTTTTTGTTAGTGTTTCATAGATGTAGAGAGACAAATGGGTTAAAGATATGACTTTCAGATACAGCATACCTATTCAATCCTACCTCTAATAAAAATCATGCTTGGCACAGAGCAACTTGGGGTACATTTTCACCTAACAAGTCTACAACAATATGATGTGAATTAACATTGATAAAATCCCTGGTGCATTATATTGTACAGGAGTATATGAGAGATAGAATGAAGGATTGGTTATTTTAACCACTCTCTAATTTTCTAATTTGGTAGCTGAAATTTTAAAATCACAAAAATGTAATTATAAACATGGCTGAACATTACATGATGTGAATTTTGCATAATTCATCAACATATGTGTTTTTCAGATAAATAAATACAATACATAAATGTTTTGCTTTAAATACTGACTTCTAGTCTCTTCTTGTAAAATTTGAAAATCATTCTGCCAAGGTGATTTTTGCAGAGTTTCATAATAAATGGGTCTAGGGCAATTTCTATCCATCAGGTTTTAAAAAATCTTTACAGAGTTTTATTTTCAAATGTGTTGAAAATATCTGGTCAGACAATTTCTCAAATTCCTTGTTGGGAAATGTTACAAATGAACAGAATATATTGACAGATTTCTTAAACAGATGAAATTAAAATGCTGTCAACAACTTATATGAGTACACTTATTATGCATAAACACATTCACTCACCAACTCCAAGGAAATATTTGGTAAAATTGAAATGCCACATTTGTAGTGTAAAAAAAAATCATGCTTCTTAATCAGTAAAAAGTCACTTAAGGATAATCACTAGTAGGAAATTCACCACTCCTTGAAATACTTAACTGTTTTGCACTTTGTTCGTAAGGTGTTGTATAACCTTCATTTTTAAACAAATGTTTATACCATTTTCAGTCTTATACAAAATTAAAATTACTGACCATATTAGATCATTCTATTGATGTAAAGCTTTATTAGAGTTACCACTTAAATATTTAAACAAATTTCTAGGATTGAATATCATTTCATCATTCAGACTTATGTTGTTATCAGCATGTGTTACATTGTCTATAATTCATTGTCCATACTTCACTGTTCGACATTTGAGAAGATATGTTTGTGTGCTTACAAACAAACAGTACAAGCATCTGCTACACTTTTATTTAAAGACCAAGGAGAATAAGAAAGTTTTCCCATAGAAATGTATAACAGTTACTTGTATGCATGTATTTAGGACAGATGGTTTGCTGTTAGATAATTAATTGGTGTTCTCCTCCTGGGGAGCACATTTTCCCATGCCCCCATACTTCTTATTTGCCACTAGATCTTTGTGGGGGTTGAGACCTTATTGTCATCCCCCATTGACATTAGGATGTCTGTTTTTTGTCTCAAACCAAATGACCATTTTTCCGGTCATGTTTATACTGTTACAATTGTGAGACTTACCATCAGACACAGCCTCATAACAAGCTCTCTGATCCTCTGTGGTTTTGAATTTTTCTACCCTCACTTTAGAAATGTACCTGAGCTTTAGGTATAGGAATGCAATTAAATGTGGGTATAAACTCAAAGAAACATTTTCACTAAGAGGTTTCCCCGCATAAATAGATATTGAACATTTTGCAAAAAGAGTTCGGACACTAGAGATTAAAATGAAATGATTAATGTGAAAATGTACTGTTAAATTAACTAAGAAGCAACTATAAAACAATTTAAAGTAATTTTAAAAATGTGTTTCATGAATGCTTATGCATTAATACCAACAGCAGTTGGCATTATAATTCATAAAGTTGCATATATTCATATTTATTGGACTTTTTGAGAAATAGAATTTTTAATTTTATTTTTCAAGTTATTTTCTTTTCTTTCTTTTTTATTGGATATTTTATGTATTTACATTTCTTTTTTGGTGTGTGTATTTACATTTCAAATGTTAGTCCCCTTTCATGGTTCCCTTCCTGAACCCCCTTATCCCATCCCCCTTTCAGCTGCCTTATGAGGGTGCTCCCACTCCCATCTCACCACCTTGGAATTCCCCTAATGGAGCCTTCACAGAACCAAGGACCTCTTCCTATTGATGACAGACAATGCCATCCTCTGTACATAAGCATACATAAGCAGCTGGAGCCATGGGTCCCTCCATGTGTACTCTTTGGTTGGTGGTTTAGTTCCTGAGAGCTCTTGGGGTGGGGGGAGGGGGGGAGGGAGGTCCGCAGCATTCTGGTTGGTTGATATTGTTGTTCTTCCTATGGGGTTGCAAACTCCTTCAACTCCTTCAGTCCTTTCTCTAACTCCTCCATTAGGGACCTGGTGTTCAGTTCAATGGTTGGTTATGAGCAATCATTTTATATACTAGAAACTGACAAGGCTAATAAACAAAGTTTTATTTAATTTTTTCAATTTAAAAGATTTTGGTTATTTAAAGAGTTTTTAGTTCATGCTGTATTCTGAAATATCTAGTTAATACAAAAGCTAAAATCTAATGAGAAATGGTCTAAAATTTTAAAATTATACTAGGTTGCATATTTTTATATCTTTTTTATTTTTGAATGAGTTGGATTTTAAATCGAAAACCAGCAAAGGTAACTATGAGATGAAATTTAGGAAGTATTTCTTACCTAGTAATGATTAGACAGATATTGATTATCGAGAGATTTTAAAATTGAATGTGATTTAAATAGATAATATCTAAAATTCATAGATATTATTCATAATAATCATTTGTAAATTTCTCTAAATTGATTAGATATTAATGGATTGTTTACACTTGAATTGAAAGTGTCATTATTAAATATATAGCAGAGATATTCTACATTTCAATCTGGTAAATGGATATGTGAAAATTAAATAATAAAAGGATATTTGAAAATATATTACTGAACTTATGAAACCTCTCAGTATATTTTAAATTACACAGTACAATTGAAGCTGGCATTGTATTATCAAATTATAGTTTCAAATTTCTATGTAGTCACAATGTTAATTAGCAAGCACTTTAAACATTTATTTTTGCCTTTATGGTAAACTAATATAACACTGAGTCAAAAATACATATATATTTTGATAACATTCATTAAACTTTTGATGGAAATTCAATTACACTGGTTCCCTCCTGTTAACTAATAATTTAGATTATTATAGATGTTTTGATTTAAATTAAATTTGCTCTAAGTTGGGATACATGCTTCCTGAATTTAATCTCTAAGGAACCAAAGACAAACTTTTTACAAGGCTTAAGGAAAATCCTCAGCAACAGAGCAGATTTAGCAAACACTGAGCTGATGTCATGTGTTTAATGTCATAGGCATGGGACATATAAACCGACATAAGTTCCACTGACTGTGAAGCTTCTATACTTTTAAACATCCAATATCAGGATCATAGAACAAGAGATGCAATGAATGTAAATCGTGAGTCAGAATGAAAGCAAAAGGATCTAATAAGGCACCATCTTGCACTGGGCTTCCTTCCTTCAGTCCTCTTTAAAAGGAAATTAATGAGGTGCCTTCAGGATAAAGGGAATTGTGTTTGAAGTGGACTATTTTATTAATATTTTGAAATGGAGTAAAGCTTTTTTCCCCCAACTAGTCAATTATCTGAAAATGAGAACAGAAGTTCCACCTTGACAAGCAGAATGTCTTAAAATAAATACTGGGGGTGTATTAAAACTCATTAGAAAAATGCATGGGAAAAAATTTTCCCGTTTCACTTGACAGCTCACTCTAACGCATTAGCAGCTTCCTCCTGGGTGTTGGAATTAATTCTGCCACAAATATATTTAGTTCCTTTCAGGTCCCCTCCGCAGTAGGTTTCCACACTTCGTTCTTCAAGACTCTGCTTCCTTTTTCGTTTCGTGCTGTGCCGAGAAATGACAAGATATTGAAGGAAAACTGATTACTAGGGGTAGTTGACATAATCTCTTCAATTGTTTTGAGTACAGTTGCTTCTTCTTGTCAAAGGGATTCCGGGACTTGCTCGCCTTTGCCAAGCTTGCACTAGGAAGCAAATTGTATAGAGTGTAAAGCATTGTTTCCAGTGTCACATGCAGTTGGTCTAATAGCGCAGCCGTCATTCATCCTTGAAAAGGTGTTTCACACCAGTACAGATTAAGAAATAGAAATAGCCTTTAAACAAAAATATTGTGCACGAACATTTTTAAAGCAAGTGAATTACATGATTCACCCGAAGATCTCCTTTCGCACTTTGTGTTTGTATCCTAAACTGATTAAATAACATACTTTCATCCTTTGCGGCTGTATTTTATTTTCATCATATATTCATATATGTATGTATGTGTGTCTGTATATATAATATATACATACACATAAAAATGGAGTGTATACAAAGAATAGAACAGGTTTTTTGATGTCATGCTCTAAAATATGATTTGTAGTTACCAGAAGTATATATTTTTGTAGGTTGGATCATAGTCACTATTTTTCTTAATCTTGTGTCCTTTAATTTTTATTTTGTTTGTAAGGAGAAAGGACAGTTAGTGTGTACGATTTCTGCCTCAAAGACTTGAGAGAAATGACAACTTGTAGGAAGTATTTCAAACTAATGGGGTTGACAGAGATTTGATTGCTTATTTCTCAGAGTGTAGTTCATCAGAAAAGCTGCTTCATTCTCTGCTGGGTACCTCAGTAAGAGATGATAGAGGCTCTCCTAGAAAGGTGAATTATATGTTTGCTTTTAAAAATCAAGATTATCTTCTAAGAATTTAAAAGACAGTGTATATTTATCCTGTTTAGCGTGGGACTTCATACATTGTATGCTTGCAACTGACAATACTAAGGATATTAATAGATAGGTGTTAAAAGAACACCAATCCTTCAACAGCATAGAATTATCATATCTCTCCATTTAGTAGAGGAGAGATTTATAGAATGACTCTCAACAACACATACACATGGAGTTTCAAAACAAGACTGCATCTCACAATTCTAAATTTTTACTGGTTTGTATAATTTCCCCATGGGATTGGTAAATCAACGTAATCTTTTATTATATCATGAAAACAAATACGATTATGGAGGCTACTGTTTAAAATGACATTATCTTCTAATTTTGCTTGACCTATTTGCATTGAATTTAGGTATTTTCACTTTAATTTACATAAATCTATTGAATGGTGTCAAGTTGTTTTCATATTAAAGTTCCCAAAACTACTCTGCTGGGTTAAATTGTTTCACTTCAAAACATGGAAGGATGATTTGCGATTTTTCAATTTAAAGTTACTTTAATTTGTTCTTGGAGTAATCAATGTTTAACCATTATTAATTTTTTAATTATTGAAAATCATTGCTCCATCTAGTTCTTAGAATCCTCATTTATTCAGTGAATAGACTGAATAAATATCTTAAATGTACCTTCATGCTCTAAACTGCTTTGGTTCATCATTGTGATTATAAACTATATCAAACTCATAATTAGCAGTTTCTCTCTTTTTTTACTGAAAAAAAAAAAAAGCCTTGAACACGTGTTCCAAAAATGTTGAATGTTTTAAAACTGATCTTGAATTCTTTTTACAATGCTTTGTTTGTTAGTTTGTTTTTGTTTTTTTGCTTGGAGGTCAACCTTAGTGGTGTTTACTATAGAAATGGACACAGAACTATGGCCTAGATAATTAATTAAAGTTTCTTTTCTACAATAATTTCACATTTTAAAACTGTAACAGTAACTTAAATTCACCCACCTTAGTGCAGTATGTTGGTCTGAAGGGTAGAAAAGTAAGCAGCAAATAAGATGAGCCTTTCCATTTCATTTAAGTACTGTTAGGCATATCCAGAGCAATTAATTGAATCATTGTGAGGTAAAGTACTATAATTCAATAGAAAAATATGGTCTGGTGAGTAACTCATTGTATAATGGTGCCACCAAGCCCAATAAACTAGGTACTCATATGATTGAAGGACAGAAGCAGGTCCTTTAGGTTAAACTCTAGATCTCCATGTGTGGCATGGCATGGATACACATGCTTACATATCTATATATCAAGCACACTCCACAAATAAATAAATAGACATCATTTTAATAATGTTCATTATAAAACATGCATATAAATAAAATATCTATTGTAATGCATATAACAATGTCTGTAACAAAAAAGTAGAAAAGTTTGGGCTAGGGAAGTCACTCAGTGAGTATGAAGATTGCTTTGCAAGTATGATTACCTGAGAATGTAGCTCAGAGCAAGAATATCTGTTGTCTGCCAGGCCCTGAGTTCAATTCACAGTACTGGGAAACAAAGCAAATATGACAACCAGCATGCAAATCATCACCACCCACCTAAAGGGTAGGCTGAGGCCACATACATTTATAGTTTGTGTACTGAGAGGAAAAAATGCAGGATGATTGGCATTTCTGGCTTCCAGCCTTCCCCATCTCAAGAGAATGAAGTAGAGTGTGATAGAACCAGACACTGAATATCTTGGTTTTGCCTCCTCAAAAATGAGCCTGTGGGCCAACCACTCCATATAAGATACATCTTAGAAATACATCAAAGTAAAAAGTAAAACGTTATGAGAGACACAATTCAGCAATTTCCTTTAAGAAAGACAGTCTTGGAAGTTCTGAAGAAGTAGTTTAAGCTTAGTTGCTAGATGGTTGGAGGAAAAATGATGACAGGGTTCCTCAGGCCCCCGTGATAAACTTACCAGGACAAGATTTGAAAACACACACACACACACACACACACACACACACACACACACGCTACACAAGTATTTTCACTTTCACATTGATGACGGTCCATATCAGGGCATTAACAAATTTACTCAATTATTAGAAATGGGAGGCATAGAAATAGGTTCCACATTAAGAAAGAGACAGTGAATCCCACACTTAGTCGTCCAAAAGAGAATAAGCTCAGTCGTAGTAAGTGTCAAGTTGGTGTGGAAAGCTGTGATGATTTGTTATCACCACCAAGCATGGTTTCAGTCCCATATAGTGTCCCTCACCACAGTCACACAGTAGTGACACACGACATCGGTTACTCAGTTGTGTCAAGAGAATACTTTCGAGACTTGCCTCAGTGATAGCACACTACTCTCATTCTCGAGACTGTCAGATCTCACATCAGTTTACTCCCCCCACAACCAGGTTGCTTTCCATTCTTTTTCTTCTGTGGAATCTCATATGTAACCCAAGAATTAACATCCCCATTTACTCCAAAACACAGATTTTGTCATAAGTTTTTAATTAAAAGATGTCTTTTCTATCATGCTAACTTAATTGTTTCCTTGAATTAAGATAAATAAAATACATTTAACATAAAAAAGTTTAGATAGGAGTCTGTTGGCCCAACAAAGGGGCCTTACAGTAACAAGATGTGGCAGAAAGACAATGGCAACTGTTATCAGTCAAAGCTTGTCAGAAATGGAGGTTATGACATGATTTCCCTTTGACCCTGAGCTGAGCCCTTTGGGATGATATACAAGACACCAGTTCCTGATAAGGAGGAAATGAGGTAGGTCCTGAAGAAGCAGTGTGAAGGTGACTAGAGTCACACCTCTTCCTCTCTACTATACATGCCATTTTCCTTTTGAAAAGTAAGTGCACTAATACTGGAAACCATGACAGTACTGAAAAACATTTTTTCTGATAGATTTTGAGAATAGCATCTTCAAAGAGGTTTCTTTTACTAAATGCAAATTGTGGCAGAGCTCAATTACAACCACATAATAATCTTTATTTAATACTTCCTCCCGATCTGCTCTATTAACATGGTTAGGTGAGCAACCAATGTACTGACCAGTCATTTCTGAAGAAGTGGTAAATATAACAAGTTTAATTACAACATTTTTTTTTTGGTTTTTCAAGATAGGTTTTGTAGCCCTGGCTGTCCTGGTACTTACTCTGTAGACCAGGCTGACCTCGAACTCAGAAATCTGCCTGCCTCTGCCTCCCAAGTGCTGGGATTAAAGGCGTGCGCCACCACTGCCAGGCTTAATTACAACAAATTAATACATCGTTTTACACCATTTTACTTTATGTAGCAGTTTCTTAATATTTTATGTATGTTTAATAGGCTCCATAAGATTACCTACACTCAATTATATATACTACAGAAAATGGCTTGAATACTTCCTATGAACAATATATGAGGCCACCATTGTATTGCTAATCTTAAATGAAAAAACCCTATAACTTACATTTTCTGTTCACAAACTGATTCTGCTGAAGTGAGTGATAAAAAAAACCAAAACAACAACAACCCAAAAACCAGTGAATTCAAAGATGAATCTCACATGAAGTTCAATACTATAGCCTAATTTTTCTTCTCAACATAGTTGAAATGAATTTCATGCATTGGTTTATTTATTTTAAAATTACTATATATATTTAAGATAAATTTCCATAAACTAGTTTTATTCTTTTGCTATTTTGCATAATTACTAATTCATTCTTTGAATTGTTTTGTTTTTCTTGAAATAGATTCTAGCTAATAAGTAATATAACTCAGGCTGACCTTTAACTCAAAAATCTTCCTCTCTCTGCCTCCCAAGTGCTTGGGATTACTGGCATATATCACCATGCCTTAATAGCTGTTCATTTTTATGACAGCTCATTCTTGTTTCTTCTTGTTTTCTCTGATTCCCCTAAGATTGTGCATTATTATGGAACAAATTAATTTTAGCGCTCAATGTTCTTCATCAGCAGGACCAACATATGTAAGATTATGCATTAATCATTTGATTTGTGTTGATATATATGTAGGCTTCAAATGTTTGGTTTGAAATATTCCACTGTTAAATTAAAGCAATAACTTATTTTTAGATTTTATCTCCTGAGGCTGAAATGATGGCTCTGTTCTGCAGTTAAAAGCACAGTGCTCTCTCTCTCACTCTCTCTCTCTCTCTTTCTCTTCTCTCTCATGCTGTCTCTCTCTCTCTCTCTTGATTAAGGTATTTATTTACTTTTGCATCCTGATCTCTCCTTCAACTCCCTCCTCTCCTTCCAGTCCCTTCCTCTCCCCTTCCCTCTCCCCACAATCCACCCCTTCTCACCTTCTCAGAGAGAGGGCAACTTAGTACACACCATGGTCACTTTACTTGGCTTTGTTTCCCTTCCTCAGATTTCTCCTACAAGCATGATATTTAGAATAATATTTGTTTGGATAGTAGAAGATCAGTGAACACCTGTAGTGGGTTGAACAGGTTTGAGTCCCATAGACTCATGTGTTTGAATGTTTGGCCATAGGAGTGGCATTATTAGGAAGTGTGGCCTTGTTGGAGGAAACGCATCATTGTGAGTGAGGGTGGGCCTTGAGGTCTCCTATGCCCAGACTCCACCCAGTGTGGAATCTAAACTCCTCATGGCTGCCTTTGGATCAAGAAATATAACTCTTGGCTTCTTTAGCACCGTGTCTGCCTGTAGGCTGTCTTGCTTCCCAGTATGATGATAATGGACTAAACCCCTGAAACTGCAAGCCAGCTCCAAAAGACAGAAGCATTCCCCTACTCAGTTGATACAAAGAAGACTGCTCCAAACATGCTTATGACAAATCTCTGTGATAGAGAAACTTATAAAGAAGAAATGTTTACTCTGGTTCACAGTTCAGGAAGTTTATTTAAGTCCCAGAGTGGGTTGGTCCCATTGCTCTTGCATCTGTGGTGAAGCATGCTATCATGACAGTAGTATGTGACAGAGGAAGCTACTCACCACATAGTGGCCAGGAAACAAAAAAGAGAGAGTCTCCTTCAATTCCACCACTCCAGTATAATAGAAAGAGATCCAACATGGCCTGTAGGTTCTGTCACCATGGAACAGAACCACAGGCTGCAGGCCCAGCTCATGGGCCTTTGGGAGGCACTTCTCCAAATCACAGTTGTCCTCGTATCTAGGTGTAGCCAATTCAAATATTAAAATAAACACCTTAGGTTAGAATAACTTCAGATTTACTGAAAACCTCTGATTCAGTTTTCAACCAAGTTAACATCTTGCAGCTACTGTGTCACATCAGTCAAGTCTAATATTAGATAACCAAAAGTTATCATTAAACTTTAGATTCCATTTGGATTTTTCCCATTGTTACTAGAAATGACTGTTTTCACTCATGAGATAAATTGCATTGGGTGTTATTAATTTTCAAGATGAAGACTTATAAACTAGAAATAAATTCTTAAAAGAAAAGAAGATAAGGAAGAAGAAGAAGAGAAGGGAAGAAAAGAAAGACAAAAGAAAGAGAAGGGAAGAGAGAAAAGAGAAAAGATAGCAGCACACAAGATGATTACCTTTTTGGAAGTTTTGCTCCAGCATGAATATGTATTTTTTAAAAACCTATTAAAATATAATATCTAAGTAAAAAAAAAAACCCAAAAAACAAAACAAAAACAAAACCAAAAAACAAACAAACAAAAAAAGGATGGGTTTATTTTGACTCATAATTCTAGGCATTGTCTATCATTGCATGGAATTCCTAGCATCAGGGGCTTGAAGTGGTTACATGGCATTATCTACAGTAACAAATTAAACAGAGACTCTGTCTCCTGGAAATGACAAGAAGTACCACAAATGATACATCAACAATATAGTTACTTAAACGAGACTTGATGAATGCCAATATCAAGAGACATGCTAGTGCAGAAGTCAGGAACTAACAGGGCCCAAACCTTAGACAAAAATGCCACTTGCAATTATTGACAGCAGACAAGGGAAAAATTGGCATCTCCCAGGAAGAACCACCTAATTTGTTTTCAAATACAAAGTGACCACCAGGCCAGAAATCATAAACAAGCAAGTCAAACTAAAGGGACTCAACAGATTGTATTTATATGTTTATGCATATGTATGTAACAGCAATAATAGAAAAGAGGGGGTGGAGCTTGGAAGGGATGGAATGGAAGACAGGGAAAGACAGGAAGTCATTTAATAATATTTTAAATGTAAATTGAATTAATTTAAACCTATTCTATAGAAACCTATTGTGTGTGTGTGTGTGTGTGTGGTGTGTGTCTGGAAAGGGAAGAGGGAAGGAGTAAGGAAGGGGGATGAGAGGGGGAGGGAGAGAGAGTCGTACAATGACAAGTGTATATAGCTGCTCAGCTATTTTTCTTCATGTATATAGTCCAGGATTATCACAGGTCTGAAAATGTTCCACCTACAATGCACAGGTATTTCCACCTGTATGAATACAATCTACATAATCTTCAACAAGTGTGTCCAGAGGCTTGTCAACAGTATGATGCTAGATATTGTTAGTTTGAAAACACTAGCCATTATGGCAACTGACATGCATGTTCTGTATGCTTACAAACAGTTTACATGCAGTTCATTGTCTCTGCACATATGAGACAAACTAGGTGCAATACATCCTAACTATCTGCTTTTGAGAGGAGAACGTTTTAAATGGGCTGTTAATTATAATTTGCATCAGTTTCTTAGTCTGATTGTATAGTAAGAGTTTGATAAGAACCTTTCTTTTTTGTTTGTTAATTTATGGGCTGCATTAATAACTTTAGCTTACCTTAACAAGCTTGTAAATAGAGGGATGTTACATGGTACAGATGATCACATGGCTGGCTGTTTAAGGTAGCTATTGTTACTTCTAGAGACATGAATGACCAGTCACAGAAGAGCTTTCTTTGTATTATTTCTCTTCAGTATGTTAGTCAATGAATTTACATTCTCATTTGTTACTCCTTTAGGTACCAATTAATTCATCTCCAAGTGGAAAAAGAGATCTGGGAAAACACTGGACACAAATAATTCAGACTGTCTTTGATTTTAAAGATGAAAAAATTCCTATGCTTTCTTTCTTAATAATTTTAATTACTATAACATTTAGTGAGGTTGAAAGTAAATAAAATACATGTAGGACTTCTTTGGCTACATGTCAGGATGACATTCACAGACAGGTGTATTTGTTAATTAAATCAAGTTCTCACCAATTTTGTTAAATTGTATATATGTTTCTTTTATATGTTTCCTTCCTTCCTAACCGTCCCTCCCTCTCTCCTGTCTCTCCCCCCCCCCTTCTTCCCGCCCTTCCTCCCTGCTTCCTTAGTTTGTAGAGATGCAATTAAGACCAATGGATCAACTCTGCTTACATGCTAACATAAGACAATCATAGAAGCATGTGGAAATAAAACACTTTCCTTCATTTTTTTGATTTTTTTTAAATATCAAACAAATTGCTGTCCTAGCTCTTTAATGACATTAACTATAATATTTTCAATTCAGCTTAACAATGGAGACATTCGACAGATTATTGCTTCATGTAGATTCTGTCTGTGAACAAAAGTAGGATCACATTCAGACTCTTGTTTCTGCCATTTCTTGTCCCATCATTCAGATATCATTTATCTCTTGTAAGAAGGTTTTGATCACTCACACCACTGAAACTAAAGCAAACAGGGAGCACCACAGACAGGCTCTGCTATAGACATACAAACCTGAGTTTTAATTGCATGGTCTCCATCCATGTTGCTTAACTGTTTCAATGTGATTTGTGAGTAGATATTTAACCTTGCAAAGGGAATGTTGGATCTAAAATAGCAAAGGAAAGTACAAGTCAGTCACAACACAATGAAAGGATGCTCATCTCTAGATTTGCAAGTAGTAAATGATCTTATTCAAATCTAAATTCTTTTGTGAAATTCCTACTATCAGAGATTCAACCATTTGCCAAAGGTCTCAGAACAAAATGCCTGTCTTATCTGAAATATATTGAAAATATATTGTGAATATAAGTAATATAAAATAGATAGGGTAGATTCTTCCTGTAAGTAGGTTTATGGTACATAAACACACACATACACACACACACACACACAGAGGGAGAGAGAGAGAGAGAGAGAGAGAGAGAGAGAGAGAGAGAGAGAGAGAGAGATTAGTATTAATTAAAATTAATTTAAAGGTTACTTTTTTGAGGCTTGGTCTCCAGCAGACCACTTTCAGAAGGTCTTTCTATGGTAATGAATTAGACAGTTAATGTAAACTGAACTCAAGTCAGTGATTTGCAGTAGTAGAGACATTCTTTCATCAGTCTCATGAACCATTTAGTCCTCATCTGAAGTGCAGTTTTAAGTCTATTTCTAAATGTGTATTCTATTTTTATATTATGCCAATCAAATCTGCTCTCAAAGGAAAGCTGAGTGAATGGTTCAATTATGGCCGTCGATGCCTTTCCCCTCTATTTCAGAAACAGTGCTTCTAAATTACTGTGGGCAAAACTTGGATATTCCCTGTGGGGCAGAATAATGGAAAAAAGGGGGGTTGACACTGTAGATGTAGAGTTCACTCTTTAAGTTTTAATGCTATTCCCCTAGCTATACTTATGGGCTGTAATATTCATTTGTGACATGGATATATTCTTGGGACATTGTATGTGTTTTGTTGCCAATTTAAAAGCTAGGTATGGTCCCCAAATAATTTTTTCCAAAAATACATTGATACTTTATCAGAATATACATAAGTAAATATATTGAATATCAAACATTGTAACATTGTATGAAATTCATAATTTCATGTTTTGTGCACAGGAGTCAATAGATGATTTTGTCATAAACTAAACATGACAGGTTATCTCTGTGAGCTTTTCTGAGCTTTCACATGAGCACCAAGCATTTTCTCTCCTGATGAATCCTTGGGAAAAAAAAGCTAGAAAATTATCTATGAATGAAAATATGCATTTTATTTGTCTTTGTTTTTAAATTTTTCTTAGCATTTATAATTTTCTTGGTATTTTCCATTTATAAATAGTGGTGTGCATTATTACTACATTTTCTCATGATATATATATATATATACATATATATATATATATATATATATATACATATATATGTATATGTGTATGTGTGTGTATTTATACATATCCTACATATAGAAATATAGATCCGATATGTAGATATTAGTCACTATATACAGACACAGCTTGCACATGGCTTCTGTGGATTATATCTTTGTTACTTATTTTTGATTAAAAGTCCTTTACTGGTTGAGCAATCTCCTCAGCCATACCTTGTAACTCTTAGCTATGAGGAAGTGATATAATGGTGAAATAATAGATGTACCTATAGATAGACATACACATACACACACACACACACACAGACACACACACATATATATGTATATATATATATGTGTGTGTGTATATATATATATATAAATAAAACCTCTGGCAAATTACTACTCCATAACCTGAGAGTAAAACCATATAGAAATAAAAAAAAATAAATGTAAGTTTTAGAAATAATCAGACATAGCTACTATCATAGACATTTTATTTTAATGACAGTGAGTTGATATGCCATGAGAAACCAATACGATTATATTAACTTCAGGATGTCTATTACATTTTATCAGGGCTATGTGTTTGAGAACTTTGATTTTATCTGCTATTCTAGGCCAAATTTAATAATTTTATTCTTACTGAATGCTAATATCCTCATATAATCACATGACAATGCTATTATTTTTCAAAATTCTCCAAAAGATATATTTCTTTTTATTAGTAATAAATTTCCTCTAAAGGTAGTTTATGTTATATAAAGGATTGTTACATGTTAAATACTAACATTTAATTATATATAAAAATTATTTCTTTATTATACAGTCTACTCCTTAACTACCGTTAGTTTCCTTTTATTTTCACATCTAAGCAATGCTGTTTAATCTCAAAATTGTGGTAAATTTGTGAGCAAACAAAATTTACTTTCAGTATATGACAAAATGATTGAATTTGAATTTGAACCAACAAAAGAAAATCAGAATAAATTTCTACTTTATTCACTTAACGAGTCTCCCTAATATATATTAGAAAAATTCAATCTTTTTCCCAATTTCTGGAGACATGGAAAAATTATTTTCATTTTTTTATATGTGGCCCGTGGAATCAACTAAGCAGCACTCACATGAACTCACATAAACTGAAGTGGGAATCACAGGGTCTCTACCAGGTCCTCTGTGTTTATGCTATGGATGCTAGCTTGGTGTGTTTGTGGGACTCTTAACAGTAGGAAAGGGTGTGTCTCTAACTCTTTTGACTGCTATTAGAACTCTTTTTCTTCTATTTGGTTGTCTTGTCCAGCTTCGATAGAAGGCTTTGTCTTGTATTGTATTTTACTTTGTTTTGACTGGTTGTCATCTGTTGGAGGCCTGCTCTTTTTTGAAGAGGAAACAAAGGGAGAGTACATCAAGGGGAAAAGAGGTGAAGAGGATCTTGGAGGACTAGAGGAAGGAGAAACCATTGTTGAGATGTATGAGACAAGAATCTATTTTCAATAAAATTAAAATGATTACTCTTGTATACTTTTATTATAAGGAAAAACTATTAGGTTTCATTTAAAGAATTTCAGTTGTCAAATTAATATTTCTTCTATACTATGCCCATTCTTTCGTTTAACCCATAAGTAAAGCAAAGTTGAATAAAAAGAAAAGGACTGGTCCACAGAGATGGCTTAGCAGATAAACATCCTCACTTGCCACTTAGCATGATGACCTGAATTTGATACATGGGACCTCATAATTGAAGGAGAAAACTTAGTTCTGTAAGTGATCCTCTGACCCTGCTGACACACACACAATCACATACACAAACACATGGTACACAGTCAATCATACAAACCCTGACTCATATATATACATATACACAAATATGTAAATAACCAGATAGTGTGCTACTTTCTCTGGTTGATACTAAAGGTATTAAAGTTTTAAGATGAAGATTCCTAAGTGAGGCTTAGAAAGAAATTACAATTTAATTCATAAGCTTTTGAATAGATTTTAAAACCACATCATTATAAAATGATTCTTAACTAGATCAGGTTAGGGCTGTATCAGATGCTGGGAAACAATGACGATTCAACTAATTTTGCTAATCTTGGTTTATCATTTAATCATTTTAATAGTTGCTTATTTTTAATTTTGAGCAGTGGCAACTACCTCACTTTTGTTTTTTAAACTCTGGTAGTTAGGCATGGTGTTTTGTGTGTTACTACATTCTCACTGACTCAGTAATAGCTTAGATGTGTGTGAGCTCACATGCCCATATTGAGGAGGAGAGAACAGCCTTGGATATCATTCTTCTGGACTCACCCCTTTGCCTTATTTACGATCTCTCTTTTGAAACTATCACCTGATGAGTAAACCCTTGGGATCCTTCTACCTCTACCTCCCCAGAACTGTGATCAGCATAAAGCCATGCTCATAGAACCTTATGTGCCTTCTGCACATAAAACTCGGCTCCTCTCAGGTTGCAAAACTTTGTTGGCAGGGATATTTTTCTGGCTTGATGATATTATTTTAAAAAGAATGATTAGACATTCATGTCAAAACAAAATCTTAATTCTTTTTGATACTAGATCACTTTAAGTTTAACAGAAAATAAAGGCCAACAGAGTCCAGGCTTCCCTATTTTAGGGATTGTGTGTGCATCTCCAGGAAGCCTACAATTTTGCAATCATCTCTTTTGGCAAAGATGTATTTTATTAGCGAACATCACTCTGTGTATAGAAGCATTTTCTAATTGTTTGTTTTTTAATCATCATGGTCTGAGAATACAGGTTTATATTTTATTCTTTATGATAATATTATAGAAATCTATATAAATATAACCATATACTATCATAATCATATTACATAGCATCATTTTTTAATTATTTATAACAATTTAAAAGTTCTTTATTTCCAAAAAGCCTTAATCACTATGACAATAAGATGTATTCTTATATAGAATATTAAGTTTAAAACCATATTTGTAAGAAGTGAAGAAACCCTCCTGAAAATTGAGTGATTTATAGCACCAAAGTGTATGTCTTTCAAAGATTAATTATTTTTTGTCCTCTAGTTGTCTAATAGCTTCCACTTATTAAATATTCCCTGATGAGAAATTACTGCTTTTACCATCTAGGATCCTATTTTTAAAACTCTACTTCTCAGATATTAGGAGAGATCTAAGTGAAAAATAAGCCCCGTGAATGGCTGTTCAATTAGGGTGTAAAACCCTTTTAAGTGCTATTTCAAAAAGTCAGACTATGTACTTGATAGAACTTAGAGAAGGTTATGTGCCAAAGAATTACTCATAATGATTTAATTCCTTCATTTTATAGATTACAGCTTCCGCTCTTCTATTGATGTGCAATGGATTTATGTGTTTAACTCCCATTAACACTAATGGGAGCTTTGTGCATTAAACCAAAATATAGTTTTTAACAGGTCGGCTTCCATATTTCTTCTGTAGACCTAGGTAAAACTTCAAAATTTGATACCTATTTAAAATCTCTATGTTAAGGATATTTGAACTATTTATCATTTATTCAGCAGGATTTGTTTCTCATTTAGAATTTTGTAAGAATGAACGCCCTACAATCACAGAGTGATTTATTTGGGACTAATTTTGCAAGGCAGTATTGAATTACCAGAGGGCTTGTAGGTCTTGGAACTGACAAGCACTCTACTTGTACAAATAATATTGCATGTTAGCATTTGCCCTCTGCTTTCCATCGTTAGTCCATTTTGATGCTTTTATCTGTTGATTCCAGTATGATTGTGGGGTGGGGAATTGAAATGTAAAATATCCATTTTTTTTTTCTGTCACACAGGTTTCAAAGGCAGGTTTGGACATATGTTTGATGTTGATACTTGGGAATTAGCACAGAGTCTTCAAATTTTATTCCTAGAGTTAGTAGATAATTAATAAAGAAAAAATGTTCAACCGTGAGTTAGAGTGGTGTATTTGTAGGTGTCATGTTCTCTGTCCTCTTCCTGTTTAGACAAATATGAATATTAGATGAAGCAGATTTCAAGAAAATGAATAATACCTTCCTGAGAGGTTGAAGGATGTAATTATGCTACAATTCACATTGGAGTGCATATTGAATTTATAACATAGATTCACTTACATGAAAGGCACTAATGACTGCTCCACAGAAATTGTCTACAGAGGAAAACTTGAGGCTGGACTCATGGCTGAGTGTTTCGGTAATGTGAACAAGAGTCTGAAACAGGAAGATAAAGTATGAGGAACATACAAACATCTACTTACTATAGATAGGGAATTCATGACAGATCAATATAAGCAGTCTTCCAAAATCCAGCTTATAGAACTAATAATTTGTATTGACGTTATTTTCAAGGATCTGGCTCAAGAGTTACCTACTGGAACAAGATGATTTAAAGGCAGCTACATCAACAAAAAGGCCACCCCAATACAAGTGGTGACTTATGAGAGCTTCCAGCCTACAGCTCTCTGCATAAATCTCCCTCAGGCTGTGTGCATGGAGAGTCTCCTGCACCAGCAGTTTGCTGCTTCCATCACTTAGAACACATACCCTAGAGAGTCTTGAAAGTTTCAGCTTGCCCAGGTAGTGAAGTTTATTTGTTTTCATAGACTCATGAGCCTTTGTCCATTTTCCTGGAGGAAAAATTTCAATTCTGTGGACTGCTCTATGGCAGACATACACAAACTTACATCATGTGTACTGTAAAGAACCGATAAGTACATCACTTGGGCTTTCTAGCTGCCAGCCTATCTCTAGGTTCAGGAAGACAATCAGTCTCACGGTTATGTGATGGAGAGTAATACAGCAGAAAACTTTAATTCCTTCTGTGGATTCACCATGGCTATGCAGAGTCCTGTGCATCTGCACACACGTGTAGAAACACCATGCTCACAGGTGTACATAAACAAATAGGAATGTGCATTCATTTGCACATGCACCCTTCCACACACACATAAAATCCAAATAATTCTTATTCATAATTGGTATTTAAGAGATACAATTGCAATTATTCTTATAGGTCTATCACTGAAAGTCCTTCAATGAATTTCTATCTTTCTGATAGCTACAAAATTTTATCATTATATCTCTTATCATTATCATTATGACATAACAGCTGAAATGCAAGAAAAGACATTTGAAAAGCATATTATATTGCATACCTTAATACAGGGATAATTCACCTTTATACTTTAATATGCTTTAATGTACTTTAATTAAATCAATATATCCATACATTATAACATCCACATATATCCATACATATTCAGAAAGATTCCCCTATGCTTATTTTTCAATTGCAGATCCCTTTCACAGTTATAACTCCTCCCAATTTGAAATGTAGATTTCCCCACAAAGAATCATTGATATTTTACTATATTTTGTAACATTAACAATGTTACAAATATTTATTTTAAATTTACTCCCAAATTGCATATTAGAGTACAAATATATTCCCTATAACATTCACACACATAGCAGCAAAACTCTTTGTCTTCCAGTTTCAAATTAATAATTTTGGGTGTAATTAAAAATACCTCACTTTTATTATCCACATTTTTGGTGCTATCTGGTGGCATGCTGCCATGTTGCACAATGTAGCTCTGTTTAATCACCTCTGTGATTCCTCTCCCCTTATTTTCTGCTTTTCTTCAACTCCATTGGCTGACTCTACAGCCAGCCCTGCACAGACTCTCCAGTAATGGTTCTTTCCCTTTCTCCTTTTCTTTCAATCTGGACATCATTCATGCCTACAACTCCTTCCGGAATACAGAAATTGTTATTCATATCGCAGCTTCTCAGTGTGACTTACCCCAACCCTGATTTTTAAAAATCTCTTCATCATTATATTTATCTTGTACCCTGCTCTCATTTTTCTTCTGAAATTTACCATTTGCAAACACAATTAATTCCTTCATTCATAGTTTATCCCAGATAATTTAACATCACATCAATTTTATTCACTGATATATATCAAGCAGATAAATGTTATTTAGTGCACATATAATTTATGATCAGTATTTTAGCTTGATATCTAATTTATTATACTTTGGAATTTAACTTTCTTAATTTTAATTATGTGATGTGATGTGTGTGTGTGTGTGTGTGTACATGTGTGTGCATTTCTATGTATAGATTTGTTCAAGAGAAAAAGAGTGCCCATTAATGTCAGAAGAGGTTGTTGGGTGCCTTAAAACTTAGTTTTAGGCAGTTGTGAAACTGCCTTCTGCAAGAGCAGTGCATGTTCTTAAGTGGGTGAGCCATCTCTCCAGCTTCAGATCTGAAAGCTGAGAATAAAATCTACGACTCAAAAAATGAGACTATAGATGGGGAGCTATGGCACAATCATTTGGTGTAAATCAGGAAGCTATCTCCAGTATTAAATGCCCATCATGGAACAGATAAGCCCGAGAGAGCACTGAAGATGAAGCTAGTAAACTGAATTTATGCTCTCCTATCTGTCACCGTGTAAACACAGTGAAAGCAAGTCTTGTGTGTAGTGTTGAAAAATTCCCCTCTCCATCATGAGAAAACTAAAATAGATATTAATACATTCCCTTCAAGTTTTACAAACCTATGCTTTTGAGGAAAAGAAAACTTTTCGAAAGGAAAACTATATTGAAAAACAGACTTCTAAAAAGTTTTTTTAACAAATCAATCTCCTGGCCACAAACTGCAATTTAGCAGAGCTTTGTAAGCAATCTGATGCTGTACAACATTTACAAGGTTCCTCACTCTGGGGATCATCGTAAAAGCAGAATCTGTAATGAGGAAACAATGAACAAGTAAATGAGAGCTGTCTGGCCCAGCCAGCACTGAAGACTGTAAATAGGGCGATCATGGAGCCAAGGATGCACGTGCTTTAAGACCACAGGTATGAAACGTTTACCAAACGTCTAACTCAGGCCCTTGAGGTCTTTTACATCACAAGGGCTCAGAAAATCCTTTAAATGAACAGAACTTTTATTATGCTTGAGAATATGTCTGTGGAAATGTCTTTATAATATATGTACGTTTCGATAGCATTGCAAAGATTAAAAATATTCAAACAAAAAGAAAACGAAAAGTAAAAAGAAAAGGTTCACGTCAAGGATGGTGCCATCGGGGAGCACCCTCATAGAAGCTGGGGGAGGGGGGATGGGATGGAGAGTTTCTGGAGGGGAAACCATGAAATGGAATAACATTTGAAATGTAAATAAAGAAAATATCCAATGAAAGAAAATTAAAAAATAATAGTGAGTTACATGTAATAATATTCCAAATTACTACTGCTCTCATTATTTTATTATTTCTCTAATTTGAAGAATCAGAACATCTCTAAAATTTATAAGGGAGGGGATAGAACCAACTTCTGATTTTATAATTATAACTCTATTACATGTATGAACAGTATACTCCACATATATTTTAAAATAAACATATATATGACATCCGATTGTATGTTCCATTCTCTCATAATTTGCACTCATAAAATGTCCTTTGTAAACTGACAATAAGCAATACTCTTATCTTTAAGCTAACACTTTAATCTTTTATTGGTTGATATGGAAAAAATTAATAATTTATTGATTGGTGAAACCTTCTGATTTGAAAAGTATGGTATTCTTATAGGAAGGAGAATTTATAATTAGAAAGATTTTAACTTCTGAAAACCTGAAAATAATCATCCATAAAAATATTCATTTTGATCTTTCCCTCTACTACCAATATGTCAAATGAAATATTCTTTGCAGTTAATGGGTAGTTTCTGTCCCAGGCAAACCTGCAAGAGTCGTACGTAGGCTGTATTTTACCGTCCGCTTATGTGGTCATCTTTGATCTATGATAGTTCATTGTACGAACTGATTTTTTTTTTTCTGGTTTTTCTTTTTTTTTTTTTTTTTTTTTTTTTGGTTTTTCGAGACAAGGTTTCTCTGTGTAGCTCGGGCTGTCCTGGAACTCACTCTGTAGACCAGGCTGGCCTCGAACTCAGAAATCCGCCTGCCTCTGCCTCCCAAGTGCTGGGATTAAAGGCGTGCGCCACCACCGCCCGGCTACGAACTGATTTTTTTTTTCGACTAATTCTATCTTTAACTTTTGGTATTTTAAACACTATGGTTCATTGAGATGGAATATAACTCTAGACCAAGGATCATCTTCTCGAAAACACTGGAATTTATCTTCCCTCTGTAGGAAACTATGTGTGTATTTGAAAGTTTCCAGGATGCAGTAGTTATTCTCAAGGCAATTTTGTATTTTTGTTTTGAAAGTGCTTCTATTTTTGTTCTGCCTTCTAATTTCTAAATGAATACACATTTTATTTTTAAAGTATTCACTATACAAAAGAAATTATACATGTTGTTTTAAGGGAGTAAATCACTACACAGGAAATTTTGTTTTGTCTACATATAAGAAATATACTTAATTTGTAAATGTTATTTACTTTGGTGTTGTGTTCTTCATGCACATGTGTCTGTGTTAAGGTGTCAGATTCCCTGGGACTAGAATTATAGGCATTTGTGAAGTGGGAATTGAACCCAGGTCCTTTGAAAGAGACACCAATGCTCTTAACCACTGAGCCATATCTCCAACTCCTTAAGCCAAAGTAGTATTATTTCTTGAAAGTACAAACTAATGTTTTGTTAAAATGATGTCAAACCATAATTAAGTTTTATTTTATATTCATAAACATTTTACACATCAACCATACTTTTTCACACATTTCCTATAGAAATATAATTTAATATAAAAATGTTTAAAACAGATTTCAATTTCTCGTTAATAGTTACAATGCTTACAAAAGAGGGTAATGCAAAGTTCAGTTATTGCACAACAGAAAAAATGTGATATAATGCCTGCTTGAAAAGAAGCTGGTCAAGTGTGCTAGGACACACTTAAAAATCTTAGAACACATGAGCTGTACAAGCTCTATAGGCTAAGATTAGCCACGGATCCACACTGAGTTCCAGCCTATCAAATAGCCTATCTATTGTACTACAGTGTAAAATCTCTATCAAAGAAATAACTAAAATATAGAATAAATAAAATGATTCCTGTCTCAGGGATTTTAACCATCTGTGCACAGAAATAGGAGGGAAAAAGGCCCACTATAATGCTGTAACGTTTATGAGAAATTTCATAAAATATTTATATGTCTTACTATATGTCTTATTTTAAAGACCTTAAAAAAACAAGAGTAAGCTACTTAATATTGCTTCTGCATCTATTCCCTAGGAGATACCTCAGCACAATGAATAGATCCAAAAGCTCCTTGTGAGGACGTTGTTTATTGCATCTGGTTCAATGCTCAGTGATTAATAGCTCAGGATTGTTTGACACATTCCTCTATTATAAAGCTTTTCCTTGTGTTTGAAAAGAATTTATTGGAAAGGATGGAAAACACTAGTGTTCAGACATTTTTAAAATATTGTTTTGGTTTTTTGTTTTCTTTCTCATGAGCATATCTTGTGTTTGAAATCCAAAAATTCTTCTAGATCTCTCTTTCAATATAGCTGTCACAACTGTCGTGATGAAGTATAGGTTGTTTAAGGCTTGCTATTATCTTACTATGTAGTGTTGTCTAATGATCATGGATGGACACTGTGATGAACATTCTTACAAATCAACCTATATTACAAATTTCTTCGTTGATTTGTTCAGAAAACATGGATTAAATAGATATTAAAACTTTTAAAATAATTTCTTGCAATCCCAGTACAAAATGATCTAGCAATTTATTATACTTACATATATACATACATACATATATACATTCATGCATGCATGCACACATGTGCACACACATACTTTCAGCATAAATATTTAAAATGCATTATCAAAATAAAAATAAATGAGATACATGCATTTAGTAAACATACATAAAAGTTATTTCAAGACAGCGAGGTGGGTTTTTGTGTGAAAAGTAGACCGTCTGCTCATAGGTGAAGAACTGAGTTCAGTTCGTGGAACCTAGGAAGGAAGGAAAGAATCAACTTCTGAAAGTTTTCTTCTGACCATTACTTGCATAATATGATGTGAAAACTTGGTCCCAATCATAAGCATTCATGCACACACATACACACTCTGTGTGTACACAGAGATCAAATAAAATGTATTTAATTCAATTGAAACTTTTAAGGTTACCCACAAAGTAGATATTTGCTAAGTATATACAAACTGTGTTTTCCTGTACTATGTATGTGTATATTATAAACACATACACACACACACACACACACACACACACACACACACACACATATGAACTAAGCACAATTACATTTCATCACTCAGAATATATGTAATATTAGATATTTATGTATTATATATACTAGAAGTGTTTGAAGGGTACTGGTAAATATAAATAATAATAGCAAATGTTGATTCACCTTATATACTGGATTCAAGCAACCACAGATGTGATCCCTCAGGAAATTCAGGAAGGAATCAGCACTGTTCAACTCCCTCAGTTTTTACATAAAGTCATGGAAAGAATAAAGCTTAGCCAAGCTTCATTTCTTTAGTTGACTTACACAAAAACCACTGGCTTAACATTTCACAATGAGTAATTTAGTATCCATCACAAGGTATTCTAAACAAAGTCACATAAAATATCTTGGTCTAGAAAGCACCACATATTTCTTTAACGTTATATATTTTGCATCATTCTGCAGTAACTTCATCAAGAAAATTTATTTTCTCCAAAAACCTTCTATCTACATTGATGATATCTAAATTATAAATGCAGAGACAGGCATAGTTAAATCTGACATAGAAATTGTGTATAAGTGTGGTGAATGCCGGTACTGCTAATTGGATAAAACAATTTAGTCAGGGAAAAGACCCAGTAGAGATACTCTAAGCACATTTAGCTTTCTGTGCCAATACTTTACTTTCAATGATCCGATTTTTATAGGTTGTCTTGCAGAAAGAGGTAAAAAAAAAAAAAAAAAAAAAAAAAACCCAGAAAATCCATATTTAGTAGTCAACAAATAGCACATCCTTCATGTAGCTGGATAGCTTAGAAAACAAATCTTATTGAACTACATGGCATTTATACAAATAGGTTCTCTCCTTCCTGCTGCAGCAGGAAGGTTGTTATTGTGATTTAGGATCACACCCTATCCTTTCAGAGCTATGAAGGAAGCAAAGACGCTCAAGTTTTAATTAACAGCATTGTACAATGCACACACAGAGTGGATTTCCATGTAGCTGTATAGAAATTCAGGGTAAGGATGCTTTGTAGTGTTAGATATCAGGGCAAAGCTTTATAGAAATCAGTGAAACAAAGAGCATTCATATGTAGATTCTTTATCTGTTGAAAGCCCAGAAACTTGTTCAGTTTTTCATTCCTAACTTTCATCCACAAGAACCTAGTAAATAGATGTTCTCTAAAAAGGGTCCCATTATTTCTTTCTCTGTTAAAGTGAGCCTTTTGCAATCTATTAGAGGAAGATATAGCCATTTTCCCCCGGGCATGTTCAAGTATATGCTGGTCATCACCTAATGCTATTTGCAACCCTATGTTTTTCTTTCCTGTCAAAAGGATTTCTTTCATTTCATTCTTGCCATAGGGCTTTAAAAATAAATTTACTGGAGTCTGCACTTCTGCAGTGTCTAACATAACACCAAAATGTTAACAACTGCAAGTACATCCACCTGCACACAAAAAGCAGTGTTCTAAGGGGTGTAATTTTTACAAAAATAAAATTTCATTTAATTGTTTCATTGTGTTACAGATACTGAGAAGATGTAAAAATTGCTAATGAACCTAGTTGAAAATAGATTTGTTATAATTTAATTTTTTATCCATAAAAATTCATTAGTGATAATAAATTTTTTCTAAGTGTATCTATTTCCATGACATTGAAATTTCCATGACATAGAAATGTTACAACATTCTTAATTCAATAATTGAATAATAAAAGGCACTTTATTATACCCTGCACTACTTCATGTGCTAAAGGATTGATAAAAATCAAATTAATATATTTTGTGTGTCTTTCTTTTCTGTTCACAGATAAATTTTAGATTTTCATTACACTTTGTACACTTAAAGATATTTGTGCTTTTACATATATTTCCTAATTTACCTAATTGGAAAATAATTAGTAAAATTTAAGAACAAATATTGCATATTTAATAGGACTATTAACAAAGGTTGCTTAAATATGCATGTTTATAGCTAAAAATAACATGATAGGAATGAAAGAAATAAGTTGGGAAATTAAAATAAAATCTAGTTACACCAGTCTAAAAACAAAAGATCTGAAAATAATGATTTCCACTAAATGTTCCTCCCTATGAAGAAAAAAATTCAACCTCTTTTACCTCCTTTTTTGTTGTTGTTGTTGTTGTTTTGTTTTGTTGAATCAGAAGGAATAAAAGTAGGACCAGTGCATTTAACTAAAATTTTTTAATTTATTGTTATTTTCCATGTGACATCTTGCCTTTCCAAGCAGTAATCTCACAGTGACTACATAAGACATTACACTTGAAATTACGATTATTATTATTATGATACTTTTTAAACTATGAATCTGAGAAGGAAGAGCAGTGCAGGATGCATATATCTTGCTGCTACTCTTCTGATATTGTAAAGTCCAAAAATCTAAAAATAAATACAATTTTAGAGGTAATTTTGACTTAGTGAGGTAAAAAAAGCTTCAAAATATCCCAAACAACTACTGTGTGTGTGTGTGTGTGTGTGTGTTTGTGTGCTTGTGAGTGCGTGTCTGTGTGTCTGTGTGTGTGTATGTGTGTGTGTGTGTAAAATCATAGATGTCTTTTTAACATTTGAAGACTGAATGTGAAATCAAGTGTGTCAATTACTTTGGATGAGGCAAATTGTCACAGATTAAACTATTCTTCACTGGAGAGACCCTATCTGACAGATTATACAAACATACAAATGTGGCTACATTCAAAACATTTTACTACATGTCTCTTGCCTCTTGTGTGAGAGTTCACTATAGACTTTATCAGACCTAGGATTTATACTTGTTCAAAATTCTAGGAAAGCAAATCATTTCCGTTTAGTCAAATTGTCCCAGTGACTGAAGTGCTAGAACAAATGAAGCAGAATTCAAGCAAACATGAATAGAACCTCAGAATAGCAATCCAGTATTATTACACATATGCCTGTTTACAAAAAAAGACATGTTGTAAGATACAAAGAGAGATCAATAACAAAGTTCAACTGAGTAACAATGTCAATAACCTATTACCTGAATGTTTTCTCATTTTCTATCTCAGCGGATAGACCGAGTTAAAGTGGCACAGATCATCATGTCGTTCCTCATGCTGGTGACACTATATGTTACACAAAAAGAAAAAAGCTTTTATCATGTAAATAATTCCAGCTTATCTCTGATTAATTGACTTAAACTGAGGCAAGCGTAATTCATCATGCCTCTTTGTTCATGTTTTCTAATGTTTAAAATATTCAAGAAAATTCCTTTAAAACTACTATCACAATGTAAAATTTAAAACTATTTAAAATAAAATTTTCAATTTCAAATCTTACATTTCGGATTCCCTTTATAACAAATCAATTGTAGCAAACTTTGGGATAATGTAAGATATGCAGAGTATGAAGAAATTGATATATTTTTATGTCTTAGGAAAGATTGAAAAATTAATTTAAAGAGTCTGAGTTTCTATCCATATTACGTTTGACATTATCATATTTATAACACCATTATTCTGGCTTTCCCAATTACACTATGGAAATTTTGCTTTCCTTATCTAAAATGACAATACTTGTAGTTAGACTGCTTCTCTATCTTCAATGACATAATGAATTTCATGCCCAGTACCTCATAATATAAACTCCCTAATAAAGGATGAGCCTGAAACAATGGAGTGTTATGATAGAAGAAAATGCCATTAATGTCGATTAGGTTGCATTTAGTTTTGGATTGTTTCACATCTTGCCATTAATATTTCCTTTAAGGTGGCGTTCACTGCGTTATAATCCTGGGTTGAAAACCATCACTTGCAGCAATGTTGTAACAAGCATCCTGCAAGGATTCACTTGCAGCTATATTGTAACAGCCATGCAGCAATGATTGTCTGGGATTACTTTCTTTACATCCAAAAGTAAAACTGAGTTTCTACCTGCCTGACTCTATTCCAAAGTCTACAAGCTCTAACTGGGTCATAGCACTGATCACAAGGAAGAGAGAGAATATGTCCTTTTCTTTATTGTAGCATTTCCTCTTGCATACTTGAAGTATTTGAAAACATTCTTTGTTCATGCCAGCTAAAGAGGTTACTAAATTTGACCCAGTTATTTAAAAAGTATAGTAATTACTTCTGATACTTTCCATAAAAGATTTCTTACTTTCAGAAGAGACAAACTGAATTGTGGATCAACTTTTTTATACATAGCAATCCCACTTATTCCTTTTCTTTTAGAGAAAATAAGAAATCCCACCACAGGGTACAGCAAGAGTTCACTGATTTAGCATTGGCCTAGTGGTTCTATCCTGAATAAGGGTGGGGCTGCTAAAGTACTACCACTTCAATAGTGACAGTGATATATGGTTGTGAAATATGGCTCTCGGAAGATCTTCTAACAGCACACATACCATTGTCTGCATTGCAGGTGCTTTGAGGGGATCAATAAGAAATACATTTTTAAATATTTCTAAAATAAGAGCAAAAGAAGCCAGGTAAAAGATCGTTCAGTTGTCACCTATATCTTTGCAAAGCATTGGTCATCTGATGCAGGGATATAATGGCAGGTGAAAGTGCATCATGAGAAGTTACATTTATATCACATGATTTTCCCACAAATTCCAAGACTATACACATAGGAGCATTATATTCTTTCTTCAACTAGGTCCAATGTCTTTGGACAAGTTGTTGTCACAACCAAAACTTCTATCTGCAGTCAGGTATTTCTTCATGTTTATATACACCGTGGAACTCGGATGTGTTACATTTGAGAAGCTTAAGAAGAGGAGAAGCCTTGTGAAGTACAAAATGGAAAACTAATGATGTCCAACAAGAATAGCATACTGTGCTAAATATCTGATTGAAAACCATGTGATTTGTTTTTCCAGAAGCGATTATACTTCATGACCATTTTCTCAATAATTTGAAAGATTTTCTTTGTACTCAGGAGCACGACATATTATTTTGAAGTATTTGGATATAAGGCAGCTCTTTATGAGAGACAGAGTTACTTCATAGTTGCAAAGGCCATTGGTCTTTCTTTAGAACAGTGACTACGGATTGAAAAATGCAAAGCCCTTTGCTCTCCCCGGTTATATTTCCTCTTGGTTAATGGCATAAAGCAGTGAACTTTTCTGAAACTCTGCTTGTTTTCTGACCTCCAGCATGACTCCGTAGCCTGGTGTTTGGTTGTTTGAGTTCATAACAACGGTATTCAGATATATGGACATTAAAGTGAGTAGATGTCATTTTCACAGCATAGTATCTCCAACTGCAGTAATTTTTCAGTAAAATCAGGAACAAGAGTACATTGTAAAAAAAAAAAAAAAGTGGTCAAAATCCCAAATCTAAAAGAAGGAAAGTATTTGTGATTATGAAGACATGCATAGCAGGTTTGTATTTCTTTCCCCCTTTTTGAATCTGAATCTAGCCATGCAGAGGAATCCAACCCACTGAATATGTTCTAAATATTTTCTTCTAAATCATTTCAAGTGCCTCGTTAGCACTGTAGGTCTCATAAATCTGTTCACACAAAAATTTCCAAGTTGTTGCTTTTGTTATTAAATTATGATTTTATAACATTGAAAATGCTTTAGTGGTTGTTATATTTAGGCCACCTGTGTTTCCATGACTCTAGAATGACTTTTTTAAGAAAAGAATATATATGTATATATACATATATATCACATATAGGTACTACATATATACAATATAGTATATTAGTATCTATCATCTAAATATTAATGTTTATTTGTCAATCATGGGGACTATAAGCATCAATTCTCAACTTTGGTAAGGCTCAGAAGGGGCAGTTTTATCATGGTATATGCATATGCTTCTTGATCAAGATGGAAATAAGACATTCACCTTTCATCTTTATCTTTGCTTTCTCATTGTTTCAGATTGAATGAGGAACATAACATAAATTAATTTATTTCATTAGTAAAATGTCTTTTTTCTTGCTGGTCTCTTTCCTCTAAATTTTGGCAAGGGCCACCTGAAAGGTCATTGACTTCAGAACTTCATTTATGGTAAAAGAAATTTGAGTTTATTTATCTTATTATTTTATGTGTATGGGTGCTTTCCCTGTATATATGTGTGCATACTATGTGCATGCATGCTGTCAGAAAGGTTAGAAGACTGGTCAGATACTCTGGTGCTGGAGTTACAAGCCAAGTTAGCCATCCTATGCAAGGTGGGAATTGAACCCAGGTCCTCTGCAATAGTTACAAATGCTCTAATCCGGAGAAACAGTTCTCCACTCAGAGCTCAAATCCTTTAAAAAACAATTATTAAGGCCAGGGAGATGAGTCAGCCGTCTAAGGCTTTTCCTGTCAAGCCTGTGCACCTGACTTTTTATGCCCAGAAGAGACAGACTCTGACATGTTTTCCTGACTTTTACATGCTTGTGGTCATACATGTCTACCCGCACTCACATATACAAATAAAGTAATATAATGAAATAATTTTTAAAGATGAAAAGAGACAGCAAGTGAGTCCTTTATTTGGTCCTCCTTTCTAATGTCATATTTGGAGAAACTCAAAGACAGCTACCGAAACAGAATCAAATTGTAACTTTTGTAGTAGTAGTAGCAGTAGTAGCAGTCGTCATAGTGGTTGTTGTTTGGTATTCACATCCAGGAGAAGAAATATTTTCAAGAAATTTCATTTTTTCCTTACGTTTTATTTATTTCTTCTTTGATCTTCAAAACTCTAAGTAATCTATTAAGGAAGCAAAATAAAGGCATCTAAACACAAATTCTTATAGGTGTATGTGTTTCTCTGACACACAGTGCCACAGCATGTGTTTGGGAGAAACCGTGAATGATGTTAGAATTCAATTTAAGAGCCTATGAAAAGAACTAGCCTGTTAAAAATAAACCTATAATGATCAATCGGGTTTCTGCCTTCCTTAAATACTTTTACTGTTGCACTGGCTTAGTCATTTGCATGCAATGAAGTCCCCAATTATTATCTGCCCTGCTGTTCTGCACTCTCGCCGATTGTCAGTTTTCAGTTTTGAAATGTACTGCGTGATGTGAAAGGCGTCATTCTTTCCGCCACTGGTCTGTGGAGCTGCTATGCTTTCTGACTTCCTCAGGCTTTTCTTGTTACAAAGTCAGCTCTAATAGTAAAGCTGTACTTTTGGTTTTCTAAGCACTCACACTGCGAAAGAATTCACTGAGGTCTTTCTTATGTGTAGCAGAGTTTATTTCTTTCTGTTTTCCACTTAGGATATTGAAAATGCTTATATTAACATTTGCCTTTAGCCAAAAAAGAAAATTACATTTTGTTTTGTTTCTTGAAAATGGAGCTACTTTTATCCCCATTGAGACTCATGACTGGCGCTGATTTTTATTTCCCTTCATTATCCAACCAGCATCTTAAACAATTTATTTAAACTAAAGCAAAAGAACCTTAGGTTTTGAGCCTATAATTCAGGGCTCCGTGACACAGCTGCTGCCAACCACATAAGTCACTCAACTGTGGCCTTCCAATGTCAGAATCTGATGGCTTATATGAAACAAAGTGAAACATCTTATTCATATTGATTATGTTATGGACTGATAAGATGCTATAGTATATTACATACAATATGCTATTGAAAATCACTGGATGTGTCGTTTTGTATTTTAAATGAGAACTGTAAAGAAAATTTCTAGTTACACATGTGATTCTTGTAATCTGTTTTAACAGAAAGGCTCATGTACATGACTGATAGATAGAGATAGATAGATAGATAGATAGATAGATAGATAGATAGATAGATAGATAGATAGACAGAGAGACAGACAGAGAGACAGACAGAGAGACAAAGAGAGACAGAGACAGGGAGAGAAAATGAGTTTTGGAAGGTATATATTATATCTGCATGCAAATGTAAATAGCCATACAGAGACATACACATATTCCATTCTTGAGAATGTGTAAAAAGCATGTTTCTTACCCATTCTTAATAGTGTGCTATTAAGTAGTATTCTTTGTGTATTAGTGTAAGAGTGTGTAAGTAGACATGCATGCATGTATGACTGCTTGATTATAAAGACCAGAGGACAATTTCTGGTATATTCCCACAGGAGAGTTTCACCTTAACATTACAGTTATGTTCTTTTTCAGAACCTAGAGCAGGCAAGTATGAGTAGCCTACAAGTACCAGTGATCCTGATAGATCTGTACCAGAGTTACAGACAGAAGATACTGTACCTTGATTTTCAGATTCTAGATTCATATTTATAGGCAAGCACTTTAGCATCTCTCCAATCACAAAAGGCATAGTTGGACAGAACATGTATTTGCCATATATCTGTTAATAATGTTTCTGTTCTAATTAATGTTCTTATTGTTTGTATATAATTATTATTATATGTGTATGATTTTCTCTCAGCAATTCTTAGGTCACATTTATGCCCCCCATTAACTATAGGCACTAAGTTTGCATCATAGACCTACTTAAATTCCTTCACTGAAACTCTGGTCCATTTATCCATCATTCCCCTACCCCCACCTCTGTCTGGTAACGGAATTTCATTTCGTGCTTTTATAAGTCTGAATACTTTATATAGTAAAGAGAAGTGACATCTTACAATATTTGTCTACCCCCTGTACTTAGTCACATAATAGAAAGTCTTCCAACTTCTATTCTGATTTCTCCAGTCAAGACTTTAAGTCTAATTTATAATTTAGTGTGTGTTTCCTCACTGAACTCTGCCCGATTTACGTTTTACTTCTAGTCTAGTCCACTGATGATGTTTATTTTTAAAATATGGAAAGACATTGTTATTAATCAAGATGTTAGATTGGTTACATATTTTTAAGACTTTGCTTTCAATCATATGTATGTATATATGTGTGCTTGTTTTGTATATGTTTAATTGTATGAGTGGAGGTATGTACAGACCTAATGGTTTAGATCCCAACAGAGCTGGAGTTTGGGTGGTTGTGAGTAGCTCAATGTGGGTTCTGGAAACTGAAGTTAAATCCCATTGAACATCAGTATATCGTCTTAGGTAACATAGCATCTCTCTGCTCCAGTTTGCTTCACATTATAATCCAACGACTTTTTATTTACAACTCTCTACACCCCCCATAACCACTTCCTACTTCCTATTTGTATTAGAGTTTTTCAAATACATATGTTTTAGACATTTAACAAGAGATAAATCCAGGAGAAACAGTGCTAGATAGGCATATCAAATAATCTAACAACTACTTAACCTGTAGCCTCATAGTAATCTGTTCGGTTTCATGGGATTTTGATTATTTGTCTGTTTTTGGTTTTGTTTTGTTTTCTATTTACCTATAGGTAGCATATAACCAACTCTCTGGAGGATTGAAAGTAAAATCTCTTGAAACTGAACGGTCAGACTGTGATAAGAAAACTTGTAAGGCAGGGCAGTGGTAGCGCAAGCCTTTAATCCCAGCACTTGGGAGGCAGAGGCAGGTGGGTTTCTGAGTTCGAGACCAGCCTGGTCTACAGAGTGAGTTCCAGGACAGCCAGAGCTATACAGAGAAACCCTGTCTTGAAAAAAAAAAAAAAGGTAAAAAAAAACTTGTAAGAACTATGTATTTTGTAGTCGTAAAATTACAAATTGAAATTGGTTTAAGTCGAAAAAGATTTCCAAACATTCTTTTTTTCTAAAAATAATTCTGCTAGCCATTACCAAATTTTATGGTTTAAAATAAGAAGGCTTGATGACCCAGGCTCAGGCAGGAGTGGGTGGGTGGGTTGGGGAGCACCCTCATAGAGGCTGGGGCAGGGAGGAGGGGATCGGGGCTTGTGGAGGGGAAACTTGGAAAGGGGATAACAGCTGAAATGTAAATAAATAAAATAAACAATAAAACGCCTGAGGAATACAATTTAATTAATCAGAAAAAAAGAAAGAAATTGAGAATACTACTAAATAGAACAATACTAAGACAGGATATAAAGCATGGCTTTAGCATAGTCTCAAGAATGGACATCTTGTTGCAGAAAAAAATCAGGAACAAAATATGAAATTTGCTACATATTTTTATGTAGTTTTTTCATCTAAAAGGCATTATGCATTCTATGTTTCCAATCAAACATGTTTTTCAATCTCAGAGAAATCCAGGAGCTGCTCTCAAAGAAAGAATTCAAATCCCTGTCTTTCCTGGTCTCTACCTTGTCTTCCTTAACTTGAATTTAAGAATTCAGTGCTCTTGAGCAGTACATTGTACAATGTTTATTTTCAAAGGAAAATATACACTTATTCCCCATAATTAAGTATCAGGTCATTAAAATATTTTTTATCATAAATGTGTTGGATGCTCACTTTATGATAGCATATCCATAATCATATTTTTTATGAAGACATTATATTTTGTGCAAGTTTTGATGTGTCAGACATTATAGTCTGAACTTGAAGAAACCGTGAATGATTATCCAATTTTTGTGAGATTCATCAAAATGTAAAGTGTTGCAAAACAAGACAGCAATGGTATACTAGTTTAAAGAAATATTTTTTTTTTTTGCAACGTACCCATGTAAAATAGAAAATTCAATTGGTATTCTAGAGTCATTTCTTTAGTGAAAAAACAGAAAGGTCAAAAACTTCTGGTGACAGGAGAAAAGGTAATCCTTTTGTAAGTTCTAAAAGATGACCCTTACAACCACAAATTTCAATTAAGGGAAAGGTTAGGGGGAGGTTGCTGTCTTGAAGTCTTCAGTGACATAATGCCAGGAGTTATATTTCAGGATGTTTTATATGAATAGGAAATGCTTTCTATTTAATTGTAGCTTCTTTATCTTACATCTGAAAGAGTTTGTCATATTGTAAACAAAACTTATATGACATACAGGCATATTAAAACTATTCTATTTATATATCACCAAGTGAACAGAGTTATTATGGCTCAAAAGTTACAAAAGCGTTTCATACATTTTATCTGATAGAGTATCAAATAAATATTGGAAGCTTCTATTTGTTTGTGTGTTTAATTTTTGCACCAAAGCTTAGTCTGAAAAGTAAAGGAACACGAGGTGTGGACTTCTTTAATACATTACTTTGATACAGAACTAATTATTCTCTAGTATCTATGAACAATGTATTTGCATCTCTCTATGTATTTGACATTTTTCATATACTTTGTGAATAATTTAGTGATATTTACCATTGTCAAAAAAAAACCCATTTTTTTTTTTTTTGTGACTGTATGAACTCACTCACTGTTCCTCACACATCTTTACTGTATAAAGAAGCCAAACAGAGAGATTGCCTGTTTCCTCTGCAGCTTTCTCAGGTTCTCCTTGGTAGTTTAGTTCTCAACAGTTCAGCCAAGTCTATGTTACTGTGTATAATAATTGCATAAGTGTTAATGCCACTTTGACTGCAGAAATTATCCTGCATCCCTTTTGCCATGTACAAAGCACACTATGATTCTCAGTAATAATTTGTTTATCAAGTGATGATTTTTCTGTAAAACGAATTTCAATTTTCTTTATAATTATTATCTATAATAATAACAATAACTATTATTATTCATTTCCTTTTTCACTTTACATCCTTCTCACCGCCGTCATCCTGGTTATCCCTTTCCATGATCCTTCCCCATCCCCTTCTCCTCTGAGTTGGTGGGGAACCCCTGGGTAAAGCCTACCTTGGCACATCAAGTCTCTGTGAAGCTACACACATCCTCTCCCATAGAGGCCAGACAAGGCAGCCCAGTTAGAAAAACATATTCCACAGACAGGCAACAGCTTTCAGGATAGCCCCAGCTCTAAGGATTCAGGACCCACCTAGGGACCAAGCTAACACTTCTTCTTACATATTTGCAGGGAGGCCTAGTTCTTTGGTTGGTGGTTCAGTCTCTGAGAATGGGTACAGGTTGGTTGATTCTGTTAGTGTTCCTGTGGAATTCCTATCCCCTTCAGGGCCCACAATCCTTCCTCTTATTTTTCCAGTCAAGAGTCCCAAAGCTCCTTCCACTGTTTGGCTATGAGTGTCTGTATCTGTCTGAGTCACCTGCTGGGTGGAGCCTTTCAGAGGGCAGCTATGCTAGACTACTGTCTGCAAGCACAACAGCATATCATTAATAGTGTTTTAGAAAAATAATTTTAAAAAGAAGAGTTCTACTGAGGTACAGGTCAAGGAATAGAAATTTCTGGCTACTTTAGTATAGTCTTGTTTTACTACCTAATACTTTATCTTAACAGATTCATTCAAGAATCTATGTACTTTCTTTATTTTATTTAATACGCCTGCTTATCCAAATGCTGAATTTATATTGCTTCCTGGCACATTCCTTCTCTAATAAGAAATGGCACAATACTCCAAACCAGCTGGGATACATCCATCTAAGGAGTGAATAGATTAATAAATGTTCAATTAAAACATCTTTTCAGATATTAACTGTACAAATTTCAAAGGTATGAATAAACACTACTGAACAGTGTTAAATACAGTAGCTGTGATGATAAAAAAAAATTGGAGACTCTAAAATGTGGGGTTTTTATACTAGATAGTTTGCCTGAACTTTTCTTATATTTGTATCAGAACATAGTATGATGCCTTTATCAATAGAAGAATAGCAATAGAATTGATGATCTTCCTAAGTAGATAATAAATTCATATAAACAACTGTAAATGTGTCTATATTAGCATTAAAAAAATCAGGGGAAAAAGAGCATCATGAGAATGTAGCTAAGACACATGTGGAATCAAAGGTACTCATGAAGACACATTATACATTATTAAACAAAATGAAGGCACACTGATTGGACTTTAAATTATCTTAGAAAAGGCAGCTAGCCCTACATTACATAGAGCTATGTGTCTATTAAGAGATAAAATTGACAGATAATTATTCTCTCCACTGACTATTTCATGATTAGAGATATTTTAATTGGTACTCTCAACTGCATTAAACTTGTGCTTCCATAGCATCTTAATCCCAAAGCCATCATTAGGAGATGTGTTTAGTAAGCATGGGAGATGTGGAAGTCAACTAGGAAACTTGTTATGAGATAGAATCAGTTGTTGATGATTTAAAAGGTGATTTATTACATAGAGCTCTTGAATACCTGAAGTGCCAGACATAAAACTGAATATTTTCTGTGTAATTACACCAAATAATTATTAATGACAGATTTATTCAGCAACACTTAGACCAGCCTTCTGGGTAATCTGGCAGCAGAATTGGTGGAGGTTGTCTACAGTCTAAAGGAACCTGATGATACACTTGTAGAAACTGAAAACTAACTTAGTTCTCAAAGCATAGTCTTCTTTCTTCTTTCTTTATTTTTTATTTATTTTATTTTTTTAGAGAAAATTTCTCTCCCTCACAAATTAGAGACCTTTCTTGCTTCTCTGGAAAACTGCCCCCATTTTTCTCTCTTGGATATTTCACAACAGCCGCACAATGAAGTAATTTGAGCATTTACAAACTTGATACAATGCCTCATTCCTCACATCCAAGTCATTTAAATTCTTTCCTCAGCGCCTGCTTCTCCCAGATTGTGTCCAAGTTTAGCAATGGAGACCCGAAAGTTCAGTGATCAGCTGAACTTTTGACTCACATAAATGACTTTCAATAAATTTAATTAAATTTATATTAGCAGATTAGACCTAGGCAGAAATATTTCCATTTCTGTTATTAGAAAAATATCTCAAGTCTAAGGATGGAAACCATTTTTACCTTTAACTGGAGCATGTTTTGCCTTAATTAGATCCCAACTATTTTTAGGGCTTCCAGACTCTCAGTGATGCAAACAAGGTTTGGGTTTGAATTTTTAATCCTGCAAACACACACACACACACATACACACACACAACAAAATAAAATGAGGGCAGCATGCGTTGTTCATGCTCCCCACACTTCTTTTCTGCCTATATTGTGTTTATCTTCATATATTGAAAAGTATCCCCTTTTAGCCAGTGAAATGCAAATGTGCCGAAAAGTTTGAATTTTTCATTCCCTTCACAAGCCTTCTTGCTGAGTTTAGAGGTGTCCCTGGAATCTGTGTCATGATTGTTTATCAGGATTATTTTGTCTAGTGAAATGGTGTAGCACTGTTAAGCGATAATAGTTCAATTCCAATTTAGTTTACCTCAAATAATTTCCTATATGTTTATAATGTTGCTTGATAAAGTAGACTTCTCCAAAAACATAAATAATGCACTCTTAGCTTCATTTCTGTAGCTTGGTGATCACTAAGAATTGGAAGGATGCACACACATACACACACACACACACACACAAACATACATATATACATACATACATACATACATACATACATACACACACAGAGAGGAGGGGGAGAGAACTGATATTTAACTGGAATAAACTATGAACTTTTTTCAGTCTGTTTCTAAAACAGTTGGTATATTCATTTGAGTTAGTTTATAATTTAAAAAAGAGTAGAAATTTTTGCATGTTTAATTTTTATTTTTTAATCTCATGTATATTATGAATACTCTCAATGGTTACCTTCATTATATGTTAACAACTTACAGTTAAAAACTTAATTATAGAAGTATACTTAAAACTCATGTTATTTTGTTATGCTCCATCAGTATTTCCAACGATTCTACTTAAGCAATGAAACTGACCAAGAACATTCACTGAATAGAAATAGCAAGTGAAGGTCATCGAAATCATTCACATGTATTTTGGTTTTGTGGTCACTGTGTTTGTTTATTTTAGAGATAGTACTATATGCTAACATTGTATATTAGTAAGGAGGAGTTTGTGAGTTTAAGATAAAATCAGTGATTGGGTTACTTCACTCAGGATGATATTTTCTAGTTCCATCCATTTACATAAGAATTTATCTAATTCGTTGTTTTTAATAGCTGAGTAATATTCCATTGTGTAAATGTACCACATTTTTTGTATCCATTCCTCTGTTGAAGGGCATCTGGGTTCTTTCCAGCTTCTGGCTATTATAAATAAAGCTGCTATGAACATAGTGAAGCATATGTCCTTGTTATATGTTAGAGCATCTTCTGGGTATATGCCCAGGAGTGGTATAGTTGGGTCCTCAGGTAGTGATATGTCCAATTTTCTGAGGAACCGCCAGACTGTTTTCCAGAGTGGTTGCACCATCTTGCAATCCCACCAACAATGGAGGAGTGTTCCTCTTACTCCACATCTTTGCCAGCATCTACTATCACCTGAGTTTTTGATCTTAGCCATTCTGACTGGTGTGAGGTGGAATCTCAGGGTTGTTTTGATTTGCATTTCCCTGATGACTAAGGATGCTGAACATTTCTTTAGGTGCTTCTTGTCATCCTGAGTGAAGTAACCCAATCACAAACGAACATACATGGTATTCACTCACTGATTATTGGACTTTAGCCCAGAAGCTTGAAATACTCAAGATTCAACTCACAGACCACATAAAGCTCATGGAGAATGAAGACCAAGTGTGTGTGGTGGTGGTGGGGGGGCTTCAGTCCTTCTTAGAAGGAGTAACAAAATACTCAAGGGAGCAAATATGGATACAAAGTGTAGGACAGAAACTGAAGGAGGGGCTGTCGGCAGACCATTCCACCTGGGTATCCATCCCATGTGCAGTCACCAAAGGCATGTCAGGAAGTACATGCTGACAAGAGCCTGATATAGCTGTCTCCTTAGAGGTCTGCAAGAGTCTGACATATTTAGAGGCAGATGCTCACAGCTAACCATCAATCTGATCATGGGGTTCCCAATAGAGGAGTTAGAGTGAAGACTGAAGGAGTTGAAAGGATTCGCTACACCATGGGGAAAACAACAATACCAACCAACCAGAGCCCCAGGGTCTAAACCACCAGCCTGGGAGCGCTTAGGGAGGGACCCATGGCTCCAGCTATATATGCAAGGGAGCTATATATAAGTGGGAGAAGAGATCCTTGGTCCCATGAAGGCTGGACGTCATGTGGGGGTATTCAAGGGTGGGGAGGTGAGGTACGGGGGAGGGTAGGTGGGGGTACACCATCATAGAAGCAAGAGGAGGGGGGAAGGGATAGGGAGTTCCTGGGAGGGAGGGGGAAATGGGGTAAGGGGAGAACATCTGAAATGTAAATAATATTTCCAATAAAAAAATAAAGTCACATTAAAAAAAAACAGATAAAATCAGTGAAGAAAAAAATGTAACTGATTTGTGCATTTTTTTCCCCTAACATCTTTCTTCATCTGTGGTCAGTTCTGCACTCTCCAACAACAACAATAACAACAACAACAAAAACAAAGAAAAAGCAAAACAAAAAGAATAAAACCAACACTGTTTCTACCTGCTTTAAGGGACAGAAATGTGACTCATGTCACAGTGTAAAGGTACTTCTCAAGTGTGTCTCCCGCAACACTAACGGCCTAGGCTGCTTGTCAAAATGCATCGTGCCAAGAATAAAATAGTCCTCTTCTTTTCACTGAAGTTACAAAACCAGTCTCTCCATGCATGATATCATCAATATTGTGGTACAGAAGATCACAGAAAGCAGTTAAAGCTTTGCTAATATGTCAAAGGCACCGCAAATATTTGAGATCAAGTAGCTTTAGCAACACTTATAGGCGCCTCGCTGAGAGCTAAAGTATCCAGTTCTGTTTATAAATGGGGAAGAAACTCTGTATCTGTTTGTCTACCTTAAGTGTCCTTAGGGACTATATGTTAAATTTAATGGTAAATAATATATTTTATTATATATTAATACAAAATCAAAAAGCATCACAATTAAACCTTGCATGCAAACAGTATCATGGGAAAACACTTGAAATATTTTAAAACTTGAGTGCCATTATGAACAAGAAAATGATCTCTGCAATTCAAAAACTTTGAAAGTAACATTAATGATATACACTAAAATAGGACCTATAATTTGCCTATATTGAATTAAGAGTCCTGTTATCAACAGTGGTGAATTTCCTTATTTTATTTTAGAGAGGCTTAAATTAAGACTATGTGTTGATAGTTCATCATAGCACAAACTGTTCAGTATATTAATGTCTAAACAATTTAAAATATTGTATCCCAGTATTTCTTTATCTTGTAACCGGCATTACAATGCATTTGTAAAATGTTTCCTAATGAAAGCTGATTGTAGGTTTGTCTCCAGCCACTAATTTCCAACTAATGAGTATGAAGAAAAACATTTAAATATCAATTCAGAGAATTGATTGTGTCTTTTAATCCTAGGACATGGTGATAATTGATTAAATAGTAATGTATATGACAAGATTTTCAAAATCCAGCCTGTTATTAGATCTATTAAGTGTGTAATATTCAAAATTAATTCATTATATCACAATTATAATCAATGGTTATTAGCAGTTACTTTTTTACTCTGATTGATTTGTGACTTGATCAGAAAGTCCTACTTGCCAGATCAGTCAGTCTTTGCACTGTTTCTGAATTTTGGTGGTCGCTAAAAATGGAAGTTCCCCTATCCAGATCCAATCTTACATAAGTTGTATGAGTGGAAGGGAGGCTGTGTGCCTTTATAATTTATGTATTCAAATGTAAGTGAGTGTCTGCATGTCCACAAGAATAGAGGAAAGTGTGTATGCTTCTCTTCCCCTGAGGCAGGCTCTATCAATGAATGTGAAATTGACTGTTTTGGCAAGCAGAGCAAACCCAGAAGTCCTCTTTCCTCCAATCTCATAGCCGTGAGGTTGCAATTGTATTTGTGACAAAGTATTTTTTAGAATGGTGCAGGGTGTCTGATCATAGGTCCTCAGATTTTTGTAGCTTGTGCTGTTTTTAGAGAATCTCTATCCGCGGGTCTTGCAGGGAATTTTTTGGTTTGGTTAATTATTTTTTCATATAATATACTCTAATCATGCTTTTAATTTCCCCTTTTATTTATTCTTCTCTCATATTATATCCTGACTCCAGTTTCCCTGCACCCTACTCCTCCCTACCTTTCCTCTTTCCCAGACTCACTTCTCCTCCATTTCCCTTCAGAAAACTGCAAGCCTTCCAGAAATATCAACCAAACGGTACATAGCATGTTAGAGTAAGAGTAGGAATATACCATAATAAAATTCGAGGCAACCAAATAAAAGGAAAAGAACCTTAAAGCAGGCAAACGAGTCAGATACAGCTCCTGTTCCCACTGTTATGAGTCCCACAAGAACACCAAGCTACACAACCATAACATATATACACAGAAAGAGGACCAGGGTCAAACGTCTACAAGCTCTCTGATTGTTGATTCAGTCTCTGTGAGCTCCTATGAGCCCTGTTTAGCTGATTCTGTGGGCTGTGTTCTTGTTGAGTCCTGAACCCCTCTGACTACTACAACAGGATTCCATTAGATCCACCTAATAATGTTTGCCTGTGGATATTTGCATTTGCCATTATTAGTAATGTAGCACAATATCACTAAAAATCAACTCATTGATTTTTTTTTTTCAGTCATGTTAAGTTCTATCCTAGCTCTCTGGGATATCCAGCCTCTTGTTTCTGGGCCTCCATGAAATATCAGATGTGGACTCCCTCTCCTGGCATGGATGTCACTTTGGAAGAATAATTGGTTGGTCATTGCCACAAGTTTTGTGTCACCATTACCCAAGCATATCTTTCAGATAGGACAAACTGTAGATAGAAGGCTTTTTTTTTTTTTTTTTTTTTGGCTGGGTTGGTGTATCTCCACTGGAATCCTTTCCTACTTACAGAAGACCACAGGTTCAGGATTCCTATTCATTGCTGAGAGTCTTCTCCATGGTCATCCTCATTTATTCATTGGAGTTTCCATTGTGCTAGACTATTACCTTGCCCCTGAAATGCCCTCTAATTTTAACTTAAATCATGTTGATTTTAGTTAGTTATAGAGAAGCCCCACACATTTATCTTCCTTTGCATTCATTTATTATTGCTACATATCCAGCAAATCAAATATTTACTTAGCTTTTGAAGAATTGTTGTTTTCATTTGAATATATTTATAATATAAGTACATTTTACAAATTAAAGAAAATATATTTCTCAAATTTATAAGTTATATATAGCCAACTAAGTCTTTGTCTTGTCTGTAATTCAGTACACTGTGATTAATACAAATGCTATCATTGTTGGTAATAATAAAAGCATCTAAATAATAAGCTGACTACTTGATTTCAGCTTCGTTGTTACATGTTTCATAATTCTAACATACCCATAACTAAAGGATAGACACATTTTTAGGCTGGAGAGGCGCATCTGCGGTTATGTGCACTCTACAGCTCTTGCATAGAACCTATTTTGATACTAGGCTCATCACTCTTTATAATTCCAGTTCTCTTAGTACTTCTCGTTCCTCTTCTAGCCTTGTAGAAACAAGATGACTACTACGTACATGCAGACATACCTGCATAACACTTAACAGAGAAACAAAGTAAAATTTTAAAATAACAGACACAATTTGAAGACTATTTTTAATCATTTCTCATAAATGGTTGTTCATATCTGCAGGTTGGAATCCTAGAACTATAGTTTAATTCTGATTTTTCTCTTGTGTTTGACTTTCAAGTTATTTTCTCCTTTCTACATTTCCCCAAAATATCTGGAATAATCTTCTATTTTTCTAACCTCCATTCTTGCCTCCCTGTTATATGTACTGATTTCATCTTTTCACTATGTTGTGACTATGCTTTTATTCGCTAAAACATATCTCTGTGCAGAATTTCTAACTTGGACACATGAAAAATATTTAATAAAATTGATCACATAGTTCCATTATTTAAAATGTTAACTTTTCTTATTCCCTCTATGTAACATTTATGATTATCAAAATGACTTCTTTTCTAAATTATGTATTGTAGTTACAACGAGAGTGCCCTTCTAAATGTATGTGGAATTATGCTTATAAGTGTAAAGCAATATACATTCAATTGAAACTCTACCGTCAATATGAATTTACATCTCTTTCTTGATCTAGGATTAAACTATTCATCTGCTTTCTGACGTTAGCTTGCCATGACAGCTATGTACAACTCCTAATCAAATCATAAGGGTAAACAATCTACACAGTGTGCAGTATTGTCTACCTTTCCATACCTTAGGTAGCATAGCCAAAGCTTTATGATGGAATAATATACATCTAGATGTTGTTCACAAATAGAAGGTTACTGTATGCATTTGCAATTGTTTCAGGTGCTTCAAGATAAACTTTAAGGTAGGTGAAGTGAAAATACACAACATGTCAAGGACATGGTACATTAAAATTTTGATGGGTTTGTCGGGATTTAATTCTATCATAAGTCAAGGTATATATATATATATATTTCCTTTATGTGAAAGCTAGCTTGATGTCAACTCATATCCATATAAGGATATATTATTTGTATTCAACATCACATCATTAGCCTCTAACACTGCTACTGAAACCTGGCATTAGGTCTTCTCATAATCTAACAAGAGTCCAATTTATATGAGTGAGTGAATGAAAAAATGCTAGAATTATTACCCCAGATGCACAGGTGATCCTGGAAAGAGCTTTAGGTGTCATAATATCAAACTGGAGTTTAACCTTCTGACTCAGATTTAATGTTTTTCTAAATATAATGTGGCCTCACACTCCTCTGCAGTGGTAATTCTGTTTGCCCTTTGGAATTCTGAGTCAGTTCTCTTTCACCAAGGCCCCTCAAACTTCATTTAAAAACTAGCTGTAACCTTTACTATGTCTTTCTAATACTTCAAACTTTTCATTGTTTTCCTGTTGTCTTAGTAATTAACATACTATTTCCTCAGGATTCCAATTTGTCTTTCCCTTATGAAATTTCCCTTTGAAATTTGCAGCTATGGTAGGCTATATCTTTGTGTTTAATGCAAAACTATGTACCCTATGATACTACAGAGCTTTTACAAACTGATTTATGTATTATTATTATTATTATTATTATTATTATTATTTTACCTAACATTTATTTCTCTATCAAGTTAAAGTGCTTCATTCTAGGATAATCCCTGATCCCTTTTTTGGGCTCAATCTGCTTTATTTCCTCTTCAATTGTGATACTGAGTTTTTAATTTAACTAACTCACTGATGTTAACAACAACAAAATAAACCCTGAATTTTAAGGACTGTAGAGATGGCTCAGTGGTTAAAAGTTCTTTCTACTGCTCTTCCAGAGGTACCAGGTTCAATTTCTAACACCCACATGAAGCTCACAAGCATCTCTAACTACATTCTGGGATCCAATGTCATCTTCCAGTCTTTGTGGGCATCGGGCCCACAAGTGGTACACACACATATGTACAGACAAAACAACCATATCAATTTGAAAAATTAAAAGAAAATAGAATTAGATCATACTGTGTGGGTAAAGAGAGCATTCACAGAAGAAAAGAAAACTTAGCATGGCCTATTACATTTTGTGAGGGTTTAGATATAATCTTAATTTTTAAAATAATATTACACATTATTGGACAGAAAAAGAAGTCATAAGTGTTTAGGGAAAGCTTTAGATATAAAGAAATATTCAGCATGTCAAATATTGCATCAAGTATTATATATACTCTGCCCATTTTTACAAAAGCAAGGGAGTGTTATTTTTTGTTTTATTTTTCAAAAGCATTTTTCCCCTGAAAGAGCATAAGCACTAGGAGAGAAGTTGACTTTTGGAGCTAAGAGGGGAAAGAGACTCTTCTCGTGGGAGTGTTGTGAGGGAAATGACAGAAGCTCAGGCAATCAGAGATGCTGGGTGGGAGGGCAGGTGCTTCCAGGACAGATCCTCTGATGAATATGTAAGTGATATCATCATTTGTGCTCTGGAATAATAGGTTTCCATTTAAAATGAAATTAAAATATAATGAAGCAAATGTGGTGTCTGTCAAGTTCATTACAATAAAGTCCTAAATTTATTCACACTTCTCATTTTGATAATATCAAGATCAATAGTGTGCTTATAATTCTTGCCCCAAGTCTAATAAAGAAATACATGTACAAGTTTGTATGCATGTGTGTTTATATCTACTTACTTAAATCCAGTCAATAAAATTATATATTCTTTTCTCACATACAATAATCAGCTAAAAGTTTTAATGAATTCAAGTAAGTAAGTTAATGCCTACTGATATGGTTCAAACATGGAAATGAATCCTTATTTCTGGTCATCCATCTTATAAATGTTTATTTTATAGTAACATAAAATATATAATTACATAACTTGTTAGCTGCATATAAACATCAGAAATGAAATGTGACAGAAATCAATATTGCCATGATTTATTGCAGGATAAATATAAAAGAATAAGAAAACTAAGTCATATAAGTGATGTATTTCTATTTATTTTAATATTTTGATTGTGTTTCTTTAAAAATTATATTAGGTAAGTTATCCACAAATGTACATAAAATATTACTATGCCTGGTAACTTAATGTGCGTTTGACCTGAGACATTTATTTGAAAACTCATATTAAAGAAATTTGCTCAAATTTGTTTAATTTGACTTTCCAAAATAAGCAAACTTCTTTATTCTAAGCTGCTTTAGTCATGGCACACAGCATCTCAGGCTCAGCTGGGGATTCCTGGGGAATGAGACAAGTGCCATTAATTCACAGAATCCAAAGACATCCAGCATTCATTTAACATCTCACCACCACCATCAAACATACACATGTGTGGGATGGGAGCTTCCAAAGTATCTCCAAGCTCACTTTTTCTATCATTTGAATCAGGGAGTGAGCACAAATTCTACACTGCTGTGGGTTAGACAGATCTGGCAGGAAACAGAAGAGCATTAATTGTCTAAATTGTTAACTACCCTGTAATGACCATATAATGTTAACCAATCCATTATTTCTAATAGATACTGACTACTTCAAATTCCTTTCATATTTATCCTGCTGTTCTTTCCTTATCATCAGAAAATTTGGACGGCCTAACTTTTAGATATTGATTTCACATATTTTTCTTGGAGTAATAGGGACCATTTGGAGATGCAGGTTTTACTGGTGTCTTCGTGCAGTTTTCGTTTATTTAAAAACATTGTTGTTTATGTGACTTGATTGTATTTTGGGTTGCACATGACAGATTTTCGCTCATAGTAATCACTTCTGCCTACAGTAGCACATTGTCATCTCTTCATTTATCTGCTCTGTCAAATTGTTATCCTAGTGTTAAAAAATAACTTAAAATTGTCTAATTCTCCCTTTCCCCTGTCTCTTTATCCATAATGCCTCTTTTTTTTTTTATAGAATCCCAAGGCATTAGTGTATGAATTTTATTTTCTATCCAAATTAAGGAATGGGCATGATTAACGTGCTACTCATTAGACTTCGGTAGTAAGCTTTTCATTTTTTGTTATATAAATTATACTTCAGGGAACCACAACAAACACTTCCTTCTAAAACATATATGATCAAAAGGAAATGGTTAACATTTGCACAAATGATTTCTGCACATAAGAAAGTATACTTGTTCCTAGGTTTCCAAGAACTACCAGGCAGGAGACCTCTCAGCACCTTTGTAGAACCATTGTTAGACGTGTGAATGCTGTCATTTCTGCACAAACCCCCAATGCAGGGAAGAAATGATGTGACCTTAGCTCCATAGGATTTCATAATGAATTTGGAAGTAAGAGAAAGATTATTGATTGAACACTTTATTTTTTATAAACATAATAAATAATCTTATAATAATTCTAGTTTACCAGAACATGGAATGCAGTAAATTACTATTTTAATGAGTTTCTACAACTACTCAATACTTACGGTTCCCTGGTTCTTATGCAGTGAGCTATTGGTCAACATTTTATTTTTATATCCATAGTTGACCTGCCTGAAATATTCATTGGGTTATCAGACTGTTACTTAGGGCTATGCTTGACAACTGTCAGGTTATCAGACATTTGGAATACTGTATCCATTTAAGGTTTATTAAGAATATATGTTCAGAGTCTCACACTGTGAAACAGAAGCTTATTTTGCATGTGCTTCATTTCAGGAGCAAATATATGATTCCATAATACAGGAACGACTTTTACAAATAAATTTCATAGAAAAATAGCATTGATGATTTCAATACCAGTGATTCACTGATAACAATTAATATATAGAAAAACCAGATTTTTCCAACATTTATTTCATTTTTATTATGAGTTTGAGATTTGGCTGAATGTAATTGAATTGCACATCATGTGCAGATGCTTTTAACTATTGAACCATCTTCCCCACCTCGTTGCTCACAATTTTAACATTAGGTGTTAGTTTGCCCATAGGTACTGATGAGTTCTAGGACAGTTATTCATTTTATTCATCCAGGTAAGAATTGTGTACTTGATGATAAATAGATTTTTTTAAAGGTGTAATACCCCAGATAAGAGCATGTCTATTAGTTGTCCATTGCAAATTGATCAGCCAAGAAATAGTACATAGAGGTAACATCATATGAACTAAACAAGTATTATACCTTTTTACCTACTAAGTATTGTCTGTATATAAAAAATGTTTTATATATAATATATATATATTATATATATATATAATATATGGTTTAAATAGCTAATAATGACTAATTTTTTCCTCATAGACTACATTCCTTTTTATGATCTCTTATGATATATTATGATTTTAATTACTTATGTTTATAAATTTAAAGACTCATTTCATGCTCATTCTGGATATACTTATGTACAGAAAAAATTTCATTAAATTTATAATCATAAATTAATATTGGTAATGTATTATGTAAAATTATGAAAATTTAAAATTTGATATTTCTATGTAGACTGATAAAAACGGCTTAGGTAAAGAATTACTTTTCATCATATAGAAAGTTATATGATATTTAAAATATGTACGTGCATTCCTATGTCCACACAGACATATCTACTACATTCTCTTAGGCATCCATCTCTGTCTAGACTTCATGCCTCAGCTCACCCCAAAGCCTAATACTGATAGGATATTTCTCAGCCTGAGTAGAACAGATATTTCTGATTTGTGTTATATTTGAAAAGATATGTGATACTCTTTCTGAATAATTTTGCTAGTGAATGATTTTTTTTATTTATTCACTTTACATCCCGTTCACTGCCCCCATTCTGGTCACTCCCTCCCACAATCCTTACCACTTTACCCCTCTACTTCTCATCTGAGCCAGTGAGGGCCACTCTAAGTGGACTTCCTGTGGAGTTCCTATCCCCTTTGCCCTCCCCGCCCCCCCACTCAATCCTTCCTCCTATTCTTCCACAAGAGTCCCTAAGCTCCATCTACTGGTGAGTGTCTGAATCTGTCTGAGAGCTGCTGGGTAGAACCGCTCAAGGAAAACATGCTTCCGTTCCGCAAGCATATCTGAATATCAGGTCAGGGATTGGTGCTTGCCCATGGGATGGGCCTCAGGTTGGGATGGTTATTGGTTGGCCATTCTCTCAGTCTCTGCTCTTTACTCCCGTGCCTGCATTACTTGTAGATAAAATACATTTTGGGTTGAAAGTTTTGTAGGTAGGCTGGTATCTCTATTTCTCCACTGGGGTTCCTGTCTAGACACAGGAGGGGATCATTTCAAGTTCCATATGCCCAATGTACTGAGTCACAGCTAAGGTCATTCCGTGTTTTAAAATGATAAAACTACAAGTAAGTGATTAAAAGTAAGGAAATGTTACCAAAAATGCTTTAGAAAGCAATGAAATGTTAATCAACAAAAGACTCAGAGTGTTATAAAGTCCATTTCAATCATTATTATTTTCTAATAATTTTTACTGTTTTAAAGAATAGAACTCTGATGACCAGTGAGATACTGAATCTGGTATTTCTCATGACATATCTACCAAATCAGTCAACTAACCGAAACTTGGCAAATAATGCTTACTTACTAATCACTTAGCAAAATAAATACACAAAATGTGAACTTAAAATTTACCCTCTGTTACATATATAGAAATTAATTTGAAAAGCATAATCTTGACTTGCAAAATCATAGTATCTGTTCATAAGGGTATCTGAGTTTCTGAGCAATAGTTAGGAGCATGTGGGTGCACATCTGCAATCTACACTCTGAAGGTAGTTGCACAAGAATCATTAGAATTATTGAAAGATTATAAGTTCAAGACCAGCCTGATCTATATGGAATAATTTGTCTCATACAATGTTTAAAATTTCAGATACTTTTTAAAAAACAAATTAGCTGCTTTAAAGCATATGGCCTTAAGCCTAACTAACTTATTCTAGAAAATGAATAATAATGATTATTAAAAGTTTTATTTTGTAATTTTTACTAGAACAGATAGTTGAAATAAAATATGACTATTGTTTTTATAAAATAAATACTCAATATTTAAAATTATATACTGTTGGAATTATAACTTAGGATAAAATTTTTGAAATATAATATATACAAAAATTGCTCTGTTTCTGTTTTCATATAATTTCCATATAGAAAGTCGTTTTTCCTCTCTTTTAAAGGCTCTACTAATATTATGTATTTGATGTTTACAATTAATGAAAGATTGGAAAGTAAGAATTTGATATCATTGATAGGCAGTTGTGTTGAGAATGTATAATAGTGTTGAGTCTCATGTAATTAGTTATTGTGGCCTCCATTTATTAGCATAAACAAATGATGTGCATACAAATGTTTTATACTTTGACTTTTATTCACAATATATATATGAATATATATATATATATATTCATATATATTCTTTTAGTTTAGTCTCTTAACTATCCCATACAGTTTTCTCTTTTAAACATTTACTTTATTATTGTAAATTATATTCATACATGTGCCCCTTATATTCATACATTTGCCCCTGTTTGAGCATGTACCTGAGTGTAAGTGTTCAGTGAAATCAGAAGTGACGCTAGCTCCCATGGAGAGGAGCTACAGGCAATTGGGAACATGTGATAAATGTACAAGGAATGTAATTTGAGTTCTCTGGTAAAGCACTAGGTGCTCTTGACTAAAAACCCACCCCTTCGGCCTTGCTTCCTATCTGACCCTCAAAGAATTTCCTTAATCTTTTTATTTTGAAACATGAAAACAAGTGGATTGTTTGATACTGACAACTTTGATACTTGCATACTGTCTGCCTAAAACAATACAGTGCAATGATGTACGAATACTAGAATAGTTTCCCCATAGTCTAAATCTCATTCATGCTTTTAATAGTGCATAATATTATGGAATATAATAAAACTTCGATCATAATCCTATTTTATGTGATTTGTTGCCAAAACCATTACTACTGTGTTCAGGTCAAAGTAGTACTGCTTCCTTCATCTTAAAACCAAGTTAACACTCCTGTATTAAATTCCAGCCTGTTATCTGAGCCCAGGCAATCCATTTATTTTCATTTTTATTCCTCAGTGTTATTTTATAACCTAAAAATCAGCCCTTTCATGAGCATAATGTTACCCAAAAATTTGTAATAACCTCTTTTGTCTCATCTAAATTCCCTAATAATATTTCTTTCCAGCCTAGTTTCAAAGAAATTTTTCCCTTCTTCCTCTCACTGTGCTCTCATTGATCTGATTTCTTTGTATATACACTTTAACCCACTCACACAAACCATCACACCCTGGAACCCCATCAGTTGCCTTCACTGCTCTTAAAGAAAGGAAGAAATCATGACATTAATTATAAAGATAACACGTTTGGTTACTATCGTCTTGTTTTATTTTAAACTATCTTAGTCGAACAAAATGGGTTCCGTTTTCTTTTTATTTATTATTTTTTAAAATTTTTATTGGTTATTTTACTTATTTGCATTTCAAATGTTATTCCCTTTTCCTGTTTCCCCTCCACAACCCCTTATCCCATCCCCACTACCCTGCTTCTGTGAGGGTGTTCACCCACTCACTCCTGCCTCCCCGCCATGGCATTCCTCTATACTTGGTCTTCGAAACTTCACAGAACCAAGGGCCTCCCGTCCTATTGATGCCATATAAGGCCTCTGATACATATTCAGCTGGAGCCATGGGTCCCTCCATATGAACTCTTTGGTTGGTGGTTTAGTCCCTGGGAGTTCTGGGGGTGTGGTTGGTTGATGCTATTGTTCTTCCTATGGGATTGCACTCCCCTTCAGCTCCTTCAGTCCTTTCTCTAACTTCTCCATTGGGGTCTCCTTGCTGAGTTTAATGGTTGGCTGTAAGCATCCACATTTGTATTGGTCAGGCTTTGGCAGAACATCTCAGGAGACAGCTATATCAGTCCTGATTTGTTAGTTTTAATCTACTAATTTCATGAACATTCTGTTTAATAGAGACCATTGCTCTCCACTGTCTTTCCCAGCTCCAGCTGGTCTCCATCCCCTTCCCAAATCCACTCCTCATAGCCTTGTGCCCCACTCATGTTTTAGCAGCTGCTTTGTGTGAATGGCTGCTTCTCAGTCCAGGGAGCAAAACTCTCACGAAACAGTGCAGGTTCAGTGGGCTGCACCTCTGAGAAATCTCTAGGAAGCGAGCCAGAGCAATGGTGAGTATTATTAACTCCTATCTGCCAATTCTCATTCTTGAGGCACAAAAATGAAGTTTTATTTATTTCATACTGTTCTTCTTACTGAGTCTGATTCTCTGCTGCTTTAATGCTGACTGAGGAAGCCTGAACTATTCTGATCTGGTCCTGAGTTTAGTGACGATTGTGTTTTCTCTTTTAAGGTATCTGTTGCTCTATATTATTTTCAGGGTAAAACACTGCTCTACTATAATAAAAAAAGTAAATAAATCCCAGTAGTAGCCTCATGGTTTTCTTGTAACATTATTTGTTTTCTACCTCAGGATGCCAACGTTCTTTTAAAATAGCTGTAGTGCTAATGTGATTTTGTTACTGCTTTAAATCCCATTTGTTCTGCATGTCTAATTAACTTCTGCTTGTCTACACAACTGATCAGTCATAGGTTACATGTTAAACAGGGCAAGACACTCATTCAAGTTTGCAATAATTAATACAATTGTGCGTTCTCTTATAATGTTTTCCTTTCTGTCATTTTAAGTATTAAAACTATTCAAAATATATTATATTTAAAATATTGAGATATGCCATGTTTGTCTTAACTACATTTAAAAAAAAAAAAAACAGAAAGAACCAAAAGCGTTTTGTTTTTTCTGAGTGGAACAGGATAGGAGCTAAATTAAATATTTTTGGGTTTTTCTTAGTTTGCCTGCAGCACATGTTCTTTAAGCATTACAATATACAGTTAAAGAATCTTTATCATAGAATAAAGTCATACATTATTATTTCATCATTTTCACTACTTTCCTACACATGCCAAGGTATAGGAAACATGACACTATGTGAAGATGTATACATTTTATATGTAAGACTTATCAAAGATAAGAAAGTGTAGAAAACCCCTTACCATGTTTATTTTCAAAGTTATCATTTTAAGTGCTATAATTCATATACTTAGAGACTATCTTATACAATCTTACCAAGTGAAAATTATTGTTATTCAAATAAGGTAATTATAATGCTCCATCAAATATAATTTATTTTAACTTCTGAACAGAAGCTAAGAAATTATTCAAACTGATCTGTCAGTGTATGACTTAAGATACATATACATATATATGTATCTTAAGTAAAAATATACCTCATTTCAGTTTCTTAAAATTTAGTTTGTTTCATTTTAAACCTAAATTTTGTGAACTCATTATTATAATAATATCATTGAATGTGTTTCACCTTAGATATATTATCATATATAAATTTTTCAAAAGTAATGAATTATAATTTGTAAAATCTGTTTGTAAAACCATTTCTATTCAAAGTGCATATTTTAAGAAGTGTCTTTAAATGTTTTTGAGAATTACACAATTACAGCTTGAAAAATTTCTACTCATATTTGAATTTAGATATTGGTAAACAATATTCTAAATTGCTGGTTGGCCAGTTTTTCTGGTATCTAGAAAATTGGCCATTATATAAAATTGAAATGATGATTGAGATAATATACTTGTTACTTTTGTGAGATACAGAAGCTTGGAACATTCTTCTGAACACTGATTGAAAGTCCCAAATGAAGTCGTTGAAGGTTGTGAATGTGAGGCGTCCTTCTGTTTGCTTAAGCTTGTCTTAATTTGAAGACAAGCTTGGCTGCACAGCAGAGGACCCATGGACTAATTTCCTTGATTCTTACTGTCATGTTCTCATGCGAAAACCTTGACATTTGAAATTCTAATGTTTTTAAAAGTCATTTCTTTTGTTCTGCTTGTTTTTGATATCGTTAAAACCTGACTCAGCCCTGATACCCATTTAATAGCTTGGTGTTATGATATGCCTTAATTAAGAGCTTTCCAGTCAAATAATATGGCATTTTTGTAAGTTTATAATATACTTGGTTACTAAATTTGAAATGTTTGAATTGTGGATCGATAAAATTCCATAAACTTAAAATTATAAATTTATATATATATATATTATATATATATATATATTGTGTTGTGTTGTGTGTGTGTGTGTGTGTGTGTGTGTATAAAAATTAAAAGTATAAAATTGGCTAGGAAATCCAAAAAATAATATATTATGCATACACATCATTAAGTAATTTGATAATTCACCCCAGTTACCTCCACACAAAACACAGAAAACGATTCTGATAGGTAAGTATGTAATCACAATGAAAAATCAAGGACACTTTCTTCTTATCTTTTGGCTAGTCCCTGCATCTCTCTTGTGCTGTGTGATCAGAAGACTGTGGGAAAATATTCTTCTGTTTTAAGAGGAGGCTTTCATTGAGGTACAGGCACAGCTATGAGGTATTGCAAAACCAAACCACTAGTGTGAGAATATGCTCACTTAATACAAAAGCACAGCTTCATAACCTGAAATTATTGTAGTAGATAATGTGACAATTTTTTGACATGTCATTTGGGATGTCACACATTGAATTTCTTTGTTACAATTAAAAGAATATGAGGAACTATCTAGTAATTTATAGTGCTGTATCATTTTGACAGATTATTATACTTCAAAAAATAATGCATTTTAGTTTTTAAAAAAGAGATGCAAAGAAAATACAGACATAAATATTTGTACAAAGTTATCAAGATTGGGTTCACATGAGATTTAAAGATGAGATGACAAAAGATCCATTTTGAACTAAAACAAATTGTAGATTTCAGACTGCATATTCTATTGCTGAGTAACAGTAAACAGCTGTATTTTCACTAGAACACTGAGCTGTCAACAAAAAAGTTGATAAGGTCCAGAATAAATAAACTCACTCCTTCCATGAATAAATATAGCATAAGAAATATGCTGCTAATCCTGACTTTTAGATAAAAATTTACAAAAAAAAGAAAACCCAAATATTCAAATAAATAAATTGTATGGTCATTCTTTAGTGTATTATAACATTGTCTCATTCATGTCTATATATAACTTGATTTTTACAATTTTTCCTTTCAGTTTCTCCTATGAATCACTGTCCAAAATTTTAGTATGCTTCTCTATAATATTAAAACTTAAAATCTGATTTGAATAATAGCTTTTAAGATTATAAATTATAAATAAAGGAAAGCCATACAGTTGCAATTATTACACACACTGAAACTGAGTGTTCAAATCTCATTATCTAAAGTGTTAGTATCCACACTATGTGAAGTTGGCTTTAATGGTGACAAATGATAGAAAATGAAGTAAAGAGTCAAAGTATTTCCACTTGAAATTTGTGGTCAGGAATTGTCTGTACCAATTTAGTGAATCCTAATGTGATTATGTCAAAGCAATAATTGCAACTGCAGTGCTATTCTGAACACATTAACATTATGAACATTTCTTTTTGTGTTCTGAATTGATAAGTTCCAAATAATACTTTCAGGTAATCATGTTTACCTAATCATAATATAAAAGTGAATGGTGACTTACATTACTTTTTATGTAAGAGATGCTAAGAAAAGCCAAGATAATTGTTGACAAGAAGGATAATGTTCTACCAGATGCAGACATTCATTATGCATATAGAGAAAAGAGTTTAGGCGCCAAAATATTTTAATGGAAGAATTGAGAAGAAAAAATGCATGACACCAGTTGTCTAATAAATTCCTTTTTTTGGTACCATTTTTATCAGGTCTATATGAACATGTTATTCCATAGAGCAGAAAGAATGTGTTTGAGACAGATTTGACTTCTACCAGCTTGTTTTTTCTTTACTTCTACCCAATTTTATAGCACAGCATATACTTGAGTCAACTCAAGAAAAACACAAATCCCTCATTTTCTCAACCTGATGTGTCTGCAAGTGCTCCACAATTTGCCAATTCTTTATCCAAGTATATTTACTGCTCAAAAATCAAGGAGACGGGCTCATCAAGAAGGGGGTCTATAAATTAATTAGTGATGAAAACCAATGTAAAGATGGACTAAGACTTCTTTACAAAAGATTTTTTTTAAGTCAACAAGTCATACTTGGCTTTAAAAGGTGGTGATGATGGACTGTCAAATTAAAGACATAGTTAAGATAATTCAAAGACTTTTCTACTTTGTTTAGTTTGAAAGACAAACATATGCCATTTTAAGAAAAAAAAAAAAAAAACTAAGTCATCTGCACTGAGGTATGGGTGCTAATTACACAACTCATTATTTTAGTAGCACAGCACAAATAGCAGAAGGATAGAATAGAAAGGCAAAATAAGAAAAAATACCTCAAAAGATTTTTTAATTTTAGATAGTTTCCTGAAATGTCCCATATGGTGTGGTGTGTGAATCATTAAAGCTAACAAAGGATGATGGGTAAGCTTGGCACCATTTAAATATTATTTATAAACATCAATCACATTTTTCCTATTTTTCCTAGAGATTTCTAGATATAACACGTATTCTAGTTGTTACTGTGGCTTTATTATCTTTGTTACTTCTTTATATATGTCAAAGTTGACTTATTTCGCTAAACATAATTGTGCTTTGTTTCTTACTTCATGTGAGGTCGATCTTTCTGCATTCTCTCTATTGTAGTGCTAAAACATGCAGAAGGAAGTAGATTTAGTATTTTAAATATGTAAATTTCTTTTGGGCTATTGGCTACTACACTATGAGTCTCTTTCAATACTTTCAAATTTTTAATAATGATAAATAGTATGTGTCAATATGGGAAGAGATCAAAGTTCCATCTCAAACATTTACAGTGGTCTCTGCTCCAAGCTGCTAAACATTAAGCTTGTTATATACAGGGGAAGATATCAGTAGTCTGTTTTGAAAAAAAGCTCTCAGGTCTTTCCACAGTTCAGGCTATACTTTTATTGTGTGGAGAAGAGGGAGACGGTGTTCATGATCATGGGAAAGGTATAGCACAGAACTAATTGTCCATGTTGTCAGGGCTGAGAGTAATTGGCTGTGAGTCAGGATATGTTAGGTTCCCCTGAGCAAGAAGTTAACAAGTTCCCTCCCTGGTCCTCCTAACTTGACTTAGTCATTAGAGAAATTAATCCATGGATGCATACTGTCTTTAAAGATGGATTCTGGACATGGAAATTACTGGAACAGTAATCAGCCAGGCCAGACAAATGTCTCTTGAATGTTTCCTCCTGAAAAAAAAACAAAAAAAAAAAAAAAAAACGGATACAATATGATGAATTGGCTCTTCCATTGTGGAACTCTTGTGCTTGTAGTCGATAATTGGCCTAAGTAGTTCAGGGAGCAAATGCGCTCATGTGAGATAAATTTCTGTTTAAAAACCTGCTCTCCCACCTATTAACTGTGTGATCCCAGACAAACACTTTAACCTTTCCAAGACTCTGTCCTGTGATTTATGAGACCAGGATTAAAATTATTGCTGGTTAATATATAGCTTGGCATACAAAGACACACCACCTTTTTGTATCACCATACATTATCCTCAGTTAGAAACGGATTAGAGGAATCTTGATCCTATACAGAAATATTCACACAGAAGTTCGTCACATAATACACAGATTCAATAACCCTGGTGGAACATTTCACACAATACCCATTCACATTTTTAAACATTCTGCAAGTGCTTAACAAGTCATAAATGTTATTTCATTTGTATCTACTTAGAATGCTTAAAATTTCAAGTGGGTGTACAGCCAATGATGAATTAATAGCCAATTTACTTCTGATCAATTACTATTTCATCTTTAACTACTTGAATGCTTTTCTTTTAAAATGATGTCCTACTTTCTTGTCCCCCTACAAGGTCTGTTCTACCTATTCTGGTAAATGACAGTTAATCTGAGCAGGAAAGTACTTTCAGTTAATAAGCAGAATTCAAAAATGACCCTTGAGAGCAGCAGATGAATTGCTAATTAGAATTATCACTGTTGCCCTGATAACTTTGTTCGAAGGTCTGAATTATTTCAGGACATTAAAGGTAGAAAGTTCATTAATGTTTTTAATGCATTTCTATTATTTATGAAGCAAGCATGAGCGGGAGAATGGATGTGAACACAGTACCTGTATCTCTTTGTTCGTCTACCAAGTTGGCATTCTTTCCACTTGAAACAAGATAATCCTCTTTGTCTAGAATCTGCAGCAAGATAGATCAGTATAAAAAGTTAAATTGGAACCTGAGTACTTAACTGTTGTGTGCTCTTGAAGATGTTAAATGCCCTTATCCTGATAAGATATTTTTATTGATATTTTATTTATGTACATATCAGATATCATCCCCTTTCCCATCCCCCCATCAAATCCCCTATTCCATTCCCCTTCTCCTTTTTGCTTTTATACCATTTTAAGTTACATGTAAGTATTAAGGTCAGTTGAGGAACTAGCATACAATAGATGAAAATAGTCAAGGAACAAGCAAGACAATAAACACAAATAGTCAAAGAACAAGCAAGGCAATATACAAATGCCTATGATCACTCCCATGATCACTGTTTCTAAGGGTTTATCAGGATGACCAAAATATCTGAGGCAACTTCCATGTTCTAGCCCAAAGTCATTTTCATGCCTGAAGCCTACTTCTGTGTTCTAGCCTAACATTTAGATTCCTGCCTGAAATTACTTCTTTGTTCTTGTCTAAGATTTAGATTCCTGCCTGGAATTCTTTGTTCTAGCCTTTGGCTAGAATTTTTCTTTTATATTTGAGATTATACTGAAATTTTATCATCTCCCACTTCCATTACCTCTCTCCAAGCCCTCCTTGATCTCTTTCAAATTCATTTTCATCAATTTCATGAAAAATAATGAAATTCTTTTTAATGAATTAATATAGCTTTTATTTTAATGCCATTGAAATTATTAATGAACTGAACTTAATGTTGTCTCATGCATATATGTATATTCATAATATTCCTGAATACAACCTGCTCTGTCTACATAGTATTACTTTTATGTATGCTTTCAGGGCTAACAATTTGGTACTGTATAACAAATATGTGTACTGTTCCCTGTAAAAGCTTACTTCTCTCACTGTCAACCACTCCTACGTTGGAGTTCTTCATGAAGGGCTGAAGCCTTGTGAGATTTCCCCATCCATTTTGGCATATCTTTATGATGTCCTTGTTCAGGTCATTTTTAGATAATCATGTGGGTGAGACTTTATGGGTGTAACTTCTGACATTACTAGGATATACTCTCATAGCAAACTCTCTGATCTGATTTTTACTGTCTTTCCATCTCTTCTTCTGCATTGTTCCCTAAGGATTAGGTATAAGTATTGTTTTATAGATGTATCCACTGGAACTGGGTTCTATAACATTGTCATTTTATTAGTTGTGGATTTCTGTAATGGTCTTTAATTTCTGTTCTGTAATGTTCTGTATATGGTTTGTCAAATAAATACTATTGCATTTAAACATAGTGTACTGATTGTATCTTAATAGTAAATTAAACTCTGTTAATTTGCATTTTATTAAATAGATGTTGATTGTTTTCACAGTAATGGAACTTTGTTGTTATTGAGTGTGATTTCTTTTCAAAGTATGTCTTTACTTTGTGTGTGTGTGTGTGTGTGTGTGTTGAGAGAGAGAGAGAGAGAGAGAGAGAGAGAGAGAGAGAGAGAGAGAGAGAGAAGGAGAAAGAATGGAGGAAGGGGGAAGAGGGAAAGGGAAAGAGAAAGAAAGAGAGAGAGAGAGCTGTGTATGGTATGTGGAGGTCAGAAAAGCGTTTAGTTCCCTAGAACTAGAATTATTGGCTTGTAAACCTATCAGTATTCATCCTGAGAACTAATTCAGGGCCTGTTGAAGCTCACTAAGAACTCTTTCTTACCTACCTGTCTCCCCAGCTCCATGCTTTCACCTGATATTAATGAAAATCTTCTATTTCATACTGACACATGTTTGTTATTGACCTTGCCCAGCTGATGGTGATCACTATAGATAGGCCTGTGGATGTGGGGAGGACAATTATCAATTGTGAGTACAGTGGATGCTGAAGCACCTGGTCTCAGGAACAGTAGTATGGTAGGCACAGGCATTAAGTTAGTCAAGAGGAATTGGGGAGTTGTGTGTAGGTGAATTTAAATCAGGAGATGTTAAGCTCATTGTTGTGGCATGTTTGAGTAGAATGGATATAGAATGCGTGGAAGTATAAGAGATGTTGTAAACTGAATCAATATGACTAACCTTAGGACTTCATGTGTTCTACCCACAGGACCCAATGTCCTGATGAAACTTGACTTTGTAAGACATATATGTGTTATTTATAGAAATTTTTATTTTATTTCCAAACATGTAGATTAAATGTCAGTGTTCTGATACCAAAGGTGTATTGATCGTCATAATCACTGATGGTGGGAAGACAGCTTAGACAGGAAAGCATAAGACCATGAGGAATTGAGTATGATAATGGAAACCCATGTCAAAATCTAGATGTGGTGGGGTGTGTTGTGTACGGTGGAGACACAAGAATTCCTGAGGATGAAGAACTAGTCAGGCTAGACTACTTGGAGACTCTCCTGAGAGTCTATGTATTAAAAAGGTGCATTGTACCTAGGAAAGACACCAAGGTTGACATCTAACTTACAAGTAGACACACAAATAAAAGTATTCTTATTATCATATGAATCTAAATTAGAAAATGAATTAAAAATAATCAACAAAGTAATTATCATCACAAATGTATAACCTTGCCTGAGGCATTATTTTCTTATAAATGTTATAATATGAACATTTTATGTAACACACAGCTAAAGGTACAACTTTTATAATGTTTCTCTCTTACAAGTTATGGCAGATATGAGGTCACAATTACACAAGTTTTGAAAAAAAGAAAGAATGCTTTAAGTTTAATATAAATGAAAAGAATCTCAATAAGTGTCATCAGCCTGGGAAAGAAAGCCAAATTACTCCTAAGTCTGAATATGGCTAACTTAATTAAAACTCAATTAACAATGTTATTGTGTAACTAATGGCTTGAAAATGGTAATGTCATAAGTCATCAATTATAGATTAGTGTAAAAGAGAGTAGGTACCACAGCCTGGAATGTCAAACTAAGCCTCAGGGTGCCTTTAAAAAATACATTTTTCGAATTATATTTGTCAGATTATAGCATGGCACTGTATTTGATTAAAACTGACAAACATAATGCTACTAATGAATTTTTTTTTTTTTTTGCTGAAGTGTGTTTGTAGAGTGTTAATGGGATTAAGATACTTTTATCAATATGTATCTTTTTAATAAATTAATTTCTTTACCTTAAATTTTAGTGATTTATAAGGAGATAAGGTCAGCTAAAAGTCCTCAATTATAATAAATAACAAAATAATTTTAAATTTAAGAAAATTTTAAAAATTAAATAATAATTTTCATTCTTTTCCTGCTATACATGAAGTTAGCAACTATATTTTATATTCTTAAGAAAATTATTTATGTATTCTGACATGACACTTAGTTTGGCTTCTTCTAAAGAACATTTTAGGTAACTTCTCTTGCTTCAAAGTCTGCTATTCTTATTCCAAATTTGTTTTTTTACATTCTCCTTTGTTTTGTGATTCATATTTGTGTCCCAGACCAGGAGTCTCTTGTACAAATGCTCACTTGTCTATTCTCTAAAAATATCCAATCTGTTTAATGAAATTTTAACATTTTAATTTATATAATTTTCTCATTTATTCTATAAACTATTAGTTTCAAAGATTATTTATTAACCTATTTAGATCTGAATTTCCCTAATGTTATATACCCATGAAAGTATAAAATATTAGCTTGAAGTGATATATTTAAATATATTGCTTGAAAATTTATAATAATACAAAAGTGTGTCTATTCTATATGACTGTCTTTGTGTGAGATGTTGAAACATGATAATGATGGCATTAGTTTACATGGATGAAAATACTCCAGACTATTCTTGTAGATATATGCAATCTGTCTTGTAGAAAATTTCGTATGTTCATGCTGGTACAAGGGACAGCACCAGGATTCAGGAGTTTGAGGCAGGAGAATGAAAAGTTCAAGTCTAGAGTAGGAACAGAGTAAGACTCTAAAAATCAGACAATCAGCTAACAGACATAAGAACTAATAAAGCTTTCCTGTATAAAGTTTAAAGCTAACTTGACACAATCAGAATATTCATCCTTTTATATAAAACAAACCAATTTATATCAAGAGTGTTCTGTTAAATTGCCTTAATTTTTCGTTTTCACTATCATTTCTCTGAGAGTCTAAGTTAGTTTGATTGTTTACTTAACGTTGATGCATTTGGGCTAAGAGGCTTCCTGGTGTAGCCACATAGCTGTGTAAGATGAATGGCTGTGCTGCTCAGGAAATCTCAGCTGGGAACAGTCACTTGACAAATCTTTATGGTAATAAACAGACAATTCTAGTGGAACATACTGTGAAGCAAATTCCAAAGTGATTTTTCTGGGAAGGTGTTTAAACCCTGGAAAGTGTCTTCCCTAGAATTCAGAGGTACTTCGGAATGCAAATACTCCACTTGAGACAAGGGAACACCTGTTGATCTCCTTGATTGTGTCTTTAGGCCTCCTTCTGAAGTAAATGAGAGAAAGGAAGAAGAAAAAATATGTTCTTTTGATGAGTTAGTCCCTCAGTGGAATAAACCCAGGGAGAAATGCTCCATAGTACCCATTTATATTGCCTTCCTTACCTTGAGTAATTATATACCACTTACCATTATTTGGAGATAAGGGATGTTATAATATGTTTCCTGCTTTCCACAGAACACTTAACAAGAAACTGGGTTGTGGTTTCTTTAGGAAAGCATCACTGTGCCTCTATTGAGCTAATTATTGGTTTTTTTTTTTTTTTGGTGTTTTTTTGGATTTTATTTTGTTTTGTTTTGTTTTGCCATGTGCTTCTAGTAGTGCATATACCACAAGAAATACAATTTTTTGATAAGTTTGCTTGTAAGTTAAAGATAGTTTTAGAAGAAAAACACATGTCTACGTATATCAATAAATGCTTATCATTCTGATTTTATTATACAGAATTTACCAAAGATCACTATACTTTTTTCTTCTGAAATAAAGTAAAACAAAATGAACACCAAAAAAAAGGAAATCTTGATCAAGTCAACTGCTACTCAACTGTTTGCATTGATGCATTCATTTATTGAAAGTGTCACTGTATTATCTTCGAAAATAATTTGAGAAAAATATCTATAATATGTAAAGGAAAGAGTATTTTTGTCAATAATTTGAAGGTCATAAGGTCATATCCATTTTATACTAAGTAGTTCCTCACTTTTATTCTTGATCAGAAAGTTTATGTTTAAATATATTCAATTAAATTATCACTTTTGGTGGATTCAATGTGTTTAATATAATTTGTTTCTTTTAATCTCAAGAAGTCAATTGAACACTCTTTATGAAGAGTATTATCTAAAAAGGAATATTCCCAAAAATGATGTGATTTTTTTTTTGAAGAAACAGATATAATTTGATAAGTCAAAGTGACAAAGAATTTTATTTCTTAAAAAGTTGTATACACATATCATGAATTTGGTAGGAAAATTTTTACTTAAAAGAAGAGAAAATTTCTTCATATCTTCTATGTAGTATAGGTGTTGATAGACAGGATTTATATATTTATATAGAAATAAACAAATAAGATTACACACACACACACACACACACACACACACACACATATATATATATATATATATATATATATACACATACATATTATACACAAAATTGTAGGACACACACATATATATGTATATATATATTTTAACATATACAATAAAACAATCACTTATATACTGGTTTTAATTTTTTGTCTGGTTATTTATTGTTTCAAAGTATTACTAGAAGTCAAATATAATCATTGTGTTTATATATATCATTGTGATATATCTAAAGTAATATATACCAAAGTTGAATAAGTAAAGGAGATGACTAAAGACAATAGCCACAGGAAAGGGGAGGCATATTTAACATTGTATTCATCTTACTGAAACAAAAAGAGAAAGCCGAGCATTTTTAAAGTGTCTTAGATGGATTTTTAGAAAGAACCAGAAAATATTATAGAAGTTGATGAATGAGAAATTTTAGGTACATTGTTATGTTCTATATTCTTTCAAATATTTTTCCTCTGTTATTAAGCCATCAATGTTCATCTGATTTAGCATCCTACCTTCCTGTGTCCAGGAAGGGAGACTGTCTTCTATGCTGATTAATTTCAGAGTAAGGATCCTAGGTCTTTGAGAAAGACATTGTACTCTTATATTGTAATGATTTTTAAAGAAAGCTTCCATAAATCTCAAAGGAACAATAATAGTGTTTCCACGGAATGTTTTCTTTAAAAAAAAAAAAAAATCTAAGAAAAGAGATCAGAGCCTCCAGTCAGAAGAGAGCATGTATGTAAACAAGTTCAGAGAGTAGTTGTTTTTCTTTCACGAATGGTACAACACGATTAAGGAAGGTTTCAACCAGCATCATTTGTAAAGGAATGATAATTAGGAGCTCCAAAATTTCCATCTAACTCTTGGATTTAAAAGGTATGCATCTAGATTCCTTTATGTAGAGTTAATATTTAATGATGTTCCCTAAAGTATCTGCATCATTTAGTGTACCTCACATGCTTAGCAGTGCTAGCTAATAAGGTATGGAAGGAAAGCAGATTTAATTTGGGACTTAATGGTCTTAGAGTATTCTTAGAAACCTCGTGACTAGCCAGAAGCAGATGCCATTGTTTAGCTACATTCTGAAAGCTCACAAAATATACCACTGTATTTTACTTCCAGTTTTCTTGGAAGTTAATTTGAAATTAGATTTCACAAAGATTTAATATCTGAATGTCAATTAGTGAACATCGTAAAAATAAAATAACATATTCTCATGTTGGTATAGTACAAGAAAATGTGTTTTTAACTGTATAAATGAAAGCAAAAATTTAAATATCACTTTATAGTATGCATATTGTATATTGGTGGGAGAAACAATATTTTATTTATTTACATAATCTCCTCCAAAGTACATAGTCTGCCGAATATCATTTTGTGATACTGATTTCAAAATTGCATTATCATTAGTTATAGACCTCCTCATTTGCATGTTACTATAACTCAAAAATACATTTTTTTCCTTTTAGGAATTATTTTTCTCATGGGCACAGTAAGATATATTTATCCTCAAGAATTAGCAGTTCAATTGTAGTTCTTTGATATGAATTATCAATAATATACTATATGAAAGCTTTTTTAATAGAAGATCAAGTTAGGAAACTTGAGGTATAACTTAAGTTCTATCAGGAGAATCTGGCCTTTTGTCAGGACTTTTCCAAAACCTATGCTCTACCTTACTCTAGTATAGTTCAAAGGCTACACTAAGGAATAAGCTGTGAAACTTTCTTATACAACAGTTCACATTTTAAATATCTTTTCAATTTGAAACTTATATTTGCCGAGTCTAGACTACTTACTACTTCTACTTATCTTCTCACTTTCTTCCTTTAATTCCTTTTATTTATTCAAGTATGCATTTAAAGAAACATAGCTATACCACCATAATTTCCTTATAATGCAGTATATTTATACACTGTAATTTCATTCTTAAAATTCAGTGAATTAATTTGAAATTGGCCTAAAATACTTCATGTCACATTTGAATAATAGTTTGAATCGAACTGAACAGATATTTATTAATCTCCTCCTTAGGTTTTCATTACTCCATTCAAAAGGCCTAATAAAACTATTGATTTTTAGTCAGCATTGCATCTTTATACCCTACAAACAGTTACGAAATAAATGTGAGTGCTAAGATAGTCACCTGCTTCATTAATACATCTCTCCATGAAGTGTGATTATAATTTTTTACTTGAGCACTCTTATAATCTTGGTTAATTATTTCCTTAATATACTATGTTTCCACAGTTGAAACAATGTGGCTAAAACATTGAGAACAATACCATCCTTGCAAAGCTATTATTTACACAGAGATCCCTACTCATATTTTTTATGCATATATGCATGTGTTTGTATGTATCTATCACCTATCACCAACCTATCTATCTATCTATCTATCTATCTATCTATCTATCTATCTATCTATCTATCTATCTATCACCTATATCTGTGTCTATTTAGATAAAATATTTCTATCATCTACCATCTTATGTCTTTCTTTTTCTTTCTCTTTCTATCTCTATATCTATCTATTTATCTATCTATCTATCTATCTATCTATCTATCTATCTATCTATCTATCTATCTATCTATCTGCTGTAAATGTTAATGCTATAGCACCCCGACTATAACTTGTTACTTGGGAAATGCCTCAAATAAGCAATCGTTATTGTTTCAAAGTGCATACAACTGTTTTTGTTTTTCAATTCTTTAATATCTTTGTTACCAGGAACTAAATCTAATAGGAATCAAAGGACAGTTAACATAGCAGATTAAGTTGGCCTTTAGGATATACCCTTTAGTTCCTTCAGTCCTTTCCTGAACTCTTCCATTGGGATCTCCAGACTTAGTCCAGTGGTTGAATGTGAGTACCTGCATCTGTCTTAGGTCTGGCAGAAGGTCTCAGAGGATAGCTATAACAAGCTCTGGTCTGCAAGCTCTTCTTGCCATTAGCAAGAGTGTCAGAGTTTGGTTCTGCAGATGGGATGGATCCCAAAGTGAGGAGGTCTCTGGATGGCCTTTCCTTCAGTCTTTGCTCCAATTTCCCCTGCATTTCCTTTAGACAGGGACAATTCTGGATTAAAATTTTTGAGATGAATGAGTGTCTCCTTCCCTCAACTGGGGGGCCATGCCTGTCTACTGGGGGTTGGTCTCTTCAGGTTCTAGCTCACCTCTGTTGGGTATTACAGCTAATGTCATCCCTATTGGGTCCAGGGAGCCTCTCATCCCTGGTATCTGGGGCTTTCTAGTACCCGTCTCCCCCTACTTATTTCTATTTATTCTCCTGGCCCTCTGGAATTCTCTCCTGTCTCTTCTCATACTTGATCCTGACCTCCTTTATCTGTCCTCTTCGCCTACCCCACTGAGGTCCCTTCTTGCTTCTGCTTCCTGTGATTATTTTGTTCTCCCTTCTAAGTGGGATTTCATCATCTACATTTTGGCCTTTCTTCTTGTTAAGCTTCATATAGTCTGTGACTTGTATAGTAGGTATTCTGAGCTTTTGAGCTAATATTCACTTATCAGTGAGGATATGTATGTCCTTTTGGGGCTGGATTATCTTACTCATAATGATATTTAGAGTTTTAAAATTGGTTATTAAGGACAGTAACAAATTTGGTTTGTTACCTGCACAAAGATCACAGTTCAAATTCTGCATTTTATGGACTGTTCTTTCCTCTAGACTCTATAGTGAAAATTCAGCAATGATCTAATTTCATTATTTTTCTATTACCTATACACAATACACTACAATATAAAATGATGGTCTTTAGAGAGCTTTTGAAAATCTCAGCAGACATTTTTCATGATAGAATGGTGAAATTCTACTAGCATCCTTTGGATCAAACTAAATGGAGAGTAACTTGAAGCAATCCCACTAAAATGAGGGAAAAGACAAGGCTGACCACTCTCTTGGTATGTATTCAATATAGTGCTCGGTGTTCTCGCTAGAGGGATTAGACAACAAAAGGAGGTCAATGGGATACAAATTGGAAAGGAAGTCAAGGTATCACTATTTGCAGAACAGTGAAAATAATTCTCAACAATAAAAGAACTTCTTGGGGGAATCACCATTCCTAACGTCAAGCTGTATACAGAGCAATAGAGATAAAAAGCTTATACATCTTTACTTATAACACTTCGTCTATGAAGAAGACACAGTCAGGGGATATACTTAAAGATCGTGAAAAATCACACCAGTACATTATCAGAGTACGCAATTTTATCAAGTCAAATTAGCATTGTAAAGAAAATCATTCAGTTTATCAAACTATTGTTTTTTGACTTTGCCACACTTTGCTACTTGCATGAGACATTTTCACTTGCAGTGGATGGCATGACATTGAATACAATGTTTCACATATACTTTAGATAAAGCAGGTATGAACATACTTAAATATAGTTTATTTTAAATATTATTTCTCAAGTTTTACCACCTTCATATCTTTGTTCACAAAACAAACAAATTTATTCTCACAATTATGAATTACCAGGTTTCAGAAAATTTTATATGAATAGAAAGACTAGAGTCTTCAAGTAATTTTAATAGAATGTGCAAAATCTCTAATTAAGGTCCATTCCTAACTAAAATGTAAATTTATTCAATCTAATATTGATGAAGTTAGATACAACACAATTTATTATGCAGTATTTCTACAAAGTTTTCAATTTAAAGAGATTAAGTGCTACTGTATAAGTCATTGGTCATATGGAATATGTAGACAAAATAATTTATTTCAGCCCTAATAACTTAAAGGGTAATACATTAATTATGAGCTCACCAAGAATTGTTTTCATAAGCAGACTTTTTATTTCAACTTCTCATTTACCTTAAATAGCCTGTGGAAATTGCTAGTCATTTTTATGGGCTATTAGCCAATTTATAGAAACCCTAATAATATCATCTTATTAATGTACAACAATAATTTATCAGGATTGTAACAAGCAGTTGTAGAACTTGATTTATATAGCATTATATATTAAAATTATAAAAATTATAGCTAAGTGAATATTTTAAGAAGTAGGAATTGCTGTTAACCCTTAGAATTTTTTGTTCAAAACACAATGTGAGAACATGAATGTATTTATTGAGTCTACACAAATTCAAGCCTTTTGCTTCTGACTCTATTAAATAATGGCCTACCTTATACTGAATAAGAGCATTATAAATTTATTTAATTTATATTGCAGTTTTATATTTTAAACTTATCTAAACTATGCTCAAAATACCACCAAGTAAAGAAAGTGAATATTATGTATTAAAGGAGAATGATACAGGTACCCTTCCACTTTCAGGTCTAAAAATATTGAATTTGGTTTGCAAAGTAAATGTTTCTGTATGAAAACAAGTGTTATTTGAGGAAATTTTTTACAAATTCTGTAAATTTTTTTTTATTTTCAAGTAAACAGTAACTCCATTGGTGATTTACTGCAATTAACATGTTATAATAATATTCTTATTATGTCTTCTTTACCTGCAGACATATTTGTAGTAAAAAGAAACCCTAACCTTGAAAATTGATTTAAAAAGCAGTAAATACCATCTCTCTCTCTCTCTCTCTCTTCTCTCCTCTCTCTCTCTCTCTCTCTTCTCTCTCTCTCTCTCTCTCTCTCTCTCTCTCTCTCTCTCTCTCTCTCTCTCCTTATGTGTGCTTGACTCGGTAAGGTATACTGATTGTATATACTTTAGTTATTCTCTGGAATTTGAACTTAAATCATCTGTGAACTATTCAAGTGTCATACTAACGAACTAATTCAAGAACCATAGTTAGCAATGTCATTAGAAAAAATAAACAATTGGCCTCAATTCTTCAACTTACAGATATTTTATAAATTACTTACCACTAAGTAATTTATAATCATATTAGTTGTAAATACAACTATCTTAAATAAAATATCTACTTTTTAATTCAATTAATTTATTACAACTATTGTGAGTTTGTGTGTGTGTGTGTGTGTGTGTATGTGTGTGAGCTTGTTATTGTCACATTCGTACCACAGCATTTATGTGAAATATCAGATGAAAATTTGTGGAGTGGGCTCTCTCACTCCAAATTGTGAGTCCCTAGGATATAATTAAAATCATAAGTTCTGGTAGAAATTACTCTCACCCACTGATGCATCTAAGTGCACCCAGTTAACACGTTGTTACATTGTAAAGACTAACACAAAGGAACAAGTTCACATTTTAGTTGCTCTCCAAATCCTTAACTCACTCTCTCCTAACTTATGCTATTTGATGCCTTTTTATAAAGACTCCAAATAATTTATTCCAATATGCTACCTTTTGGCATTTTGTTAATTGTGAGATTCTCTTCAAATACTGGTAACATTAATATGCTGGCATGCTGCCACATTTTGTGTATTTTATAAATATTTTGTATCCAACATTTTGCATATTTTGAAAATATGCAAATAAGACAGTTCCCACTATTAAGTAAGAGCAAATTTAAAAATTAAATATTTCTTTTTTCCGAAAACACAACTGTGGATCCTGTTATCACATCATAACTTAGTAGCTTGAATAATTAAGGTGATCCATGCAGGAATTCATAGTATTTGTTTTGATTCTGCCTTCCTGAGGGTATAACCCATCATTAAAACATCCGGTTATTCAGTGAAGCCAGTTTCTTTCAAAGAGGCAAGTTTCTCTTAATCTATATGCTCAAAGAAATGACAATTGGGATTTGTTATTTACTACACAATTACAAATAAGCTATCTTATGGAAATTTCAGTTTTTTAAATTCTTGACCTTCTTATTTATGTTGTCAAAACTTTATTTTTGACATCCATAGAATTTCGTTCATAAGAATGTATTTGGTGGGAAATATACCACAAATACTTTAAATAATTAAGTTATGTATTTAACACCACAAATGGTGTTCACTCATTATTTAAGTGGTTTTAGAATTTAGGTGAGTAATTTTTGGTACTTGATTGTTTTATAAATACTGATTCCCCTTCTTAAGGATTTAGTGTGGCCACTCATAATTAGGGTATAGCAGAATATAATCTGATTCATACATCTTTCATATTTTCCAATATTTTGCTCAATAATTCTACATGATTTATTATTTCTGTGGTCAGCTAAATACATCTCAGATGTACAACCTAAACTATATTATGTGAAATCATTTACCTTATTGGCAATATGAAGTCATTATTTTTGAAAACCAATATAAAAAATATTGGTTAATTCTCATGACAAAATGATGAAAAAATGTTTGCGAACTTATTTGACCAAATGTTTTATTTCAGAATATTGGATTTTGTTGTATTCATTTAAAGACTTTCCTTAATATAATAAAATAACCATAGGATGATATCAACATGGAAGAAGCATTTGTGATGTTGATCCTTTTCTAAGTGACCAGGGATAATAAGCTAAATTTGACTTTATCACATACATGGGAGAGTATTATTTTTATTTCCCTAATTTCTGCGATGGGCCAGGAATGATCATTTACCCAAGCCACTGCAGGTTTTTTTGTTGTTGTTGTTGTCTATTTGCTTTTTGTCTTTTACCTTTTAAGCATTATTTTATAGTCTTTTATAGATATTATAGTCTTTTGATCTCTTTTCTGTGGTGAATCCTGAACCTTAGGAGAGCAAGATGTGGTACGGATATCCTGCTTTGATGTGAGCTCTCGATGGTCTCTTACTATCCATAAATTAGCTATTTATAAGTTTATACTAATCATCCTATCCTGAAAAAAGAAACTTTTATGATGAGGTTTGAAGACGCACTAATCTATGTGTATAATATTATACCTTAGGAGCTGGTTTAATACACTACGTCAATTTGACAGTCATATTAGGAGATTCTTCCCTGTGGCCTATTAACTCTGTTGCCACAGGATTTTGGCCCTGATATTGGTGTTAGAGATGGCTTCCATCCTACTGAATAGCCTTAAATAAAACAGAAGATAGTTTGTTAATTCGAAAACACACATGCCACTTTTATAAGAGTGAGCATATCTTGGCAAACCAACCATTATTGTAGCTTTTAGGATCTCCTGTAGAATTACAACTCTTTTCTGCACTATGAAAGCTAGCCATGTTTTATGACGAAAATATACTGCATTTTCAGCAATAGAGGTTTCTCATCATGGGCAATGTCAATGAGCTGTATGTTGTGATATAGATAGAACCTTATTGGACAATAACTTTTAAAGATATACTCCATTAATGGCATTGGGCTGGGCTCTTAATTTTTAGCATGTGGGTTTTAGTAGAGGTATTGTCATCCCATTATAAAAGCAACAGATGGCTAGATTCCACCTTCCCCGATTTGCTGTGCCATGCACTATAAGTATAAATACACATACACAACATGAAAGCTAACCTGATCTAGTTAATCCAAGAGTCACTAATTGCCTTTGAGATGGAACAACTAGAAAATGCACAAGTCATAATTTAATACACATTAACACACATAACATTTATTTTATTAGCAAATACTAGCTTTTTCTGTGAGATGATACTAAAGAGACTAGATGTCTTATTTCCTGCTTTTAATGTATGTTTAATAGGTCATAAGGAAACCGAGGAGATAGAGGTAGTAACAGGATCTGCAGAGCGGGAGTGGATTGCATGAAAGGAGCTGTATATCCCAGAATAGTATTTAAACTTTGCTGCATTCTCAAGCACCTTCTTAACAATGTTCTGGTAAATCCTCTCATCACTAGTAACACGCCTGGAAAGGCTCCCAATGCTTTGCCACCATTATCTCACTTAATTCCACATTGATCCAGCAGTAGCGTTATTGTCGGCAGTTTGGAGATCAGGTTTGGGTGTCTTAAGAGGTTAAGTAACTTGTTCACACACACCCAGTGAATGGAAAGTCATTTAACAGGGAAAATGTGGACTTAGAGCCAACAGGTTATTCTGGGTCTTATGACTTATAAAAATCGTCGCTGTCTTCTCAGCTGTGTGTCAGCATATCACAGCTTGTCTTGAACCTGGCAGGATTCTCAGTCTTGCTTTTAATTAGCTAATTATAGACTTTAGTTATCCAAATTAGCTGTTCTCACTCCTTAGGGGTGTGGAGCCTAGGGACTTGTCTAGACTCTGCTCCTGAGAAAGCAGGTCCCTGCTGAAACCAACTCACAAATAAGGTTCAAGACACAGTGCTCATAGTCTTCTTCCTTCAACCGCACTTCACAGCAACAAGGGGACCTTTGTGCTAGGACTAACTAAACACATGATTGATGATATTTCGTGTGTCACTATCTTGTATCTGTTTTCAATCTCTTGGAAGCCTTGTAATTCAAGTAAGGGTAAATCATTTCATTTAACACTTTGAAACATGACTGTTGACAAGTATTGAGTAACAATATTGTGTTAGAAAGCAGTCATTTCCTGTTCAGAATGGTAGAGTTAGGACCTAAATTCTATGGCCTGTGCTTTCGGCTCAGTGAGTAAATGTGTTTGCCTTCCAATGGTTAGTACCAAAATTTGCCTCCCCAGAAAATACACAGAGCCAGTGCTTGTGAGTGCACAATGCTTCTAGGGCAAGATGAAAGTTCTAGGAAGAAGTATTTTCAGGAACCCATGCAGTAACTAGCTTGGAATCAGCAAAACAAGTGACCTTGTTTTAATCACAGAGAGAGGTAAAGACCAACACCCTTGCTTGCCCTGTGATCTCTCAGGTTCTTTGTCCAACACATGGGCTACACTCACATATGAACCAGGTCACATACATATGACTGTGGTTCAAGATTACATAAACAGTTATTTTAATTCTGTTAGTCACTGCTTCAATAATTCAGGGCAAAGTATATAAAAATTTGATTAAACCTCTATTCTTACTATGCTATATAAGGATAATACCAGCATAGTCCAGATGAAATACCATTATTTGGAATGAATTATTTAATACATATAAGTTGCTTTGTATGGAAAGCAGCATATAACAAGCATTAAAAAAAATAAAAACATTTGTTCACTAGAAGGGGTGGAGAACCAACGGGAGTCATTTCCTTGATGCCAGTAGTGACAAAATGGTTTCTTAAAATTACTGGTAAGTGTTCACAAAAATGTCTCTATAGTTGCCTTACACTAAATCTCACTATATTTCCTATATCATATGTAATCATTATTTTTATTCAAACATTTCAATTAAATATCTATAATCCATTTCCAAATCTTTATTACTCTGAAATCCTCTTTAGAAATACAGTTGAAAGGAAATTTACTGAAAAGTCTCTAAGAATTTGGCATGGAGCCACGGTGATATGGGATTGTTTGCAGCCTGTGTACATTTCTTGGTAAATTAGCCCATTTTTACAGCTATCAGTGCCTTTGTTTTCCAATCCTGTGATCACCTGCTTCTTTCTTCTATTTCATAATGAGGTTCCTTGCTATCGTTAAACCATTAGCTCTTTAAACATCCTGGTGGCTAAACCAAGGTTGCTGTATAGCCAGCACAACAGTGTTGAGAAGTTATCTTTCATTCAAGCTTAACACTTGTTGGGTTCCTGAAGGTCTTCCATGACCTTCTCTATTTAGAGCAAAGGAGGGGTAACTGGCTGAAACACAGGTAGGGTTCCTAAAGCTAATGTCAGAATGCAACTCATGACGTTCTTTTTTGTTATTCATTTGGTGGAAGAAAATCAGAGAATCACACAGTTCCAGCTAATGACCAAGTAGGGGTTGTTTTTCTTCTCTTTTGGGCAAATATCCATCATCATGTCATCTTGGAAGTAAACTTTATCTTATTTTTAAGACTGTGTCATTACCTATACAGACCTTACAATGAGACAGTTAAAACTTCTATTGACTCCTAATTAGAATATGTAATGTTTCAAGTGCCAAGCTTACTACCAAGCATGCTTTAAATTGAGGGCATGAAAATATGAATGGACAATGGAATGTGCCTAATACGACTTGGTTCTGGCAAGGTTTCAGCATCATGTATGTGTACGAGTAATCTTGCTGTGTTACCCTTTGCTTGTCATGTGTACGTACTTACCATGGGTATTTTAAAATTATTGTTTCATCAAAATAGTTTAAATGCTTATGGCCTTACAGATATTTTGAAGAAGAAAATGATCTAAGCATTACCAATGATGCAAAAAATGAGTATAAATGGCATCAAATTTAGGAAATGATCCACTTTTCATCCCTGAAAAATGAAGGACCACAAACTAAACACCTTTTAAACAAATATCACCATGGAAAATGAATAGGGCATGGCAGAGTCAATCCGTTAATTTCAACCACATTAACCAGCAAAGAGACATGGCACACTGTCTCTCAGCATCACTGAATCTGGACAGCAATTTCAATGAGTATATTGTCAACCTATGAGTGGTGATCACTGAGGTGCAAAGGCAATCTTGTCTGGTATGACTTAAAAGTATTTTTGTGACCCTCATCATTATATTATTTGATAATATATTGAAATACATATTTGAAAATACTCTCAGCAAATAGAGAAAATGAAATACATATTTTATTTACATTCTGGGTCAAGGCATCTGCCTAATAGTAAAGAAAACCAGGCAAGAACTGGCAAATTCTAAGCAAGAGTTTTGGATGATTGTTGTTATACAGTATCTTTGTAAAAATACACTCAATCAACTTTCTTTCTAATTACAAACAGGTGTTGAATATTTTTCTAATTATTTGGCATCTAATAATTTGTTTATATTAAAGAAATCAAACCTTAAACTATTATTAGTTTTAAGAAAGATTCAAAATTCACAGTTAAGTACTAACTTCATTATCAAAATGTTACATTCTCAAGTATTTCCATTCACTATCAAAAAGTTACATTTTCCATGATTTCTGTCCTGATGCAGTATTTCCCGAGTTTTTAACCAATCTTACTTCTACCGATGCCTCCTTAAATGTAATCTCATGTTTCTGATAACATATATCAGAAAAGGCCATAGTTAGTGCAGGTCACAAAACAAGCAAATAACAAATTAAATAACTAGACTCTTAATGGCAGTTCCACATCCCGTACCTCTTCCCCCCTCCTTTGTCTCCACAAGGATATCTCCACCCCACCTCCCATCTCCCACCCCACCAGACCTCTCCACTTTCTGGGGCTTCCAGTCTCTTCAGGGTTAGGTGCATCTTCTCTGACCGAACCCAGACCAGATCTGGAAGTCCTCTGCTGTATATCTGTTGCGGCCTCAAATCAGTTGGTGTATGCTGCCTGGTAGGTGGTCCAGTTTCTGAGAGATCTCGGGCCTGGTTAATTGAGAATGCTGGTCCTCCTCCAGGGTCACCCTCCTCCTTAGCTTCTTCCAATTTTTCTCTAATTCAACCATAGCAGTCAGCAGCTTCTGTCCATTGGTTGGATGTAAATATCTGCATCTGACTCTTTCAGATGCTTGTTGGGTCTTTCAGAGGGCAGTCATGATAGGTCCCTTTCTGTAAGCCCTCCATAGCCTCGGTAATAGTATCAGGCCTTGGAGCATCTCCTTGAGCCGGATCTCACTTTGGCCTGTAGCTGGACCTTCTTTTCCTCAGCTCCTCTCCATTTTGTTCCTGCAGTTCTTTCAAACAGGAAAAATTATGGGTCAGAGTTTTTGACTGTGGATGGCAACCCTGTCTCTCACTTAATGTCCTGTGTTTCTGCTGGAGGTGGGCTCTACAAGTTCCCTCTCCCGACTGTAGGTAATTTCATCTAAGTTCCCTTCTTTGAGTCCTGAGAGTCTCTTAACTCTCAGGTCTCTGGTACATTCTGGAGGATCCCCTACTTCCTAGCTCCTGAGGTTTCCATTCATTCTGCTAGTCCTCATGGCTTCAGTCATTTTCCCCCATCCAATATCTAAACAAGTTCCCCTATTCTCCTGGAGGTTCAACTATGTATACATGGTTCATTCATCTCCTGTCTTTCTGTTTGTCTGTAACATACTCAGCATTTTTCAAGTACAAGTTTTCAATTCTTAGTGCTATGCATTTTAATATTCTTGTATAAAGCGTCATTCCAACTGTTACTTTGAGCAGCTCCATTTGGAGAAGAATAGTGAATTTGTTTAACCCACTTGCTTGCAGGTTATTATGAAGTTTGTAAATAACAAAGTAGTCAAGAAAATTAACAAAAGCCAAAGAGCCTGTGGCACATTTATTTTGGTCTATCATCCTTAGGGTTAAATTGACTATAGAATATAGTTATGTGCCACAATGCAGGCAAAGAAAAAACTAATGAAATGATGTAATTTAAGTTGATTTGTGACTAATTCATTTACTTTATAGTAATTAGCATGACTTTCTCTCTTTCCTCCTCTCTCTCCTTTCCTCTCTTGATCTCTTCCTTCCTGCCTTCTCCACCCCATGTTCGATAAGACTGTGCTCTAATATGTATCCCTCTGATAATCTGGTTTACAGTGATATTTAAATTGTTCTTTGAATGAGGTTGCTGCACACTTTGTCCAGAAATCTGGACAAAGATTAAAAAGAAAACAAAATTATTTTGGCCAGATATTAAACATTCAGTAAGTAATGTAGAAATATTTTTCTAGTTTTAATTCCAACTTTGTTATTGTAGCTCTAAGAATTTAGATAATATTTCTAACCCCTGTGACTCAGTTTCTTCATTATAAAACTGAGATTAATATTCATATATCTTTAAATTTCTCTGATATAAAGGGTGGTAACACTTTAAATTGTGTCTTACGTATACTATGTTAAGATTAGCCTTGACATTCATAGGTTTGCATTCCAATTATAGGAATATATTGCAGATAAGGTTTGTTCTTGAACTTTACTTACATAATCAGTAGTTGTATTATAGTATCTATATGATTTAAGTTAAGGTAAACACAAGTACATCTTTTGTGATAGGTCTTGCTGATAGCTCACCTAAGAATCATCATGTTTTTATGAATTCAATGAAGTATTTCTATTTCAAAGGCAAAGAAGGCAAGCAAAAGAATGTACTGACCCATGCAAATTATTCTTGAATAAGTATTTTATATCTATTAGCCATCTTTTGACTTTTTATTCATACATCATGCTAATTAAAAGTTTAAAATTATTCAAGAATAAATAATTCTAAATGTTCCTCATAAAAGTAAGTATTGATTTGTAGATACAGAAATTACCATATAATCATAGTTATTGCTTGCATACATTTCATTGGTGAAAAATATCTAAATAAAACCAAGACAAGTAACATTTTTAAAAGTGCAAAATATCCCTTTAGTAGTGGAAACCTGATTTTAGAAATAGCTTATATGAATATTTTTCTACCTGAGAGACAGGTAAAATACAAACACTGGATTCAATGAAATTTTTTTAATAAAGGATGAAAAAAAAGTGTATTTTTGACACCATAATTTATATTCACAAAGGTGTGAGTTGTTATTTCTTCTATATCACCCTGCAATAAAAAAAATAATAAGACTCCGAAAAAAAGGAACATAGTTTGAATAAGATAGTGTGTGGAGAAGAAAGAAAACATGTATAAGAGCCACATGAAGTGCTATGTGAGGAGGCAGTGATAAATACTGCTAGGGGGTGAGAACACTGGTTACACTATCACCAGTATGTACAGCAATGGGAGCATGGATGGGCCATTTTAACAGAAAGAGCTCTAGAGTGCTATCTTTGAAGTTAAACTCTTCTTAAAACAAAAGCTATGCTGGAACATCCCTGGGAAAGTACAACCTTTTGAACACTATAAAGAGTGTGCAGCAATTCGGAGTATCATGTTAATATTCTCTTTAGTTTAATGACCTCTATTTGTGTTTGTTAGCATTCTCATCTTTTGACGATTTCCCTCTTTCTTCCTCATCATGAAGTTCAGGCTGACCTCTAACTTCTGGCCCTGTGCTTCACTCTCAAAGCAGTCCAATTACAGAAGTACACAGTAGGGTTTTTTCTTTTTTTTTAAATCAGGTAACTTTTGAACTATTCGCAGCTTTCAAAGGTAATCTATGCACTTGCCAAAATGAGAAAGCAGTGAAGTTAAGCAAATATGTAGCTTCAGTTTCTATATCTCTGTAAATTTGCTCATAGTACTAAATAATAAGAATTTCAATTAGGAGCTATCTAGTGAGTATCCAAATAGAGATTTAGATTTAGAATAGAGATTTATTAATATGGTTTATATTAATCACAATATATAATTAGGATACACATAGGAGTAAAACGATACTGCTATTCAATTGAATAAGAAATAAATTTAGGGATATATAAACACATCAATTAGTCATTGCTTAAACAATGATCCAATATACAAGTTTCCAACCTATATGAAGATTTTGTATTCCTTAAAACTTATTGCTAGATACAAGAGCAAACTCACATCAATTAGCAAAATTTTTTATTAACTATCACTGCATGTATATAGACATGTCAAATTTAAAAATAATATTAGCTTAAAATGATGTCAACATAGATTGATTTTCTAAACTACACAGATATCTGATCCCTCAGCAAGTAATTATTTCAAAACCAACAGGTTTCAGAGATTCTCACAGTACTAACCAGTAACCGGACAATTTTCCATTCAATTTAGAGAAGGAAAATAGCTCTCTGCTTATCACAATTGAAGAAAGTACTGATTAAACAGAATTTTAAGTTCCCAATTTAAAAATTCCACCCTTCAGAAATATGGTTTGCATCATTTGGATATACATATTTTTCTCCAAGTAGCAAATATACATCTAAATTTTTCGCCACAGGCATAGTGTTTAAAATGTATAGCATTGTGTCTTAGAATAAAATGATATATAAATTTAAAATTTATCAATATTTTATGAAATGAAAGGCTCTTTTTCCTAGCTATGGCCTCTTATGTCAGGGTTCTTGTCTGAGTAGTTCTCCTGTCACTCAGGTACAGTGATTTTGTGTGTGTGTGTGTGTGTGTGTGTGTGTGTGTGTGTGTGTGTGTGTCTGTGTGCTACTCTTAAGGCTCAGCTTTGATAAGATGACGAGTACAACACCTTCCTGGACACAACAAAGTCTAAACACTTTAGCAAAGAGTGCCACCCATTTTTCAAGGGAATAGTTTTGGTAAATAAAGATCCCAATTCTGATGTATCTTTCTTATTACTCCAAAAGTAATAAGAAATTGGCTACATATCCACTATAACTCTGCATTCTGCTGTGCAGCTTCAGAAAGACAGAAAGTATTGTTTTCTTGTAGGCCTCCCTTCATTTTATATCAGTCTCACACACACACAAAAATGTCCCTTGCAGTGGTCCTTCAGTTAACCTTCTTGGAGCATCTGATAAGCTTAATGTAGTATGTAACATTATCTCTTAAAAATAATGCACACGAGGACAGGTAATAGTGGATTTATAGATGTGTTTTCTTTTTAAAATCCCTTGAGACCATGTTTATTAAAGTTACCTGCATCTCACTATTATTAATGATAGTCCCAGTGTGTTAAAATAGCAAATCAATTCTTGAATCTACTTTATCAAAGAACCACAAATCTCTCAATCACACACACTATTTTTCTCCTTTTCTTTCAGTGTCTCAACAATGGATATTGGTCAGTTGAATTTTCTGATAACTAGAAAGAAGCTAACATGGTCTTTTGTGGTACACCTGCATGTATAATCTGAGTGAAGGTTAAGGTTAACTTAATTTCTCACTTCAGTTGAAAATCATTTCTTCTACCCTTTTGTCATAATCCTATCAACTACACAGAGAGGCCGCTTTGTTCTTGAGTTATATTTGAATTTGCACAGGGAATTAAATTTTAGCTTTCAGAAACTGAAAGATTTTATAGGATGACAGGACCTTTTTGTCCGTATTTACCGTAGTAAGTGGTGACCCTGAAGCACTAAGGGGGTTTTCAGAAGGGGCCCTTCCAAAGAATAAAGGGCATTTCAGGAAGAAAGGGTGAATATGTGGGCAGCTTGCTTGCAGACAGATGGTATACAAAAGCCACTGCCAAATGCATAGAGAAAGAAACAACTGTACTTTTAAAAAACATTAAAATTGTAGGTATTACTGGTGAAATAATCATTGAAATTCACATATTCGTTTTCATGAGTAGGCAGTGATTTTTCCATTTGAAAATCAAACATTCTTCTTATTAAGTTATACAAGCCATACGGGTATGACAAGAGAAATTGCCCTTCTTAATTTCTGAGTTCAGGTTTCAAAGTGGTTTGTTTCCTAAAATTCATTCTGCTATAGCATGTCAATCAGATACCAAACCTTTATAAAAAGGTAGTCTAGGCATGCCCGCCAAAATGTATAAAGAGACCATGTGTTCTGTTGTATACTGAATTTCATGTTTGCACTGAGCTTCTGACTTTCATGAGCAGTATAATGACAAAGTGGAATATGGGAATGTACTAAATAGCAAATTGGTTTATTATGTTCTATACTCAGCTTCAAATTTATTATAAAAATAGTGTTGGTTGTGATTTTTGGATTGCTGCAGACACTTTTCAGTTATTAGAGAATTCCTCTAAACTGTGGATTGGGATTAATGTACTCATACATTGCTCTACCATAATCTAGTTTATCTGTAGATTTTGTGATAGAGTCTGTGTGACATTCATGGAGTTTTATTTTACATTTCTGTCTTCACTTACCATATCTGGAAATCATCTTAGCACTGATGAAAACTTAGAGTTTTATGTAGTCAAGTGTTCTTCATCATTTCAATGACAGCATAAGACAAGTACACATGTTGAGACATATTAAACTTTTAATACATTGTTAGACATATCAGATCTCATTGTTAGACATTATACCAGATCCCAATGCACTGAGAAAGACATCGAAGGTCAATTTGAGCTACATCCTAAAAATTCTCTACCATAATGACCTAGTTAATATTTCTTTCTTTTTGTCATCATACTCTGTTTTTGTTTGGTTTGGTATATTTATTTTTTTGAGGCAAAGACCTAATCTTTAGCCAAAGTTGGCCTCAAACTTCCAATCTCTTTCATATGCTGTATTTGCTTGAAACATTTTAATTCTACCACAGATCATATATACTTCTGTACATTCTGATGCAATAGGAACATTTTACACTGTATCCTCCTCCACATTCTCACATTCTATTTTGTAATTGTTTCTCATTACTACAGCTGAGCATCTGAGGATGAAAACAAGACTTCAATTTAGCTCAGACTATTAGAGGCTGGAAGTCTACAGAGCATGACACAGGGTCTGGCAAGGGTCCTTCTTTGTTAAACACATTAGGACTGAACTAACCATGTGTACCATCCTGATTTTATGAAGTGATTCTCATCCACAGGAAGCCACCACAATTACTGTAGGAGCTATGGCCTCATAATCTAACTGAAGCAATTGAACATAGGGTGTCTTTCACGGATGTCACAGTCACATTAAATTCCTAACCTAAGAACCTCATTAGCATAATACTAAGCAGAAACTCCAACCTGAGATCAGCAGAACCATCTAGATTAAAACCACTATATATACTCTGAAATTTATATCTTTCTCAGATACAAACTACAATTATTTCACTTTCATATAGTCCCAACTCTTCAATTCAATCCAGCATAAACCAACAGTTAATGTCTATGTGTCACTCAGGGAAATAGTATATTGTTTATTCTCTCTGATATAGTTAAAGATTATTAGGTCATTTAAAATACTCAATTTTAGAAATATGAAGTATTAAAATACTGATCTCATAAATGTTGAAATGCAAATATTGTTTATAAAGTTTTTTGAAGGAAGTAAAAAGATGTGAATAAATTGTTCAATGCACAGAATTCTATATTTATGAAAGAAAGACATAAAGAATTTTTATTACAGAATAGTGACAGTATTGTTCAGTTTCAACGTAGTTTAAAGTACTACACATTCCAAAGTCACTAGAAAGAACAATTCTGATGGATTTATTCACCCCAAATAAAAAATATATACAAATAAAAAATCTAATCAAGTAAGTTTTATTGAATTGACATTTATGTAATAATTAGTCTCCTCATGTAGGACTAAAACTCTGGGGAATTGTATAATGAGCTAAGGAACTTAATAATTTAAGAGCTGCATATCATAGGGGACATGGAGAAAGTAAATACCACTTCTGTTTCTGAATTTCAATATAAATGATTGAATAATCTGTAACAAAACTTTGACATCCACCCTAAATTATTACCCAGTTGTCTATTTCTGAGTACTGAGACAAAGTGAGCTTGTAAAGCAGCAGGATAGATGTGCATTTTGAAAAAACCATTTTTTAAATCTTAGGTTTGTTAAATATAATATAGATGAAGCATCATGTTTATCCTAAAAATAGTGTGCTATGTTTTCTAATATTTATCACCTTAAGTGAACTAGAAAACGTTTTGTCACAGAACTTATTGGTTGAGTTTTCATAAATAAATTGCTGGATATACAAGTTTTGAACATTTGATTTGTAAGTGTCAAAATTATTGAATAGTTTTATTTTAAGAAATAAATTAATAAATTGGGTGCTTGTGTGTGCATGTGTGTGTGTGTATGTGTGAAATGTGTGTAAAATGTGTGTCAAATAGCCTATTTCTAGTTGTTGATCTGTATACTATTTATGGAAACTAGAGGTTTATTCCTCTGTTTTGAAATACACTCTTGTGTCCCAGACATTTTTAGTTACAAAGCTTACAGCTAATATGGTACCAAAAGCCTAGTTAAACTGCATAAAACCTGCTACCAGCAACATGGAAGTGGAGAATTGCATTCATTTTCCCCCGTGAAATAGAAGAACAAAAGTACCAGGCATCTGTATCTAAGATACATTTCATTAGAGAAAAGCCTATATTTCTTTGGATTGTGGTATTTCAAATCTTCTCCATTTTTATCTAAATAATGAATCAGGGACATGTCTCCTGAGACTTGCCCAGAATGCAATCAGGCGTGTCTTGATTTGTACAGGCAAATCTTTAGGAATGCTTTATTTCTTTTAGAATGAGAACATATTATCAATGAATAGAATTATTAAAATCTACTCATATGAGGAATTTGTATTTTATATGTTTAAACATGATGAATTATTATTTTTTGAATTGGCAAATTCAGGATAGCATATCAATTTCCCTTTTTGAATTTAAATCTGTGTTTCAAGCCTAATAGACCATGTGAGACATTCTTAACAGATTGTTTGACATAGGAGTAGTCAACTTAACTTCAAACTTAAGACATATCCATACTGATATATTTATATTATACTCTACATGATTAATCCCCATTCTAAGCAACCACATATAATAGGACATATTCAAATACCCCAAATCCTGAAGATGTCAATAGGTACATGAAAAAGTTACCCAGAATAAGAAGAGGTCTATGTTTTTGTATTAAACATATCTAATCAGAAATGTACAACTATATTTCAAGTCCACAAGTTACTTGCTAGTGTATATAATTTGAGTTAATGAGTTTTATAGCATTTTCTTGTATGGAAAGTATAGAAATGATAGACACTACATTATCTCACCACTTTTGTTATCCATTCTATAAAGGGGGATATTTTCTCACACTCTAGGTGATGAAGAAATATATCTTGGCAAGTTTGAGGTGCAGGTTTTCTATAATGGACCAGAGAGCCATCTCCACACGACAAGACCATGTTTAAAAAAATAAACAAACAAGCAAACCCATAAAAATTTATTCTATAAAAATGTTAATCATATTCACAGTTTTATGGTGCAATAATTAAGTTAATGAGCTTAGAATTAAAGAATTTAAGAATGAAGTTAAGAAGTAGGTCCTAAGTTATTTTAGAAATTATTCTTAATGCTATGCTGCTTTAGGCTTCACTTAAAACATTTGCCAGAGCGAAATAAATGCTTTTTCATACTGGTGTAATATGTGCTTAGGGGTATATAGTGTTAATATTCATTACTTCATAGTGACATATTTCTAATAGTAAAAATGAAAAACTTCTAAATATTTAAAGATCCATTAGTTTTAATATGTCTAAAGGAAGGAATAAATGTGATCAGTTTCTGATAAAAATATCCCTTAAGACAGAGAAAAAAAATTCCTTCTTTTCTTTAAAGAAAATATAGGACTAGTCTATAATATGTCTGAATGTTATTTGAAATAATTTATTCTAAGAAAGGAAGTGATAAAATATTTGCCTTAAATGAAAATCGAATTGCTAACCAGTAATTTTTGTTCCATGCATATAATATATTCAGTGGACATATATCACGTGTCTTGGGGCATTTTGTCATGTTAGACACAGTGCCAGAGATGCACTCTGAATTTTAAAATAAAGTCAGTTTGATAGAGTTCATTTTGCCTATTGTCATTGTATAAATTTTCTTTATTATTATTTCCTTATAATGTAGATTCAATTCACACAAAACATGATTATTTAAAGGATGAAGTTTAAAAGGATGTTCAAGATCATATTATCATTTATAAAACAAAAATTCAAGTTTGTATTATATGGTCATAGAACTTCACTCTTTTCTATTGAGTCAGCCCTTGCCTTTGGCAAGTTGAGTAGGAAGGTGACATAAATGGCAGATGTTGATCTGGAAATGTCCCTATTTTCTCAGCTTAACTACCACTTATGTTACAATTTTTATCTTTTAATTTAATGCCTATATATTAAAGTATAAAATATTAATTAAAATATGATTTAATTTAGCACACTTTCTATTACTTTATCTTTTAAACAAATGTTATCACAACATCTATACTGTGAGACAAAATATTGAAATTATTAAGGACAACTTAAATAATTAAGAAGTATGTTAGCATATAAAACCTCATAAGCAATGAAATGTATATTTTTATTGAAAGATGTTTAAATTACTATTTCAAATTCTCAATATTTTTAATTAGGAATTTGTAAATAAAAACAATGACTTCTATGTGATAAGTCTTTGTTTTAATTTCTTGGTTTTAATCATAAAATATTAGTAATGCAAGATATTTTAAGCATAAGCATATATATTCTATAGTTTTTGTCTTAGATGAACATATGAAATTAAATGCATGACTTGTCAAATCTATCTAGTTCTATACATTAAAATCATATTTTTTAGCCACTCACATTTTATATGTAAAACACAAATACCTAAATGTACATTTGAAATCAACTTTTCTTGATGATTTCTAAGTTGTACTAAAGGAAATTAGATGTCTCATGCATAAAATACTTTAATAATTCCAATGATTATGATGGAAGATTCGTAACGTCTGCTTTTATCATATCTGCAAGAATGATTCATGCAATTTATTACAGCACCAAATTTTGAGGCTTTCTGCATTAAATCTGCCTTATGTTGTCTGAAGCTGATGCTGGAGAACATTCATAGAAAAACATGAGTTCATGCAGCCATCGCTAAGCCCATTACCTGGTTTTGCTGAAACTCATCCAGAATCTCATTTATGTTTCTAAACAGGGAGTTAGATATGAATAGTATGTTGATCTTTGATGTATAAACATATATATGATATGATACATAGACTTATTTTTCCAAGTATAAAATAACCTGTAAATTATATTCATTTATGTTGGCTGCAATATTTAGTTCTGAACCAAGCAAGATGAACCAACTCAACAAAATGATTTGAGAATTTGGGCTATAAAATATTTTAACTTAGTATATATTGATAATATATGAGAGAAAAAAGTTTATAAAATCCAAGCTAACTAAAGTCATTATTCTTTCAACTTGTTGTTTGAATAAAACATATTTGTTGAATAATTTGCTTTACTCTATAGGGAAACAGCAGTACTTTTATGTGAATAGTTTCTATGGTGTGTAGCAGGAAACCAGCTAGCTATCTTTGAAATATAGTAAACTTTGTGGTCTTAATCATTGAGCCATGTCTTCAGGTAATATACATTTTTTTTTTTTTTTTTTTTTTGGTTTTTCCAGACAGGGTTTCTCTGTGTAGCCCTGGCTGTCCTGGAACTCACTCTGTAGACCAGGCTGGCCTCGAACTCAGAAATCCACCTGCCTCTGCCTCCCAAGTGCTGGGACTAAAGGCATGCACCACCACTGCCGGGCCAGGTAATATATCTTTATAAATATGCACTATCCTTAAATGAATTTCCCCATAAGAAAACAAGCATCGAACATTAGCTTTATTGATGGGAAACAAAAGGATTGCATTCTCTTTGAACATAAATGCAGTTTACAACTTCAGATAAATCATTTCTGTGTGTTTTATTAATTGGAGACAATATCATATATATATTCTCTTTTAATTATTTTATTGGATATTTTCTTTATTTACATTTCAAATGTTAGCCCCTTTTCTGGTATCTTCCCAAACCTTCTATCCCATCCCCCTGCCCTGCTTCTATGTTCTCCCACCCACATTCTCTTGCCTCCCTGTCCTCAAATTCTCCTACACTGGGGCTTGGAGCCTTTACAGGACCAAGGGCCTCTCCTCCCATTGATGCCCTAGAAGGCCATCCTCTGCTACATATGCTGCTGGAGCCATGAGTCCATCATGTGTACTCCTTGTTTGGTGGTTTAGTCCCTGGGAGCTCTAGGAGGTTCTGGTTGGTTGATGTTATTGTTCTTCCTATGGGTTGTAAACCCCTTCAACTCCTTCAGCCCTTTCTCTAACTCTTACATTGAGGACCTCATTGGGCTGCCTGTGCTCAGTCTATTGGTTGACTGTGGGGATCCCCTCTGTATTTTTCAGGTTTTAGCAGATCCTCTCAGCTATATCAAGTTCCTGTCAGCATGCACTTCTTGGCATCCACAATGGTGTCTGGGTTTTGTGACTGTATATGGAACGGATCCCAGGTGGGGCAGTCTCTGGATGGCCTTTCCTTCAGTCTCTGCTCCACACTTTGTCTGATGTATATTTTTACTTGGTCTTCCTTCTTCTTGAGCTTCATAATATTTAAATTTAATTAAATATGGATTTATCTATTTATTACATATATATTTATAACATGTATAGATTAGTTTTTTTAAAAAAAATTGAGGCTTGCTGATCTAAAATTCATTCTGTAGTTCAGGGTAGTCTCTAACTTATAGTAATCCTCTTTCTTACATTTTGGAGTGCTGGGATATGTTTATTCTTTGTTCCTTCTGAAAGGAAATCACAGTGTTCAGTAGTGTAGCTATTTCTTAAGTTGCCTAAGCTCCAGTAGGCAATACCCCATTGTATTCTCAAGCTAATACTCTAATTAAATTCCTCAAATCTCTTACTAACACACACAGGGTCAGGAAGGGGAGGGAAAGGGAGAAGAAGAGAGGAGAGAGAGAGAGAGAGAGAGAGAGAAATTTGAGGGGACTTACAAAAATAAAAGTACGTATATGAAATGGTGAATGAACAAATGGAATGATCATCTTACAAATGTGCAACAAAATCTTTCATTGGGAAATATTTAAAACACAAACATTTTACTCAACCATTGGGTGTATACTTGCAATAAAACAACACAGAACAACCTATTGTTAAATAAAACATTATTAGCAACTGTAAATATATACTATCTGGTCAATTCTTTTACATTCCTACACCCTTATAATTTGTCTAAATTCATATGCAAAAAAGTATAAGATTAAGAAACTGAATAATAAGTGTCCATTTTTAAAACTAGTAATATTCACCTTTGGCCTTTCTAATGCAAATTTTATACATCTAAATGAAAAGCCCAGTCAAATGTATTAGCACAGTAAATTAGATCCGTGTTGTTTTCACATTAAGTTTTTATTTTTGTACTGCAGTTGCTGTGCACTGCCTACTGTCAAAAAAAATTAGGTTACCATGGGATGAATATTCTCTAATGATGAGATTGCCAGATTGCAGGCCTGAGTGAGACCTAGTTCCTATTCTTGGAACCCATGGATAATACTCAGCTTAAACTTCTGCCTGTTTCTTTAACAATGATCATGTTTGTTTCTTCATTATAAAAGCAGAATCCGATTCATTTCAAGACATACATTTAATCATTGGCCAGACATTAATAAAGGAACAATATGAGAGATAAAAAAACAATAAAGTGGAATAATCTCCATTAAGAATTAAAGCATCTAAAAAGGCATTACTAAGTAATTATTCTAATAAAATATACCAATTTTCATTTAGGGTTAACCTGATTGAACCAATAGCCTCCTGACAGCTAAGCATATATATTGCTATTGAGCTCTATTCTAATCAAGATCATTGCATTTTAAAATTTACTTAGCTGTAATTTCTCTCAGCAGATGAACTCCCAGGCAAGGTTCCAAATGGAATCAGGGCTGAGGTGATACTTAGAATTTGAGTATGAGAAGACAGTGCCTAGCTGAATGGTGCCAGTAAGATCGAGGTTTTGAAAGAATGAAGTGTATTCTATGCAACAATAATGTCCTATAAGTAAAGTCAAATGGCTGCTATTTTGGTGTTATTTTAGGAAATAATTCTTATTGATTAGAAATTAAAATATCATAATTTTATTTCATGGGCAAATAAAATCTGTTTTGTATACATACCTCACTTTTTCTTCATCTTTTAACAGACATGTAGGTTATTATATAACCTGGACACTGTGCTCAGGGCTGTGCTAATTATGGATGTGTGAGGATCTCTCTAATATGCTGCCTTACATTCTTTGGGTATCTTCAAAATAGTTTTATGTACTATTGTTTCACACATATGTGTTTAGCTGTTTACAAGCGAAACCAACACCACCAACCAAAAAAAACCAGAAATTATTGAAAGTACAGTTACAGTTTTTAAAAGGAAGTCTGTTGAAGTATGAGAACATGAGGCATTTAAGCCCTTTAGTAAAATGATCAATTAAAATTTTGAGGCTGTAGATATGGTACAATTCTGTTCCCATTCTTTTTCATTCCTGACAATGCCTGATTCTTTTAAACATAGCATCCATGCCTACATACTTTCATTACATTGCTGATGGCAATCGTCTTTTTGACATTCTGACATGCATCTCTAGTTCCTTAGTATACAAACTGATTTTTATCTTTCAGACCATAGTTAATAAAACTCTGAAAACAGGAAATGCAAACATTTCAAGAGACTCCATAGGTTAAAATTTACTAACCTTCTGGCCAGAAAAAAAAATTATGATACTCCTTAGTTTTGCATTACTGTAATATGTTTGAACGTCTCTGTGCGTTCTGCTCCTTTTGGAACTATCTTACCACACAGGAAGTCTTAGCATTAGAAAGTTCATTCTTTAAATTGAGCAGGGATTTGCCTCTGCCATAATTTCTACCTTTAGCTTTTCTAATAAGCATACACATTTAATCATTCTTACCCATAATAATAGACTTTCAAGTATTTGATATATTCTATTGTGATCATTTGGCCTGTAAAAAAACACATGAGCAAGTAAATGATCAGATTTATTTATTGTGTTTCTTACTTATTTATAAACATATAGACTTTCTAACTAACAATCCTCAGAAAACTGAGATTTTTATCTTATTTCCTAGGATCACTATTTATTGTATTTCACTTGTAATGTTTTTCTATCACCTACTGACTCTTTTCTTAACAAGTTTTTGCAATGTGTCCTCAGACAGACATGAGAGTTGCTCTATTGTACTTGAGCCTGATACCACAGCTGCTTCTCAGTTGTACCACTTTTCATTGGTCTTTATTAAATATTACAATTTCAATAGAAATGTATCGACTCCTATTAGATGTTTCACTAGAATTATGATCGAGGAGTACCCACTGCATCTTTTGATAATTTCCAAGATTAAGAGGACTGTTAAAACGTATGAGAACTGGTATTAGCATTGTAGAAATGTACACTGCTATGAGGATATTAAATATACATTTACTGTAGGAAAAAACATTTTACATACACACACCACACCACACACACACACACTCACACATATATGCCAAAAAGAATGAGAATATATATTTCATTAGTATTTGCTACCATAATGAATGATGACAAAATATAGAAACAATCCTACTGAGCAAGTAGATTGAGAAAAAATAATAGGGAATTAGTCATCATTAGAAAGTAGGGAAGTTTTGACCTTTGCAATGTGGATGAATTGAAAAGAAAAGACTAATCTAATGATGATTGCTAGAAGGTGAAAGAACAGGAGAATGAGGAGTGATCAGTAGGGCTTCCTTTCACTGTCAACTGAAGAAAAAAGGTTATGGAGATGAACGGTGGTGAGGACTGAATAGCAAATTGATTTCTAACAATTGCTTTATGGACCTGATGCTTCATCTCATTTATCAGTTGAAAGCTAGAATCACCTTGGAGAAAACTATAGCTTCTGTGTTTGCAGCCTTGTGATTGTCTTGATTAAGTGAATTGACTTGGTAAAACCAGTCTACTTTAGGACCTTCAATATAGTATGAGTGTCTGTTTTGTGCACTTGCTACATTGATTTCCAAGTACAGGGTGGATTGTATTTGAACTGTAAGCAAACCTAACCCTCCACCAATTAAGTTGCTTTTGTCAGGGTTTCCCCAAATAGATATTGTAAATATTTCAAGTTGGAAAGTTTGTGTTGAGTATATTTATCACAAAAGAGATAATCATTTATATAGAAGAGTGAATTAATACAGTAAGGAAGGTCATGAGATAATAGGTTAAATATGGCCTTGTGCAAGTGCACATTCCATGCATCAAACCCATCAGTAGTAACAAAGACAAGAGTTGTTCTGAATCACAGTATGTTATGAGGTATGGAACATTATGGTTAGAAAAAAATCAGTAACATTTAAATCTTCAGCCCAGTGCAAGGCACCATCTTGCTACTAATGGGTTTACAGAGGATGCCCTGAGTATCTCCAGAATGGTTTGTCTTTACTTATTCACTAAGTCACTGGAAATTCTATCTTTTCTCATACTACATGTTCAACACCTCAGCAGCTTGAGCAAACAATCTACACCATTTTACCTAATTTCCTGTAATTTTTTTCCTGCTACACAACTATTGCATTTATCTTCAAACTGAATGTGCTAAAGAAAAATTAGGTCAATTCTATTAGGGATAATTTAAAAAGTGATATCTTTGAAACATTTTCATTCAGTGAGGTTCTCTTAGATGAATGTCAGAAAGCTCACTTTTTTTTTCTATCAGTGTGGTGCAGTTTGCTGTGGGGTTTTGTAATTTTGTGAAACTGACGGCTTGATTGCTTTGGGGAAATTCAGATGCAGATTTTACCTTGAAGAGGCAAAAGCATTGCTAAATGATGGATCAAGTGTAATGGGATTAAGGATTTTTCCATCCTTTTTATATTAATTACCCATCCATAAAAGAGAAACTAATCACCCTGTCCCTGACTAATGCTCTGTAGGCTTTTGATATCTGTTTGATGAAACTATTACAAAAGATAATGCTGGGGAAATTATTTCCTACTTTAGATATGCATATAACACTAGAAATGGCAGGATTTAAGTTTCTGAGACTAAGTGAATATGAAGTCATGAAATGCTACTCCACTTAGGGAAGCAAAACTTAACAGGTATCTTTAATGTTAAAAAGAAATGTGTTATGTATATTAATGAGCTAGCTACCTATTAACCCAACTATGTAATGGCAACACTGTTGCAAATTGAACTTTCGCCAAGTATGCCCTATCAGTGCATGGATAATGAAAAGGACTCATGCGCTACCTTAGCACAAGTATGTTCACTTAGAATGACCTAAGAAATAAGATTTACTGCAGTCATTGTTGTAAAAGCAGGTCATCAGTTGTTAATTTCATTTTTTTTTTCAAAACAATACCTCACTCTCTGGGAATAAGTTAGTCAAATAATAGCTACTGATGTAGAGGAAGTCTAATTGAAGATAAGTTAGAATAAATAGGAAAATGCTAAATACAAATATACACATAATCCATGAAGATATTAATAGGCAAACAAAATAGATGTTTTATATACACTGATGAATAATTAAATGTAAAAAATGTCAATTGCATATTTCATGAATAAATTAGGTCCATTACCTAGGAGGCCCTATTGAAGGAAGTATGGAAAATGCATTTAAATTCCTTTGAGTGTTCAGGATATTACCATAAACTAATAAAGAATTGTTGTAAACTGAGACACTTTTAGAAAATATTAATATGTTAATTAATTTTATTCTAAATTACATATTTTAGAAATGCTTAGAGTCCAGTTACTAATGTACAATGTTATTCCATAATTATTTCACATTCTAAATTACATAGAACTAGAATTTTTGAAAGGAGTGATTCATGTATTTGTTATAAATTCGAAGGTACAGAATTAAGACAGCAAATTCTGAAGGTACAGAATTAAGACAGCAGACATTTGCACCTAGAAATGCTATTGGGCTTATTTTCAAGTCTAGAAATATGTATTTTAAAAAGTGTATTCTTCAATAGACAATTTCTAAACACATGAATTTAAGATATTTAGTATTATTTTCAGCTATTTAAATTATTTTGTTCACTAGTAAACCATGCTCCTGTTATAAGAAACTGTGAAGACTCATATCTTTATTGAAGCATCAATTCTCAACTCACTTCTGAATGTTGTCTTGTGGACAATAGAGGCTCTGATAACCTTTTACAAGGTTAATGTATTGTCTGTCTGATCAGTTATATTTAGATAATACAGGTTATTGATAGAAATAAAACATAAAATAATGCTTTGCAATCACATATATCAACAAACAAACTGAAAAATAATTATATGAAACATTTTGACACTTATGAAGGATAAGACTACTATGATTTTGTTATCTTTGAAGATTCCTTCCTGGTTGTTAATATGGTAGTGTGCATCTTCAAAACACAAAATGCTTATGAAGGAGGGGATAGTTCAACAGTTTCTATACACTGTGAGGATATTTGGAATTTTCTCATTGCTTTTCACCTTCTCATTAGGGTTCTCTAACAACATTGTAATTGATTGTAAGTGCAGCAGGAAATGACATCATTCATATGAGCACTCTCCTCTCTCTGGATTGTACCTTCCATATTCTATAGAAAACATAATTAAACAAATGTGGCATATATTATCTTGTCTTTTATTATATGCAATAATTTAAGGTGACTGTTAGTACAAAATATTTTCATTACAGTTTATCTTATCTCAGTTTTCTGAAGTTATAGATTTTCTGAAGTCAGATTATCTAGATCATTTTGGTAATAAATTACTAATCATCAGAAATATTAGAATGATTAAGAATATTTCAAGTCTATGTACTCAAGTCTTAAGGAGATTGTTTCACTTTGGATTCTATACAAAATGGGCATAGAAAATGGTACAAAATATTAGAGAAAAACTGAAAAAAATTTAATGTAAGCAAGAATATTTAATATTTAATGTAATATTTAATGTATCCTAACTTGTAGGTATATATTCAATACAAATAATATAATATATTTTTATTTGGCTTCATAATTTCTTCATTCATTTTAGATAATATTTCTTTGCATATTACAACCACTGCTTTTGAAGAGTTTATTGTATGTCAAAAATAAGATAGGGCTTCTGTTTCACCACAGTGGAATTCTATAGATCAGGTTGGACAAATGGCTCAGTTATTCAATACACTGTTAAACCACAGGGCCTGGGTTTGGTTAGAAGCATCCATGTGGTGGTTCACCACCATTCATGACACTACTTCCCAATATGTGAAAGGCTCTTCTCACCAATACAGACAATCGGCATATATATGACACATATACATAAATACGGGCAAAAGTTGGATGCTCATAAAATGACAATAATAAAATATTAATTTGTGATGCCTTAAAAAAATCCTACAGAGTATGCAGCTAAGAGAGAGTAAATAAAATAAAACAAGTATTTATTATTAATGTAAAATTTGTCTTAAATATTTTCTTATTTAGTAAGTAATATTCAATTATCACCATGAATTTCACATGTAATTATGTATACATACTTCTAAGAAATAAACTGTTCTATTAAAACAGGGAAATTAATTGCAACCTTGGCTGCAAGCCTATAAAAAAAAGGGGTACATTCAGAAATAAATATTGTCTTCTTAATCTTACTCATTTTTAAGAGCTTTTAACCTGTCTGTCTAACCATAATTTCTTGAAAATGTTAGCTCCAGATGTTGAAATTTTTCAATTCTTCTTCATAAATTTTCCTTTGGTGACTAATATCTAAAGGGACTTCAAAAGGAAACATAGCAACTTTACGCAGAAGATAGTTTCTGTTTTGTTGTTTTTGTTTTATGGATGCAGAATTTTCTCTATATTTATCATATGAAATTGTGTGTAGTTTAAAAAATAAAATTGTTAAAGTTTATAATACGTATGTAACACATTTATAATAGTTTATTACATTCAAAATGAAAAACAAGACTTGCTATACTATTGGTTTCATTTAATCTTATATGTGTCATGGTCATTGTTCAGTACTCCCTCTTGGGCTCAAAGATCTTTGTCCTATTTACTTTTATATTTATATAAATACATAAAATCATGTATGTATTTATATGACAAATTCTGTCTTATTAATGTTATCTAACTTACTGGGTAATGATAATTTGATATTTTTCCTTTCATTAAACAAAGATAGATTAGGAAAGGATTTCAAATGAATGCCATTTTCGTAAGATCCATAAATCAGTCCAATAAGGTGGAATCATCAGAAAATCTGAAATTGCGATGCATTCAATAATTTACTTGATCAATGCAACTTAAAAGTAACAAAGATTCACAGATTAAAAGAGATGAGCAAAATGGGAGAATTTAACCTTTTATATTACCTTTAAATCAGTAATAAATCAATTTTGACAGTTGTGTTACAATTATATAAGGCTCTAGCACAAAAACAGGGTACACCATACAAACAACTGTCTAAAACATATTTTAATATTTCTTTCAAGCCTGAAATTATTTCTAAATAAAATATGTTCTCTTTCAGCTGCTATAGTGCTAGTTAGAGTTGAAGTTACTTTGTTAATTTTAATGCTTTATGCTTAAAATATATAAAAGATCCCCATGCAAAAAAGTGTGACAAATACAATTAAATTATGTAAATTGTTACATTAAGATGGATCTAAAATTATGGTATGTCTAACTATAATTCATACAACATGCAATGTGAATGTTGTTTTCCAGGTAATGTAAATAAATAGAGCAATGTTCGCACAGACATTGAGAAAGTATTAAGGAGGAAGAAGATAAAAACTATCATGTGTGGTTTTGCATCTTGGATTCTTATACTGAACCATAAACATAGTATAACTTTTACCCCAATGAAAAATCACCTACAAAATTGAATATTGTAAATGAATATCAGTGCCAATGTGGACAATAGTAGAACATATTATCTATGTCAAACACAATACCATATATATTTCCTATCTCAATACATAATATACTTCAAAGATGGGAGAAACCAGATGATAGCAATTTTATTACAGGAAGTATATATTATCTTGTTGCTGATGAGACTTATCAAATCCAAGACTTCAGAAAGTTCTGTCTATAACACAACAATTTTATTTTATTACAATTTTGTGCTTGTTTAACTATGAAAACTTCCTTGTAACTTAACTATATATTTTTAGAACACTAGTGTTTACTTTTATCTTGGGTCTCTAGGTTATCTCATTTGTAGTTCTTGGTTATATAAGCAGTGTCAGTCTGAAGTTTGCAGATATTTGCTCAGTTGGAAATGCAATGCAGACAGAAAAACAAAGAGAAAGTCTGTCCTAATTCCAATAGTTGTTTAATGTTTTATTCCCTTTAGGTCTGAGGAATTGCAAAGATGTTATTCCCTTATTGGTTGAAAATCTACAAGGATATTCTATTTCATTGTACTTTTCATTTTTAGTTGGTTTAAACACTTTCTGAATTTCTACTCTGTAAAAATCATGATCTTTGGTAGAATAGATGATAAACTAAACACTGTATACTCCCCTACCTCATGAAAATATTACCTACTTCAGGAAAATATTTTTCAAAGGAGATTTGCAACATAGAACAAATAATATAAGTAATAAACAGCCTTTGCATTAAAGATAAGGCAACATAATAATTATTATTTACAATGACAAAATAGGGAGAAGCATTTCAAAAGGTTCCTAATCACATTGGGTAGGACATAAAATTCTGTTCTGAAAAAAGAATAAAAGATTTTTATGTAGTTCTTGAGTGCATTATTTAAAAGAGTAATAGAGCCTAATCCATGGACAACTTGTTAGAGATGGAAAAGTAGGAAAAGGTTCCATGAAATGTAATAAACGGGTGAATTTGACCAAAGACCATTGTGTATAGGTGAGGGAATATCAACATATATTCTATCATAAAGTTAATATATGATAATAAAATAACCCTTAATTTAATACTTGGATTATGTCAGGAAGACAGAACTATTTCAAGATAAACATTTCGTGCCCCAGTCTTTGCTTCTAAGACCTAGGTCTAGGCTTTATAGCAGCTGCTATGGCTGAGGTAGTTTTAGTAATCCTGTCTGACAGCATGAGAAGGTTGACTTTGTAACATCCTTGCAGGATTGCAAAGAACTAATGTAGTAAACTATAATAGAAAACCAAGCTCTAATACAGATAAATGAGAACATGATATTTTTTTCATATTCCTGTCAGAATGTATAATAGGGAACTCAGCTGAGTCCTTACATTGGAAAACAGAGGTGTTATTTAGGGATGATTTGATGATTTCTCTCTTTCTCCTGTCTCTCTCTCTGTCTCTCTCTCTCTCTCTTTCTCTCTCATGCTGGAAAAATTTGCATACAGCTAACAATTCTCACAAGTAGAATGATGTTCTTAGAAAGAATCATGGAATATTTGGAATATTTATTTTAAAATTTGTTTCTAACTATTCTTTTGCCACTTATGAAAGGAAAGGAACCATGTTTTCCTCTCTTTGGAAATGTATGCCTATGTCTCAAATCATTGAACAAACTTCTTTTTCATTATTTAGTCTATTAACCAACTAAAATATAACAATTAAATCATATCCTTATATTCATGTTGCAAATATGCACTGTGTGTGGTTGGATAAATGGCCTCAGTAAGATAAATCCATACAATCCTATAAACATATAAATGAGCTTATAGAATTAATGTGCAGTGATTTATAGAGACACTCAGCACATGTTCTATCAATATAATGTTGGTATTTTCTTGACAAAATAAAGAGGGAATACATTAGTCTCAATCATGTTTGGAAGAACAGGAAATTCCTCCACAATGGAGCCTCTGAGGATTTGGTAAGAGCAATTGAAGAGCTGTGAACTGCACTTAAGCATCTTTAAAATAAAAGTCTCTAATAAATGGGAGTTGTTTTGCTTCTTCAGCTGCTCTTAAGGATAGCAGCCCATAAGGACAGATAAAAGAAGACTGAGTGGATGCTTAATAAATATTTGTTGAATTGAATAGTGTAAGTCATTGATTATGCTTCAACCACAAGATATATCTTAGAGCTTTTAGGGCATACTATTGTATTGTAGCTTGATCTGAGCAGTATTCACTAAGTGGGTAGTAGGTAGAAGGTCCTAACAATTAAGAAAGAATGATTGCCATGAACTAGATGTTATACTTTTTAAAAAAAAAATGTGGAAAATAAAGTAGGCTAAAACTGTAGAATTATTGATCTAAAAGAAGTAGAACATTTCTATGATACTTTTTATTGTCATTTTCACATAGTTATAATGGCATACAAAATATGTTCTTTAAAAGAATTTTCTTTGTGTGTTTATTACAATTCATCCTCTACATGGTACAATGGCTGGTAAGAAACATGGAAGTCAGCATGCTTCTGGAAATTATGGCTTAGATGTGTGGCTAGACCGTCCATTGTCCCAAAAGCTTCTAATGCATCCTCGGAAGCTTGGCAATATTCCTGTCCTGTACAGAGTAAATAGATGCTGTCGTGAAACTTTATCAGTCTAGATATTCCAAAGGGCTTCCAACATTACAGTGGTACCAGAGAATCAAAGTTTCTTCTGGATAAGCAAAACTGGCTAGGCTGACAGACAAATTGCATATACAAACCTTTACTAGCTTTACTAAATTCTATAAATTTACACACCTGAAAAGACCAGGTAATTTTTCTTGAAGTATATTGAAACTCATGTTTCAACATTTTAACATGCTTTGAAAAACTTAGTCAACCACTGCTGTGTTATCCTTTATTAAACATCTACTTCAGGAGAATTTTTTTCATTTCCTTAAAAAAACAAGCCAATTTATTTTTGAAAACACAGTTAACCTTTAGGTCCTAAATTAGAACCTCTATGGGATTACTAGTACATATTATTTCATATTTAAAATTAAGTATTCTGGAATATATATCTCATGGTTTGATAAGCTGATCTTTATAAGACTCAAATAGTCACTCCATAGTCTATAGCTACCCTTTGAAAGTTTTCTCTGACAGAATAGTCCAACTGCCTGGTTTAGGAACCTGAGAGTAAATGCTTTCTTATTTTTAACTGTTAGAAACCTCTGATATAAATGCAAACTCCTATAATTTTAAAGAATTTTCCATAATATGATATTTTCTATGTGTTGAGATAAACAATGTTTATACAAAACTTACATACTCTTCATTCTTTCACAACTTTTAGTAACTTGTCCACTAAACTTTATTAGACTACTACAAGGATGACATTAAAACTTATCAATGATTTATAACTTTGAGTAAATGACTAAGGGCTCAGCTTATGGACTTATTAAATGTATTTATCTGAATAAACAAAGGAAATTTGAAGTTGGTATTCTTCAAGTTTTCAATTACTTTTCTTGAATAATAATTAAGATATAATTAATGTTGATTAATATCATTGTAAAATTTTACCAGTACAAAAATTTGTAATTTATGTGTAAGAAAAGAGTGAATTTACAGACCCATCTCAAAGGCTAGAGAATTATGTAGGCATGTTAGTGTGTGCTGTTCTTTCAGATAAATTGAGTTACAGATCTGCCAAGTAAATCACAATGATGTGTAGCTCCAGATCCAAAAGATTACATATGGCAGGGCACATGCATGACAAAACACACACACACACACACACACACACACACACACACAGAGAGAGAGAGAGAGAGAGAGAGAGAGAGAGAGAGAGAGAGAGAGAGAGAGAGAGAAACACACATAGATACAAATTTGTAAGTTTTAAAAATAGTTTAAAATTTAAATGATTTTTTTCTTTTTTCGTTTTTCTTTTGTAGTGATTAAAAACGGAATATTTTGTTTACTTTGTCCATTAAAATGGTTTTTTATTAGATATATTTTTATTTACATTTCAAATGTTATCCCTTCCCAGTTCCCTTGCCTCCCCCTCCCCCTGGAAACCCCTTATTTCATCCTCCCTCCCCTGCTTCTATGAGGATATTCCCCTACCCACATACCCACTCTTGCCTCCACACCTTAGAATTCTCCTACACTGGGGCATTGAGCCTTCACAGGACCAAGGGCCTCTCTTCTTATTGATGCCTAACAAGGCCATCCTCTGCTACATATCCTACTGGAGCCATGGGTCTCTCCCATACGTACTCCTTTTTTTGGTGGTTTAGTCCCTGGGAGCTCTGGGTGGGGAGGGTCAGGTTGGTTGATATTATTGTTCTTCCTGTGGGGTTGCAAACCCCTTCATCTCTTTCAATCCTTTCTCTAACTCCTCCATTTGGGACCCTGTGCTCATTCCAGTTGTTGGCTGTGAGCATCCTCTTCTGTATTTTTCAGGCTCTGGCAGAACCTCTCAGGAGACAGGTATATCAGGCTATATCAGGAAGCACTTCTTGGCATCCACAATAGTGTCTGGGTTTAGTGACTGTATATGGGGTGGATCCTCAGGTTGGGCAGTCTCTGGGTGGCCTTTCCTTCAGTCTCTGGTCCACACTTTGTCTCCATATTTGCTCCCATGAGTATTTTGTTCCCCTTTCTTAGAAAGACTGAAAGACTCATACTTTGGTCTTCCTTCTTCTTGAGCTTCATGTGGTCTGTGAACTGTATCTTGGGTATTCCAAGCTTTTCGGCTAATATTCACTTATCAGTGAATGCATACCATGTGTGTAGATTTTTTTCCTTTTTCATAAATATATTACATTGACTATCTTTATATTTTATGTTTTACTTGGAACAGTTTATTTGAACATGTAAAAAGGATATTCCAATGATGTTATATGCATGTTCTGATTTCAATATTCCTGAATATCTGACATATAATTATTAATATATGTCTGCTTTTTAAAAATATTTTTTCTGCTTTAGTGTCTGCATCTGTTTCTATCTATTGACAGGAAACGCCTCTCTGATGATGGTTAGATAGGGCAGAATACCTTCAGGAGTCATTTTATTAATATTTACTTTACCTAGAGTATTTGGTTTTACCCTAGGTCTCTGGATTATCTAGTCTTTGGTTCTTTGTTAAGCTAGTAGTGTGGAAGACACAGTCTAAATTAGAGGTCTCCATCAAATTTCTCCCTATTGATTTCAGGAAATCCTGTTTGAGATTGCAAGAGCCAGAGGGACTGAGGAACAGAAGGAGAACAAGTCCCTCTGAATCATTTAAGCAAGGCACATATGAGCTTGTAGACACAGAAGCAAGAAGCACATGGGCTCAGTGGGTCTGCAGAAGGTCCTCTGTGCATATATAACATCCTCTCGCTTAGTGTTTTCATGGGAATCCTAGCCGTGAACTAGGGGATCTCCAACTCTTGTGACTGTTCTTGGGACTGTTTTTCTCCTGTTGTTTTGCCAGATTCAATTTCATCAGGATTGTTTTGATTCCATCGTTTTTATTTCATTTTGTCATGTTTGGTTGTTATCCCTTAGAAACTTGTTCTTTTCTAGTGAGAAACAGACTGGGAGTGGATCTGAAAGGGAGGGGAGATTGATAGGGCCTGGGAAAAGTAGGGAAACGGAAATGATAACCTGAATATATTATATGAGGAGAGTTTCTATTTTCAATAAAAGGAAAAAAACAAGAAGAAATCAGAAGAAAGTAATTTTCAAACAATATATTCTGAACATAGATTCTCCTATCCCAACTCATTTTAGATCCTTCTAATCTCCCTACCTTCTCAACAACATGCAACATTCCTTTCTCTCTCTTTAGAAAATAAACAGGCAAATGAACATACAACAATAACAGAAAACAAAACAAAACAAAAATTTAGAAAATACAGGTATCTCAAGAAACACTCCAATACACACACATACTTGACACAGCATGAGAATACAAATTGAGAAACCATGATATACAAGCATAGATGAGTAAGTTTTAAAAAATTTTTCTAAAGCAAACTGAAATATTAAAATCATGAAAGTTATAGTTGATGATACATTATATTAAATAACTTCAAAACATGCCAATTCTTAGAGTTTTGATGAAAGAATTATTAATCATCATTAAATAATTTATGATAGTAGTAATTGATATTTGTCATATTACTGGATATTGTTTGATTCCTGTGATAAAAACTCAAGAAAAACAGATAATTCAAAACTATTTTCAACATAAAATTTTAAACTGTTTTATTTTGACAGCTTGTTTTTATTTGAATGATATTGATGTACACAAATCTTCCTTTTAAAAAGATATTAGATATGCCTTTTTTGGAAAACATATCTATAAATGGCCAGAAAAGTGTTGTATTTATACAAATAAGCATTTATGCTCTGTGGTTTTGTTTGTAAACCACATAGATACTTTAAATAATTACATTGAAAAGCTAAAATTACACATAAAATGGCATAAATATGTTTCAGATATTTTTGCCTATGAAGTGTCTTTATCTTATATGTATTAATTGCATAGTATTTTAGTTTTTATTATATATATATATATATATATATATATATATATTATCCTAAACTTACATTTTTATGTCATTTTTTGTATTGTAATTTGAACAAGAACATTGTTGTGTACTTATACATGGATATACTTTATTCTTACCAAGAATATTCCCTGATATTCTTATCCAAAATTTTTAAATGAAGAGAAGAAGAGAAAGTTACTGAAGTTTTAATACATTGGTGCAAAATGGAATCTATTAATGTTCTATATATGTTTACTAATCACAATTTAGGAAGTTAACTGTAATTGAAAACATGTAAAATGACAATTCATGCTTCTAATTACTTCAAACCTGAATTGGGGATCTCTTTTTACTGGTTGCTTAATTTTTTTCATTATAATTATACCCAGTCTACCTTCCCTTTTCTCCATCTAAACCCAAGAAAAATCTCTTCCAGGTCTTTAAGATTAATAACCTTTCTCTTTAAAAATTATATTGTTATTGTTGTGTGTTTGTGTATGTATTGGCATACACATTTAAAATGCTAAATACAAAAAATACCATCTGCTCAGTTTCTATATTGTTACTCATAGGTGCCTACCTTTAGGGCTGACCATGTGGTATTGGATATCAAAATAATGTGTTATTCCATAAGAAGACTGTTTCTAATTCATCCTCTTTCCTGAGCTGTTATAGTTCTTCCTGTCCTTTCTTAGGTCATGTTTAGGCAGTCATATTGATAAGACTTCCTCTGTGTAACTTTTGATATTATAAGACACAATCTCATAAAAAAAATCTCTGCTTCTTTGTTTATTAAAATTTTTATGCCCCTTTCTAAAATGATCCCTGGGCCTTTGGTGCAAGGAGTTGAGTTATAGATATATCAGTTAGGATTGTGCTCCATAACTGTACATTGTATTGTAATGTCTCTATCTGCCTTGGTAACGATCCCTGTCTTTTATAATGAAAATATATTTGCCTAGAGAGTGAGAATGGTACTTATCTGTGGGTGTAAGGACAAATATTTAGAATATATGTAGGGAATACTCTGGTTTGCTGAATTTAAGTCACAGATTCTCATCCAAGATCCATGAATGAACTAACCATAAGTATTTGACTATAACAGACATGGTTTCCCTCTTTTTTGCTTGGGTCCTATGTCCTGTGACAGAGCTATTTGTTACCACCAAAGTCTGCATATCTTTGCTCTACCCTTAGGGATACAGTGACAAATGTAATTTTTGTCATTCATAGGTATCATAGCCTGTTGGACTATGTGTCATTGCCTTGAAAGGCAGATGTTCTACTTCCTTATGTTAAGCTGAAATTATGAGGAGTAGGAAGAGACTTGAAAATTAAAGAACTCACTTTTTTTTTATACCTTATAATATAAAGCTAAAGTGAAACATGCATTCAACAAAATTACTTAAGTAACTGGATACAAAACAAATTATCAGTGAGAGAGAGAGAGAGAGAGAGAGAGAGAGAGAGAGAGAGAGAGAGAGAGAGAGAATGTCATGTATGGGAATGCAAGTGAACACAGGACATACATAGCACATGAAAGGTGGTGGAACACAGCATCTCGTGTTTGTCATCTGTTTTCACTTTGTTTGATTTGATAGGATCTTTCATTTGTTGCTGTTTAGACTGAGGTAGTGACATATGAGCTCCTAAGATTCTTCATAATCTGACTCCATGTGTTTATCAGATTCTCTGGACCAGATGCTAGCATGTCCATCTTTACCAGATTCTAGGGATATGGATTTCAGACCTTACACTTGAATGGCAAGCTGTTTGCACAGTGATGCAGTTCCACAGTTTACCATAGCGAATTGTCTTGGAAAAGTTTTTTATTAAACTTATTTTAAAAGGCATTTAAGAATGTACTTACAAGTACCTTTGAAAATAATCCATAACCAAAACATAAGAGGCCTCATTTAATGGTCTTGTAGAATCTTACTGTTGTTATAGACTGACATACTTTGAAAAAGAAAGATTAAAAACAAACAGAACAAAAGAAAACAAAAACAAAAACAAAACCCAAACACCAAACCTCAGGATGCAGAGGACAGATTATGATCCATTTGAAATAAGAACATCTTAACTCACATTCTGCGCTATAGAAATCCAGATATGTTTTCAGAAGATCCTCCAGTTCAGAGGTTCCTACAAAGCATTACCTGATCATATCTTCTGCTGCCATTTAGGCTCCACTTCAAAGTTAACTCACTAGTGGCATCCAACCACAGGGCCTCTGTGTTCAGAAATAGCATTGGTTCTTTCCCATATGAGAGCCTACCTGGGTAGCTAGAAATAGCAGGTAACCGATTCCCCTTGGAACAACAAGGAAGAAAGAACCACAAAGTATTTGTAACCCAATCTTAGAAGTGATATCAAATTACTTGATGTATACTTATTTTTTTTTCTTCTTCTTCTCTCAAATAAGTCCTGAGTTCAGAACACAACCAAAAAGGAAAGACTGACAAAACTGATACACAATTTCAAGAAGCAAAGACCACTGAGGTTGGTTTTAAAGAATGCTACGTAGCACCAGGTCTACAGGGAATGTGTTTCTTCTTTTTCAAACCTAGATTTAATTTTTTTTTGTTTGGACTGTATCAGTCTACAACATAATAATCTCAATTTTGTTCCCTTCACAATATCTAATTTACCATGTTATGAAAGTTTTATAACCACATCTCTTTGTTATAAGCCTTAATAGCTAACGCTCATTTGTGAAATGAATACTCTTGGCCTTATGAGAGGAAAAGTACTGCTTTCAAATGGCAAAGCTGTATGGCAGCAGTACTTAAAATGAATTGAAAAAATTAATAAGTAAAATTTACCCATGACATTATAATATTCCCCGCACTCTCAAAATTAATACCTGAAGAGGTTTAAATGAATGTTAATAATTTTGAGCAGGACATTTTTAGACATGGCAAGAAACAAGAAGTGATAGGAGTCTACTGAGTCAATTAATATATGTCAAATCTGAATCTCAGGGTATGCCATGGGAATGTACTCTACGTGATTCTCTCCTCCACAGCTAGAGTGCAGTGATTATTATTTCTTAACATACTGCATAAGTTTTAATTTCCCTTGATAAACTAGGATTTATTGTTCTCATAAAGTTTTCCTAATAAATACAATGAGATTTGATATTGCACCAATTAATTAGTCAACTACGTACAAACTCCATAATGTTTGCTTAACTTCATCTTTAACAAGGGTCAAAACATAGATATTTAAAGAAGCATAGTGTATAGATTTCTTTAACTCAAAATTCTATAAAAATATGAAAAGTGTCTATTAGAATATTTGTTATCAGCATAGTGAGTGATATTTAATTCAATCATATTTCATGAATATCCTCAAAGCAAGTAAGACTAGGATTCTAATAATTGGATTTTATGGATAATTGCTTTATTTTGTATTTAAAGCAAATAAAAAGCCATTATCAAAGGAAGAACAATTTTACTTTAACACCAAGTAATGAATGCAATTCTTGCTTTTTGTTTTTGTTCTATTCATTTCCTAAATCTTAACTCATCAATACTAAACAACTCATTGTCATATTTAATATACATTACTCATAAAATCATATGTCAAATGAAACTACAGAAATTTTTAAATTTTTGAGCAAGAAGATTTTCTAAATATTTTGCTAATATTAACATTTTATCTCTAGTACAACTATTGTAAACCATAATATTGTCATTATTTTCAACTATTGAAAAGTGAAATACAAATAAATTATGTGACTCATCCAAAACTCAGAATGTGAAAATCTGAGGTGTGCAAACTGATTTATTTGACATGGATGATGACTTTGTAATAGGTATGGCTCTTTGGTCATCAGTGTAGTAAGTGGAAGGGCTTCATTATTTTCTACAACATAGTCATGTAGGGCAAATTGCATCAATATTTCCATATTAACCACCTGAGGTATCAGTTATCACTAAATTAGGGAAGTCTAATAGCAATAATGTTTTAATTTGTTCAAACACCAGTCATCAGGAATCAATACTTTTAAATTTCTAAACATGGTTATTTTGAACTACTTCAAATTACTTTTGATTTATGTAATGTTAAGATTTGTAGTCTCTTTTTTCTTCTAAGAGATCTGCTTTTGAATGTGCAGTGAAAAGACACTGTCATTTCTCATGTAACGTTATATATGTGTTAAAATCTTTAATAATCTATACATAGAAAAATAAGGCAGAATGTCTTACTGGAAGGCAAAGATCAGAAGCCTATAACATCAACTATGCAGTATACTAAAATGCTGTAATTGAGAGCACACAATTTAATTTTCAGGACCTGAAGTAGTTCGTTGCTGGGAAATTCTAGTGTTTCTTCCTACATTTAAATAAAAAATAAATCTTTTACTATTCAATTATTTGGTAATCATGACACTCATAACTTTTTTGCTCAGTACTGAATTTCCAATATTGGTATTCAAATAAAAATGTATTAGGCAGGCACTTAAATTTTTTGTTTTTCTTTTCTCGCTTTCTTTATATACTTATGTATTCATAAATTAATCCTTTAGTCATCATGAAGTTAGAATGGCATGTGCCTGACATATGCCAAGCACATTATAACATGCCTTGCAATATATCAGAAGGAAAGCCAAATACATTAAAATGGGAAAATACATATAAAAAGTTGAAAAATAAGTGTGTGTTACCATAAGTGAAAAAGTGATGATCACTGTAGAGTACAAAAATTAGATTGATGAGAGAAACAAAAATCCAAATTGTCTTACAGTTAAAAGACACAGCTGACATGGAGCTGTTTATATTTTTCCAGGTGTGTGGATTCAGTCTGCCATAGCTTAAGTGACATCAGACTCAGAGATTCCAGAAAACATTTTAGAAGATATATAAAAACAAAAGTGTGATTTTCTTTCCAAGTATCTCCTGTTAAAACAAAATAAGCCTGGAGATGCAGGGTATTCCTGACAGTAACCAGACACTTTCTGGAGAAATGATTCAGATCACTGGTTCTTACCCTTCATAAAGCAACACTTGAATACAGTTCCTCGTGCTGTGGTGACACTGACCATAAAATGATTTTTGTTGTTATGTCATATCTTTAATCTTGCTACTTTCCTTAAGCATAAACATGAATATCTGGCATGCAGGATATCCAAGATGGAACCCTTGTAAAAGGTTTTTTCTACTTCAAAAGGGACCACTACCCACAGATACAGATTGTTTCTCCTCTAACAGCCTAATTTTTTGCTCAAGGTACTTCATTTTGAGTAGAAGATTTTCCAATGAAAGCTATCAAAGCTTCTTGTGGTTAAGTCGTTCTTTCTACTCATGGTTTGTATATACTTAAAATCTACTGCTCATATCATGATAGGATTTCCTGATATAACATTGTCATAAACAGGAGGGCAATAACTGTGTCATGGATCCCATAATTCCTGTATTTCTCCTAACCTCAGTTGTCTGTACCTGTTTCTAGCATTCTTTCTTTCTACACTCCTTCTAACCTGATACAATTTATTCTTTCCTAACTCTGTCAAATATTGTAATTGTTGTATATTATTTTTATGAATGAAATATCTAACCCTATTAAATCTAGCTCCCAAAATATACTACTCTATAGGCAACAGAAGAATCATTAATTCTCCTAGAACATAAAACAATCTCATAATATTTAATGTATCCAATATGTTATCACTAAGTGCTTAAAATGTATTAAAGACTGGTTTGGAAGTCCAAGGAGGTCAAAATATGGCCAGTTTTGACCCTTGAAACTTAATACCTAGTTGAAGAGACTGACAATAATCAAATAATTGCCTAAAATTATGAGTTGTTCTTTATGAATGTGAATTTTTTGAAGTTATGATTTGATTTTGCCCATGCAGCATCATTACAGGAGACCTGAATAAAGTAGCTTTGTCAAAAAAATATAGAAGGTAAGCTGACAAAAGGACAGAAGGGTTAGAGATAAAGCCATTATACATTTAAATATGTTTGAGAAGAGTGACCACCTTGGTTGGGTTGAACCTTAGAATATTTGTCAAAAACTTTTGTGATAAAGATCAAGAGAGGAAATACAATATGCAGAGCTTTGGTAACTAAAGATGAGAAAATTTATGTAGTATCTTCATCATTATTCATTTGGAAGAAAACATAAAAGGAAGATTCTTCAGAGGTAATACTAAGGTATGTCTGATAAATTAACCAAAATATATAGCATAATGACTGCTTTTCAGAGTAATTATAACAGTAGAAAATAGAGATCTAAGATGGCTGAAGAATTACTCAATGACTGAAACACTGTAGATATCTATATTAATAACAATATCCATAAAGGAAGAATGCAGGTATATAATTAGATGATATCAGCTAGATCCACCCATGATTTTAAGTTGCTGAACAAGTAAAGAGGGTATTCTCTTTATAAGTGTTGTTACTCTTGTGGTTCTAATGTTTTGTTTTGAGTAGGGATGCTGATGACTGAGCACCATATGGAGCATAGGTAGTAACAAAGAAAGGATGAAGGAAGGCTTGTGGTGTGTCATAGCCCATTTCATGATACCCACTTCACCCCTGGACAACCTACTGGTTTGCTTCCCATCTATTACAGGTCCATAGCACCTGTCAAAACTGACAGTCTTGTTTGGAAGCTTTTAAAATGTGAAACTATAGAGGTCATAATCAAACACTGAACCTAACACACACCTGAAGAAGTAAGCACTGGAACAAAAATGACAGGAGGTGAATTGGAAACAACAAGGTCATTAGAGACTATAACCCAAATGTATGACTGTTATTGGAATTGAGGATAGTTATTATTAGAGTCATTATCCTTGTTAGGAAGACATCACGGATTTCACAATAGCCTTATCAAATAACTCACGAAAGTATGTAATCCTATTATACCTAGAGAGGGCATATTGCATTTTCTCCAAATTCTTTTGAATTATTTCTACAATGGAATTCCCAAACATCAATAAAAATACTACTTTGATTAGGACCTACCCTGAGCCTACATTTTGTACAAGTACTGTTAGTTACCCTGAAAGACTCTGAACTAGGAGAAACAGAGAAAGAATATTGAAGTCTGGATTTAGTGTCACTAGTGCACATTTGTTGCACATGTTGAAATATGCTTTTCTACTCCATGTCAGGAGGAAACATTAAGTATTAAGAAAACATCACTTGTAAGGAAAAATAGGGAGTTTATGTAAGTGTTGACTTGCTACATGATGTGACATTGTATGCTATTTAGTCACTAAAAATTCTAGTTAAAGACATTGGAAATCTTTATGTTAGGTGAGAGTGTCTGCAGCAGGTGGCTTACTTATGATTAATCATTTACAATTTCTGAATATTCACATTGGTAAATGTGCTGATGATTTTAAATTGCTTACTCCTTCCTACCTTCAGCCTGCCTTATGACAGCTTCCCTTCAATATAAACATGTTGCTATTGAACATGATTTAAAATGAGTTCCAAAAGTATAAGGTGGTTGCTTGGATGGACTATTATGAGCAAACACCACAGAAAAGCTTTCTTCCATGTTAACAAAAACAGAAATAAATTATAATTTTCAGTTAGCCTGTTCAATGCATTCAGTTTTTGATAATGCAGTGAGTACTGGCATATTGGATCTATTCCATCAATTTGTCATGAGTTATATCTCAAAATATAATTTAGTATGTATGCCACTGTAACCAATGCAAAGTTTACAATGTTAGACACTTTCAGAAAGATAATGTAACCTTAATAATATCTGGCCCAGGTTTCATATATATATATTCCAGAAATGAAAATAAATAAGAGTTCTGAGTATTTTTGGTTTGTTTTGGTTTCTGATGGCCATTAGAAGCCACAGGGAGCCATGGTGTGGAAACAGACACTATTATTAGAAAACCTTGATACCTAGAATTTATCACTTGGGAAACAGTTACTTAAATAACTATATTATTTTCACTATCCTGCTTATTGCTTCTAAAATAATAAAATGTTCATCTTAATTCTACCATAGAAAATTTAGATGACTCCATCTCCTCATATACCTGGGTTGGTTATAAACAGGGTCCATCTTGTTTTATTATCTTCTATTTTTCACTGTTTGTTAATGAACAAAGGGCACAAATAAAGTCATATTATGTACAAAGAAAACCTACACAGAAAATGATGTTTCATAGATTGCTATTTGGCCTCAAAAAACATTTTTGTCTTTCAGTCTTTAAAAGGAAGAGGATAGAATGTATTGATTATCTGTTTTATACATGGGACAGTCTTGTTTGTTGCTTTTTGAAAGAAAAGGGAACAGGAGCTATGGATTTTGTTCCTAGACACAGACAGAGAAATGGAAAACTAAAACTATTGACTAAGTAGTCACAGTGTTGATACAATAAATGTAAAGAAGAAGGTTGACATGACAACTATCTACACAGTTTCAAATTTGAAAACAATGCACCAAAACACCTTATGTTTTTGTCTCTTCACCAATCCTTCATCAAGTGTATATTTTCTGTTACACTGTTTAACAGTACAATTATAAGCATAAACATGAGCTGGAGAGATGGACTGGTGATTAAAAATACATTATTTTTCAGAAGACCTGATTTAGGGTCCCACACTCACAACCATCTGTAACTCTAGCTCATAGGATTTCACATTCTCTTATGGCCTTTGCTAGCACCTATAAACACATTACATATACGTATACGTATACACAATACATAATACACAATACATAATACACAATACACAATACACAATACACAATACACAATACACAATACACAATACACATACACATGCACATACATATACTTACAGACAAAACAAAGCAAGCAGAGCACATGCACTATCTTTAACAAAACATATTCAGTCTCCACTTACATATCAACAAATAAATGCTCGAGGAAGGTGTTTTCCTAGGGTCATTCATATAGTTAATTCTTTGGGACAAAATTCCAGGTGTATTTGAGTTCTCTTGGGTTGTGTTTCTAGTACGTTTACATGCAAGCCTCTTAATATATTTTGTAAATGATACAGGTCAGTATATGAGAATTATGTACCTCTGGTTTTATGTTTTCTAATAATCATATCTATATATTAAAAGGTATAATATTGTCTCATATTTTGTGTTTTATGTTGCCTCTCTTAACAGCATGTACATTTAGGTATAAAATTCTAATCTGCCTATGAGTCTGCTTTCCATGTCTAGTATACCTGCTGTAGACTGAAATGTATCTAAGGTTCATCAGCTTGAAGTCTTTATGATTTATTTATTTATTTATTTATTTTTGGCAGTGATTTTTTTTTTCTTTTTTGCTGGTATGGTGTTAATTTTTTATTGAATATTTTCTTTATTTACATTTCAAATATTATCCCCTTTCCAGGTTCCACACCCCCCCCCATGGAAACCATCTTCCCCCTGCTTCTATGAGGTGTTCTCCCACCCACCTACCCACTCCAGCCTCTCTGCCCTGGCATTCCCCAACATTGGGGCATCAAGCTTTCAGAGGACCAAGGGCCTCTTCTCCCATTGATGCCCAACAAGGCCATCCTCTGCTACATATGCGACTGGAACCATGGGTCTCTTCCATATGTACTCCTTTTATGGTGGTTTAGGCCCTGGGAGCTCTGGGCGGGGAGGGTCTGGTTGGTTGATATTGTTGTTCTTCCTGTGGGGTTGCAAATCCCTTCATCTCCTTCAGTCCTTTCTCTAACTCTTCCATTTGGGACCCTGTGCTCATTCCAGTGGTTGGCTGCGAGCATCCTCTTCTGTATTTTTCAGGCTCTGGCAGAACCTCTCAGGAGAGAGCTAAGACATGTGTAGTCCTTGGTTGGTGGTTTAGTCACTGGGAACTCTGGGGGGTCTGGTTGGTTGATATTGTTGTTCTTCCTATGGGGTTGCAAACCCCCTTCATCTCCTTCAGTGCTTTTTCTAATTCCTCCATTGGGGATTCTGTACTCAGTCCAATGGTTGGCTGCGAGAATCTGCCTCTGTATATGTCAGGCTCTGGCAGAGCCTCTCAAGAGACAGCTATATCAGGCTCCTGTCAGCAAGCACTTCTTGGCATCCACAATAGTGTCTGGGTTTGGTGACTGTATATGAGATGGATCCTCAGGTGGGGCAGTCTCTAGATGGCCTTTCTTTCAGTCTCTGCTCCACTTTGTCTCCATATTTGCTCCCATGACTATTTTCTTCCCCCTTCTGTGTTTGTGTTACTATATTACTGCTTACAAAGAATCTTCCACTGAATCATATCAATGCTTACTTTTATAGTTATTTCCTGATAGCTACTGAGTTTCTTTAAAGTAGCTAATGGTGTATTTTATTTAATTCTTATTAGTATTTATGCTCATCCTTTTGTATTAGTATAATGCCTTGAACAGAGTAATCCCCAATCTAAACATATTGAAAATATTGGCTTGCTTTGTGGAAATAGTAATTTTATAATTATCTCTTATGCCAGCATTTAGTAAAGGCTTGGTATCCCAATATACACAAGTACTTCTAAATGAACATCTGGTATCTATTTATCAGCAAAAACATCAAATTAAATTTTAGTGTAGAAATTGTAGCTTATAAGAATGTAGCTACAAATTGAAGGAAATACAGTATTTCTTACATTCTCGTGTGTTATATGTATTCTTTTTTGTACCTGTTGATATTGCAATTTAATTTTATTAAGGTCTTACCTTATGTGAGCAGTATGTATATTATTTTTGTTGAAACAATATTCCTCAATAAACAGTATATGAAATTCCAGCTTTAAATAGCTATTTGCAATATGAATCAATTAGCTTAATATGAAAAAACATAATAAAGTAAATTAATTACATATATGATTTATATTTTAATTATATTTCAAACAGTATTTACATATTTAACATATACTCATTTATATTTACCTGAGATTCGTAAAGTCACATTTATGAACTGTGAACAACATAATTAATATGAAATTATCATTTCTTTTTTTTTAATTTATTAGTTATTTAAATCACATCATATTTACTTATTTACACAGGGGTTATAAACACAAAAAGGCAGGATGTGGGGAAAGGAATGGCACCGGAGCATAGGTGTTCAGGGGGAGTACAGATACCTTTCAGAACAGGGTATCAGCTGGGTGGAGGTTCAGGGGACAGGTCACTATGACTCTGCCTATGATTCACTTGTCCTTATCTAAGTTGGTACTGTCCACCAAGGCTGCCTATTTATAAGACCTATGACTATTTGGGCTGGTAAATTTCCACAGAAACCGCCTGTTTACAATAGCTTATAGCCTGCTGTTTCAGTGTTTTTCCACAGAGACCCAAGACTTAGTGTTAGCATGCGTGTATGTCAGGACTATTGCTGACTTTAGGCCTATGGCTGATTTTAGGCCTTCAGTGTATATGTAGGGCGGCTCCTGACATCTCCTCCCTTCTCTAAGTACAGAAGGGCCTTGGCGACTCTATTCTTGTGAAGGCAGGGATAGAGGCTTGTGTTTTATGTTGTTTTGCCTTTGCTTTTCTAGATAATGGCTTTCTGTTTTAATTTTTCAGTTTGAGTAGATGACTCTTAGTGATTCTTTCCCTCTTACTCTCTAAGTCATTGTAAGAAAAATCATATTATTCCGGTATTAGTTCAGGTATATAATGGAAAGGATTTAGGTATCTTTCTTACAAGTGTTCATGTAGTTTGCATGATATTTTATACACTGAATTCCAACAGAATGTATTATGAAGAACAACAAATATAGTGTAATGGTAATAATTGTAAAACTATCTGTGTTATAGCAGAATCATGCATTATAGTGGGTCAGTAATGATCATGTAATGGAAAGCTAACTATAGCAACATTGCTAATCAGGCTTTCCATAGTAAAGGATAAAACATATGTATGTTGAAATTAGCTAAGAATGAAAGTGACATGTAATTCACATGTCAAATATAAGTGAACTCACCTCTGTGCAGTGAAGGATAAAAGAACAGAAACATTCAATGCAGATTAAACTTTAATTACCTTATTCCTAAGTATTTAACATGAAAGCATATGCAAATCATGCATTTGTTTATATGTGTAAGGCAGAAACTGAGAAAATGACCGAGGTAGGGTTGAGCTATGAAAATAGAAAAAACAAATGGAAATTTAAGAATAAAACTCAAAATTACAATCATTACATACTGCTGTCTATATTTAACAGGCAAAATTTATAATTTCAAAGTAGATACATTTGTTCATTGTTATGTTATCAGAATCTAGCAATAACCATGTAATTCATGGAAAGATTCATAGTAAATCTTTCTTGAATCCACTTGTATATATTATATATACTTAGGTGGTAAATACAATCAGTCTCAGCAATATAATGCTGGACATATTTAAGCATTTTAATAAATAATATGGCATGGTACAGTTCCAACATCAGCTTTACTACAACTTAAGAGTCTAGTAATTATATCATGTGTCACTTCTGTATAAGCATATGCCTATACAATATATTCATATATCTGCATATATATGAATCTACATATGAGTAGGAGTCATTACTAATTCTGAAATAATAAAATAAATTGTACAAAAATGACTGTCAGCCTTAAAATATGTATTTATGATCTTTGAACTATCGAATTCTTGGAATCTTAGTCAGATATGATAATATGATATACATATCAGTGATGAGCAAGCACCAAAGATATATATATATATATATATATATATATATATATATATATATATACATACATATATACACACACATGCACATATATGTTTATGTATATTCATGTAACACTTGAAGCTGGTTGAAGTTAGAAATGGATATATTTATGTCTTAAGTAGTCTGTTCTGTTGAATGAAAGCAAAGCTGTGAAGGAATTGATTTGGATTCTTCTGCATGTCAGTCTTTATATGATCAAAGGCAATTTCTTTGATAACTCTCATTTCTGAAATTTAAATATAAGTTACAATGAACATTTTCGTAATCATTACATAAAAAAAGTAAGGAAACAATTATTAGTCTCATCTACTTACCTTTCATCTACTATTTTCTTGGAATTGTATTATTTCCAAGGAGTTCTTTCTGAAAAAAAAATCACTTTTATTTAAGTAGAGTACTTGGAGTATGTGATCATCTCAAGGTACTAGAAACTCAGGATGTGAAGATTGTAGTTAGAGTTCATGTTTTGATGGGCATTGAAGTCAGTTTAGGTGAAAAGCTCTTGGAAGCAAACAAAGGATATATTCTTCAATTGAAAACACATATAAACATGATGTTCTGAAGAGCCTCAGCTAGAAAAAAACCAGACAACATATAATATGACAACAAGAAATGAACCTAAGTATCATGCTTGATGGGGGACTTGCCAAGATCTAGGTTCAGCTGGGAGGTGAGCACCTGAAAAATGTCCATAAAGGATATTATAAAGAAGGTTCATCTTTGTGCTTATCTGGAGGGATTATCTAGACTGGTTAACTGGTGTGGGCTAGCTCACTCTTACTGGGAGTACTGTACCATGGTGTGGTCTGGGTTGTGAACTGTAAGAAAAGAAATCTGCAAGCTGAACACCGGCATTCTGGATTAGAGATGCATTTGATCAGATTTCCAAGTTTCTGCTTCTACACTCCCTCTGAGATGTTACATTGTATACTCAAACTCTGGCCCTCGATAAGCACTTCCTTCTGTAATTAGACTTTGTTGTGTAATTACTAGACATGACACACCTAAGGCACATAGCAATGACTCAAGTATGACAAGATATCAATTGAGGTTACATGATACATATATAATTGAAGAATCAAAAGCAGCTGTAGTCTCAGCAAGTTATTTGGTAGGATTTAAATCTGTACATTCAGATTTTATAAATCAAATTTTATAAGCAAAGTAGATTCTTTAAAAGTTTTGGAACAAGTAATGCCTACAATATGTCTGAAATTCTGGAAACTGAATATCCTACAGAATCTCTTATTGAAGAGTATCTGGCTTCCTGTTATTCATGTTGATTTTCATCTGAGTATATCAGTATTATATTACTAAGAACAATTTTCGGTTAGTTATGCAAACACATGCTCTAATACCAGGGAAAATTATTTTATCAATATTCCTGTGATAGTCGATATGTATGTTGTTATTTCATTTTGCGGTACTAGTGAGGAATCTAAGGCCTTGAGTATGCTAGGCAACTGTTCTTCTATGATTCTAGATTCTCAGTCCTAAAACAGACATAGGATATTATAAATTTGTACTATGAATACATTTTAAATATTTAATATATTTTAAATATTCTACCAATATCGTGTTACTTTTATGCTAACAGAGTACTCTAAAGGTAATTTTTCAAAACTGATTCTGAGAACAATTTATCCAAATGTTCTAATGTTTTCTATCATAGCAATTACCTACAACAGATGCTTGGCTTTTAGTACACATAATGTTTGTTAGCACTATCCAAGTAAAACAGGTTGTAATTTAGTTAGATTTATTAATTAATTATTAATTAATTTGAATATTCTTTTCTCTTTTTTAACATGAGGTTGTCAATAAAGTATCATTTAATGGCCATTTAAAATGTGTTTTGCTACTTTTATTTAATTGCAGACATAAAGAATAAGGAGTGAGAGAATCATCTTTATAAAATTAAAAATGTCTATAAGAGTTTTAATGATATCATTAAAATCTAACAACCAATATGTAAATAATTAAAAGTGATGGCTACTATAGATTGTAATGAAAAATAATTTTTCCTGGATATTAAATCACTGAGAGCTTAATATTACTTTTTGCAAACCCAAGTACACTGTTTGATGAAATCTAATAAAATATTCATGTTTATATTACAATATTCGTATAACACCGATGTTTATTTGTCATCGGTCGTCGTTACTTGATCATTGGATTTTGATATCAGATTGATGTACCCAATATCTGGATTCTGCTTAGGATGTTTTTCTTACACCTGTGTTCTTTCTGTTAGGTACGACTATTTATTCCCATGAAGTGCAGTTTTCTCTGCATAGTCACGCAATCTAATTAAACTAACAAACAAAATAAAAATCTTAAGCAAACAAGAGCAATGAAACAAAACAAGGATAGCAGAAGCAACAGCAGAAAAAAATTACAGGGCAGAAAAGATTGCAAATAAAACTCCATAAAATTCCGTAAAACTGTTAATGCATATTCAGAACCAATATAGACTCTAAGTCAAACAAACGTATACAAACTGATTTTTAGTTCAGCTGATTTTGTTTCAGAACTTTTCTGTTTTGATGTGATACATGATATTACTTATTATTTATTTAATAATCTTTTTAAGTTCAACTGTCAATCATACAATCAAATCAAATCAGACTATTATAATTTAGGCTAAAAACGTGCTGATTTAGTTGTCTTTTATATTACCTGTTTCAAATTGGAAATTTTCTTTTAAATTATTTTTCTTTTTTATTTTAAAATTGAAATTAACAAATTATATCCTTTGATAATATATAAAATACTTCCATAGTTTTGTTTTTATTAAATATATGAACTATTAAATGAACAGAAACATTGAAATTCTAAGAACGGTCTTTTCTAAAGCAATTCAGTGATATTCCATTTGACGTTGACTCAGTCAACTTCTTGGCCTCTTCTAGGAAAATAACATGAAGATTATACTTTAGTAATACCAGAATATTTCACAATTCATAATATTCAGCATGTGCAATCAAATTCTCACAAGAAGCATTTTGTATAAGCACAGGACCTCCTACTAGAATAATGTTATCATTGTTTTTTATATGGCTGTATTTTTAAGATCAATATTTATCCAGTCTGTTCCATTTCTCTCAGCATATGGAAAACTGCATGGCTTGTCTCGGGCTACTTTTCCACCCTCAGTCTTAATTGTGTTTTTAGAACAATGTTCGCTTTGCCCTTTAGTAACTGCAATTTCCATATAAAAGAACATTAGTTAACCAACTAATAATTTGTTTTAACAATTTTTTTTTCTTTTTTATTATTGGATATTTTATTTACATTTCAGATATGATCCCCTTTCCCCATTTCCCCCCTACCCAGGAACCCCCTTCCCATCCCCACTCCTCCTGCTTCTATGAGGATTTGCTGCCACCCACCTGCCTACCCCAACCACCCCACTCACGAATTCCCCCACACTGGGGCATCCAGTCTTCACTGGACCAAGCATTTCCTCTCTCACCTATGCCCAAGAAGTCCATCCTCCCCTAAATAGACAGTTGGAGCCATGGGTCTCTTTCTATGTGCTCCTAGGCTGGTGGTTTAGACCCTGGGAGCTCTGGTTGGTTGGTGTTGGTAATCTCCACACCCCTTCAGCTCCTTCAATCTTCTCTCTCACTCCTCCATTGGGAACCCCATGATCAATTCAATGGTTAGCTGTGAGCATCTGCCTCTGTATATGGTAGACCTGTAAGGAGACAGCTATATCAGGCTCCTGTCAGCATGCCTTTCGTGGCATCATTTGATGCCCTAGAAATCTTTTTTTTTTTCTCTTTTATTTCAATCAGCTACCATTGAACAAACATTTTCTTAAGAAAAATCATACAATTTAATTTACAATTTTTCCATAGCCACCAGTTAGTGGGTTTTAGTTATAAATTATAATAATACATGGTTCATTAAAACGTTATCTTCTGGGTTTTTTTGTTTGTTTGTTTTTTTAGGAAAGTTAAATAATACTAATTATAAATGTATTTTTTGAGAAAAATAGAATTCAGATAAGTAGATTCTGAAGAGATTCATATACAGCTTAGTGTATGCAATGATCATACAAAGGACCAGAGATTGCTCTCCAGCAAGTAAGTAGAATGGCTCACAATGGTCTATAACTCTTGGGGATCCCTTCATCCTCTGGCCTCCAGGAGTGCTCATACTTATGTGTACAAACGTAGACGTGAGCATCTGCATTTATGGAAACAAACCTCCACCCCCCACACATATTTTTAAAAAACTTATAAATTCAGATATTAAACACAGAGCTGTTTTCAAAATAAACAATTTCATAATTTGAAAATTGATGCTTATTTGATAGACACTTGTTGATCTTATTATAAGCATAAATTGATAGATTGATACATTATATCTCTTGAAATGGCTATTTTTACCAGGAAGGGATTATTCAAAATGTCACTTTTCCTTTTTTTTTTTTTAATCTCTTTCAAACCTTTTTTTTTTTATTGGAACTTTTATTTACATTTCAGGTGTTTTCCCCTTACCCCTTTTCTCCCCTCCCTCCCAGGTACTCCCTATCCCTTCCCCCCTCCTCCTGCCTCTATGATGGTGTACCCACACCCACCCTCCCCAGAACCTCACCTCCCACCCTCGAATATGTATGTATACACACACACACACACACACACAGACACACACACACACACACCTAGAGGGAAAACATGTAGCAAAAAAAAAAAAAAAAAAAAAAAGAGGAGGGGAAAGTTTTACTCACAAGGTGACCTAGGGTAAAGATAGTCAATCAGGATTAAGAATTTTTCTGATTTGATAATAAGTAGATATACATAAATAATTGATTTATGACAGCTTTAATGACAACCTAGCCATAGAAGACTGTGAATCTACATATTGAAGAAAGCAGTAAAAATGTTGACTTGAAGAATGACAGAGGTGGCACGGAAGCATTTATGTGGAGACAGGCAGCTTGTCTAAATATGGCTAATATTAAATACAGGTGATTATAGCATTTGAAATTGAAATTAAAAATAATCTCTGATTCACTTATTTTAAAATTGCAAAATCCCCTCAGCTGCAGATTTCTCCAGGTGCTGGTACGGTTGAAACAACAAGCAGATCCACTGATTTAAAAATAACATCCACGGGTGTCACCTGATGTCACTCCAGACAAGAAACGATGTTCCCAATCAGAGAGAACACTCTGGTATTCATCCCTACACCTCCTCAACCTGTGCTACATATTTATATCATGAATTTTAAAATCATCTTTTGGATCTTGAACATATTAAATAGATTAAGCTTTCCAAAGCTTGTAAACACAGGGAAGGAATGGAGCCACTTTCGTTTTATAAACTGTATGGGTGAACAGAGCCTTGTTCAAATGTGTTTAAAGAAAATGGAATGTTTTGATTCAATTTTTTTTCTTCAAAAACTACAAGAAACAGTGTCAAATATGTGTGTCATATTCCTCCATTCTGTTTTAATTTCTTTGTTGTTGTTGACAAATAGTTTCATCTCTTACACAATACATTCCAACCAGAGTTTCCCCTCCCTCCACTCTTCCCAGCTTCCAACCCCAGAATATCCACTGGCCCTCTGTTTCCTTTTCAGAAAAAAAGCAGGTATCATTTAACAAATACAATTCCATCTTCTCAAGTACACAGACTTCAAAAATAAATTTGTCACGGCACTTAGGCAAGCTAAATACTGTTTGTGTGCATATACTTTTCCCAATGAACACCCATGAGTAAGGTATTTCATCTATCCATGTATTAAGTAACTAATGTTCTTAAAAGGTTCAATTTGTAAGATTTAAAATGTGATGGTTTCACTTCCCTTTCTCTATCCCTTTAAGAACAGTACATGCAGAAAAAGCACTCAGAGTGACAAACGTGTTTACTAGTGTTACTCTCTTTATAGACTGGATTCTCCGCAGCCCCCCCCCTCAAACCTAGAAGTAAACTTGCTTTCTTGAAATACATTTCCTCAGACTGCTTTCACTGCTACATAATCTAAAACTGAACAAACTACTCATTAGATCATTGTAGGAATTGTTTATTTGACTTGACTGCAAATAACTGCAGGTAATACAACATAAAAATCAAGGGGAGGATAAATGATGGAAAAAAAAATATTGGGATATCAGCATTATTTCTAGATTTTCAATATTTGCCATGTATTAATTCTCAATTGTTCAGGAAATATGAATACAGAGAGAAATAGAAATGAAATGGTTGAAGGAAAAATATTTCAAGAATAAAAAGGAGAGTTTAAGGCATCAGGTCAGAAGAGTCACACACTGCTTTGTAGTAGCTGATATGTTCGTGGCACTCAATTGAGTTTATGTATACATATATGATACCTGGAAATGCAGAGAAAATCCTAATATATCTTTCCAGCAAATAGCATAAAATTAACCTGTTTTTAACTAATTAATTAATGTATTAAACGATACAACTAGTAGACCTCTGATATAAAATAAGCACATTTTCAGAAGACATCTCAATGAGTCAGGCTCTGTCTTCAAAGTGGAATCTCTGATGATTGAGTTGTTTGTGTTTAGTCTATTCCTTCAGTCCATCCCACACTCAAGGTATATATCTCATTGTCTAGCAGACAGATTTCTTAAATAAATGTGGTATCTATATCTTCTCTATCTATATATTTGTCTATCTCTCTATATTTCTATTTCTATATAAAATATACAAAAAGCTAAACTGTATTAATCTGTTTAATCCTCTCAAATTTTTATTTACTATTTTGGAAATTTTATGTTAATAGGCCCAAGGAATTAATATACCTTAATATATGTACCTATTAATGTATCTCTATCTCTATCTCTATCTCTACGTTTCTTTTTATATATTTGTGTTTTATATATATATATATATATATATATATATATATATATATATATATATATATAACGATATATCATATATTATCTTTATCTATCTATCTGTATCTATCTATCCATATAAGTTTTTCTGCAAAATAGGTGGAAGAACAGAAAAAGTTACTTTATTACTGAATCAATATATAGAGAGAAATAATGAAATCCCAATCCAACTTATATTCCATTAAAAGGGAGAGATTTTTATGATGCATACTCCAATCACTGAGCTATTCTTGAATTCTTAATTATCATATATGAATTTAGACCTAGAAGCCTTTGAGAAAATCATTGATTGCATATCTCATGAAAAGCCTTAGAAGATCCTGTGTTTCTTGAGAAGTACAAAAGTGCTAGTGATATTTAAAATCAACTTTCTGGAGTGAGTAGTAAAAGAGAAGAATTGTGTTAAATACATCATATGTCCACTCAGAACTCTGAATATTGTTTCTCGTCAACCCATATAGTGCTTCTAGATATTGAAGTCTGCATTTTAAGAATCACAGCACAACTTAAACAGGTGCATATGAACTTATGAGACTCTTCCTACATTATTGTTTTAATGGAAAATTATTCCCTAAATCTCTAATGAATATGTCTATAAATAATTTTATAGGCAAAGCTTGCCACTGTTTTTAAAGCAATCTATAGAAACTTTAAATCATTACACAAAGCTTGAGAACAGTTTAGGTAGAGACTAATTTGAGGATGAAATATAGATTCACTCTAAATTCAGAGACTGAATAAAATATGTCAGAGGGCAAAATCCACAAGAAGCTATCAAGTACAAATTCATCTTCTCTAATTATGTTTTGTCTCAGTTAACTGCTTGATGGCAAATGTTCATTAAACTACAAATTTTTTCCTCTAGAAGGTTTACTGAATTTATACTATGCAAATCTTGTCATTGAAATCATAAATTCTTAGGTCTTTATACCACTATGTAATATAAAGATAATTTTACAAGGATGCTCAATAGTAATTAATACATCTTTACATGAGTGAATATATAGAAAAATAATAAAAGTCGTTAGAGTAATCATTTCCCAAACCACAGACTTATCATTGCTACTTGCTTATTAAAGTTCTACTTTTTCCAAGAAAAGTATCAGTATGGATTAATTGAGAACATTTTATTTATTTTAATAATATATTGGATGATAGTGATACATATTAGTGATCTGCGTTTAACATTACAATTATATAAAACATACAGGATTGTTTCTGGTAAGTACAAAATCTCTTCATAAGGAAGGGCATAACTTAGCTCTTTGGTTTTCTCAATTCATAATCCATAATCTTAGTATAAATTATAAAACATTTATATTTTAAGATTATACTGTTAGACTTTACTGCTGCTTATCTGTACAAATTCATAAAATTAGTATAGTGAATTTCGTCAGTATAGTGAAAAAGTTAAATTTAAAATAGAAATGTGTTAGAATGTTTATAGCAGCATAAAGTCATGTAAAATATTACAAAGGAATTAAGCATATCATTTTAAGCATATCTTACCTGCACATATATTAAACAGTAATTACTCAGTCAATTTTAATCCAGGAATACTTTGATCTGAAATTATTAATATATTTTCATCTTCATTTACATATTACATCTGTGGAAATTCCCTTGTGAATGGAAACAAATTCTTTCCCTATTAATTTCAGAGTCATTAGTATCAACATGATGTGTTGCAGGTGTGTAAAAACACCAGAATAAACATCAAAAACATTTGGGGGAATCATCTGTGGCTATTTAGTTATCCATGTATTTACAAATTTAATATTTCTAATTATTCCTTTTTTCAGGATTATATTAGCTTGAATTTAAAGAATATGGTAAGCATAATTGGAAAGTAAAATATATGATTTAAAAATAATCATCTTAGAATGTTATTTTATTATAGTTATATATATTTTATATTTTCAAAACAATGGTAAATTTATGCATCAACATTTATAAGATTTTTTGAAATAGTGGTCGTTTGTTTTCTCCAACCTTGTACATTTGGAAATTAAATATTTAGATTCACTCATAAAATTCAAATTTCAAATATTTTTCCATCATAAATGCTTTTGGAAGTCTGAGACTGTAATTCAATTTTAGAGTGAATTATACTACAAGCTTGACATACTGGTATCAATTCCCAACATTCAAAAAAAAAAGTCAACTAACACGATGATGCATTTAGAAATCTAGTGCATACCTATTATATTTTGACATTCAATGACAAAAATGTGTTTATTTCATATGTAACATAGTTATTTGTTTAATAAATGACACAATAGATTTTACAACGTTTCAAGTAATATGTGAGCTAATTTGTTGTAAATGTTACTTTAATTTGAGTCAAACTCCAAAGCTAATTAAATCTGATATCAACAGGGACATCACATGCTATGACATAATTATCAAATTCCATAAAAGATCATAGGATTCATGAACAAGGAAGTAAATGACAAGCATAGGTCATCTGTGATGTACCCAGCACTCTGCTTTCTAGGGAAACACAAAAACCTGTTTTCAAATTCTTTCCCACATCATCTGGGTACTATAGACTGCCAGTGGAGATGATCAAGGACACTGTGCTGAAATAACATTAATGTGTAATCAGTTGGACATTACAAAGATAATATATGTCTAAATCATATCTCTCCTTAATTAGCATTCATAACACAAAACTGTAATTTTTCTCTTTGTGTGAATGAAACCGAGTCTATTTTACCTCATAATTGAGACTTACGCACACCAATTTTTTAAGGGAATGCTGTTTTACTTTTGTGTGAAATATAAGATGAACTTATGTAGATCTTAAATACTTAAGCAAACCTCATAGAAGTGATCATTTTGAATATTTAGGAAAAGCACTAACATGGGATTACAAAAAGGAAATAGCATTGTTGAGCATTGCAATTTTAAACAACAAATGTATTTACCTGAAGGAAAGAAAATGTTGTTTTTTGTTTTTTTTTACTATCATATATTTCAGTAAAAATTGAGTGAGCTGAAAATTCCAGCCACTATTGAATGCAAGGCCCTAGGAAACAGGCTCCAAAAATACACTGACCTTGTCACAACCTCAAACACTCGCTTCTAAATGGTTCAGCTAAACAGAACTGCACTTGCTATGTCACAGAGGTACTAATAGTAATTTTAGGTGACTGTCACTTTAAAAGTAGCCATCAACTCTGCCTAAATATACATTATTTTTATATAAAAACCCTGATATCATCTTTCAACATATATTTCAAAGGGAGCTGATACAGTGAATAAGCCTTAAAAGCTACTACATTTTCTTGTTACGCTACTGTGAAAGAAAATTGTAGTCATTAGTCAAAATGTGAATAAAATTGGTTATGTGCTACATAGTGACCTTGATATTGATTTTTAAAGAAATATTCTTATAACCTGCATGATACCAAAACAACTACTGTTTCACAACCTCACCTCTATAAAGAAACTATTTTCCATTTGTGAACATTATATATTTGACAGTTAAAGAAAGAGCACATTGGCTAAAAAACACTGTAGTGAATGGGAGTATAATGGAGTTGAGAAATGATATTATGGTAATGTAACTATTACAACTTTAGGCACAGAGATTCTTTTACATTTATCTTAAGCTTTATGGAACATAGGATGAGAATCCTGCATATAAAATAACTCAACTAGTTTCAAATATTATAAACTGTGTTAGAGATAGATAAAGTTAACTCTATAAGGGCTTCCTTTGTTCAATTAATAGCTATAAATTTGAATACATGCGTTTGTTTTCTAAGTGTCTCAAATAAACTGCAAGTCTATGTAGGTTTTCTAAGAAAACACTAGTATTTTAAAAGTTGACGCCCATGAGCCTCAGGCCATCTCTAGGTGGTTGTAGTACTTAGGATATCAATAGAGAAAGGTGTCAATTAGTTCCAGTTTGGTGGATGACATTCATGAAGTGGCCTCTAATGTAGCATAAAATATTTGAGGGGATCGAGTGACATGTTTCCTCAGGATATATACAGAGTCCAATGTATGCAGCATTCTATGCCACTGTCTGCCTGAGACAAAGATGACAGAGCCAACACATTTAAATAGAAAATGAAATCTCTATCTTTAAGTTTGGCTTTACAGAGTCAGAATCTTTGGAAGGCTGGTGATGTCTGATTAGTTTAGTTCGTAAGTCTTTGGCGTGTGTACATGCAGACATGCATGCATGTCTGCATGGTTGTTACTACTTAGCAGCTAGACTAAAGAATACAAACAGTGTTATAAAACACTTTATGGAGCATTTATAGATGTAAGTAATGTATGTTTGTATCAAATTTATTCACATCCCATTTCCATCAATTTGTGCCATGTTTTCCCATGTGGTTCCTTCCCATCTTAATGCTCGCCTCTCTCCTTCCACCAGCTTCACCTTCACTCCACTCTTCTTTTTCTCTCCCTTGGGTATTTAGTGCTGTCTCTATGTACATGAGTATGGGATCAAATATTTCAGCACACATAGACTGTCAAATACCTATCTCTGAAAAAAAATTAAAACCTGACTCTTCCTTCTCTAAGAGCCATCAGTTTGCAATAGCTCCTCAGATGTGGGTGAAGCCTCATTAGGCTCCTTTTCTTCCAAAGCTGGATTTCACTAGCCTGTAACTTGTAAATTATTGTGCACTCTGCCTTTTGATCTATGAGCTAACATGTATGTATGTGCTGTTATAGCCACTGTCCTTTTCAGTTATAGCTATATATGCTCTCTGGTCTTTAGATATTTTATCTTCCTACCCCTATTTTGTGATATCCTTAGGTCCTATAGTGAAGGTGAATTATAGATGTCCCATTTACAGTGAACATGCAGTTTCTTATTCTCTGAACATTGAACAATTGTGGTTTTCCTTATTAAATGCCATCCATTGCAAGAAGAATTCTACAATAGAAATTGAAGAGTAGATTAATCTGTGAATAAAAAGATAACATGTTAGGGGGCAGTTTATTCTTATGTCCAGTTACCAAATCGAAATACTGTGTTTTTTCTCTATGGTCGATGAACTAGTTTTCTATAGTATTTTGGTTAACTAATATCGCACACATTTCTTGGTAGAGTGATCTTCCCTTTCAAACAGAAAGTGAGGGTTACTACCTTAAAATTTGTGTCACTAATACACTGGTAGATGTATTGGTCCAGGGCAGTTATTATTTCAGAGTCCAGAGTTGACAGCTGGGTAAAACTATTAACCAATTTTCTCTTCTTACCTAGTAGCATGCAGAGGACATTCTACTTCTATGAACATGATCTAGTAGTTTTCAATTTAACTCTATGCATGGGAAACAATATGCAAATTATTGCTCTGAGTTATTCAACCAATATATTAAGAAAAAACCTGGCACATACAAAAAATGACCAAAGTAGTTAAATGAGCTAAGAAACATGTAAGAATTCAAAGCAGAGTTACTGAAAAAAAATTAAATTTAGAAGTATCTTGGTTGTTTTAAAATGTTGATCCCATTGTTCTACAATTGATACTCAAGGTTGGAAATGATTGCGTAAGATTTAAGATCAATGTGCGAAGTTACTGGGAAATTCAATAATAGACAAACTTCCATGAAAATTGTTTCCATTTGAAATTAGACTGTCATTGTTTGATGACTAACAAATGGAATAAATCTCCTTCCTGGAGAATAGCAGGAATTAAAGATTGTTATGCAGAATTGGGTTGTGAACGCCTCTCTAGATTGTATAATTTTGATGTTCTGTGAATTTAGAAAAATCATACATTCATTTGTGTGACATTAAAAAAAAAAAAAAACCTCTCAAAGGCATCAATATTCCAAGTATTGAAGACACAGTTCTTTCAGACTGATTGTACAAAATTGTCAGTCCAGTCCAAATTGGGTGAGACACAGAAACTTTATGTCGTTATCTGTATCCACAATGCAGTAACACTTTCCTGCAATGAGAAGTGAGGGGGAGAAAGAATATACTTAACATACTCTATGTGCATTTATAATAGAATTGAAATTGGACTCAGGAGACTTTATGTATGCCATAATTGGAAGGAATAGCCATAAAATATAGTCAACTAACAAAAAGCTAATTGCCAGTGTTCCAAAGTTTCTTCATCCATTTCATATTACTTGTATCTATAGTAAAACAAAAAAGAAACAACCCATGGAATAAAAAAAAAAATAAATTCAGATGACAATCTAATTATATGTGTGAATTATCTGAAAATCAAAATTGGAGAGTTAAGGAAGTTATGCTTGTCTTTACAGATAATAGTTTTTATCAAATTGTGATCAGGATAAGTGAATTTCTAAGATATTATAGGTAAAATGTAACCAAATAAATGAAGAATTTATTTTCCTCTAAATTGTGGATAATATATAACTTATCTGACAATAGTGAACCAAACATTATCTATAAGATAGAGCAATCTTATTAGATATTGTTAGTATTTGACATTGTATTCTGTATAAATGAAAAATCATTCAGTACAGTTTTAATATTTAATTAACATCCTAAACTTTAACATAGTATGTAAATGTAAATAACTATTTCTCATGTATTTGCTGCAACATCATAAGAACTATTTCCCTCACACACTTTTTAAATAGATTTAATCAGGACTGTCAAAGACTGACATAATTTCTTTTAAAGATTCAGTGTACTCCATTATGTTCTATTAGTATGAAGGTACAAGATCATAATCTCACCCATAAATATATTATTATATTTATGGAAATCAGAAAGTTCAGTAAGTGGTAAAACTATCAGACATAATTTAAGTAGATTCATTCCAGAATTCAGATAACACATTAAGTAACCATTGAGCATAGATAGAGTTCAGAGAACAACCATTTATAGTGTAAAATAAAATAACAAAATAAGGTACATGTTTTCTTTTTATCTTTTTAATAATTACACTAGAATCTACTGACTAGATACTGTACATAAAAGACATTATGACTAAGATTTAAGGTCAGTTGTTAAATCTAGTAGCTAAATGTTGTAACTCTTACATACCCTACTACTGTAGATACAAATGATATATTCTGCCTCTCTAGAAGTTAATCTGTAAACTAATCTTTGACACGATACTTATGAAAAAAAAAAAAAAACAGGTTAGGTTTTAGGAAACCATGATCTTTCGAGTACTAACTGAGGATCAGTAATTCTAATTGTAGGTAATCAATTGACCAGTCATTATCAGTGATTGTGCAAGCAAAGTTTAGTGACAAAGTTTTCAAGCTTGTTCCAAGATGAGATTTTTTTTTCAAACTGGTGTATATAATGCAAGCACTACAAATTTTATCTATGTCAAATGAATAAATATTTCTTCTGACAAAAGCTATATGTTTTGTTTACTCTTGGGCAAAGTTTTTGATGATAAACTTCAAAGCTTGCATATTTGTTTTAAATATGATAGTACAATTACTTGGATGGATGCACGTTTTCACATTGTCAATCATAAGAGAATGAGAGCACAAAACACAATTCTTTGTTAAACCCAAATGATACTGTCTGTGATTATGTATGGTACTTATTCCCCTCATTAGTGCAAGTAATCAAGCATTTGAGTTTCAAAGTTCACGTCTATCTCCTTGTTCCATTATAGGTAATAAACGTGACCTATCTGAGGATGTTGAATTAGTGATTTTACTTAGTACTCACCTTATGCTTAGAGAGTGTGAAATTATTGACTCGCTCAAATTAAGTCTTTATCCAGTTATACAACAGATTTTTGCCTTAGAAACTTAACAAAGCAGATGCTAGGAAAGGGAGAACCTGCAGTGAATGCTTCCAGATCCCGCTCCACTGCTGGTCATTATTACTACATCCCATTACCAGCTGAATTCACTATTGCATATGTAGAGGGAAAATTGGGAGAAATTAAGTATTCTGCATAATATTTAGAGATATTATGGGATATATGTTTGCTATTTTTTTTAAATCAAAGTTAGACTTGGGAATTGAAAATCACTGATGAATATGAGAAGGAAGATCTATATTAATATTTCCTAATCTTTGTATGCAATAATATGTGTAATCTGTGTAGTTATTTACAAAAGCACATAGTAGTATGCTATTATCCCATATAATTTTAAGATTATTTTGGAATTCATTTGACAATTACATGTTAAAATTGTGATGACTAACAGTCATTGTTATTTTTCTTCTTTGTTTTCAAATCTAACTTAGTTTCCCAGTCAGGTTGGGCCTTCTGATGCTATTTCTTCAGCCCCTTGCATAGTCTTGATCACTCACATGTGACATCATTCCCCACTCTATTTTGTATTCAATGTTAATTTAATTAATAATATCATCTACACTGGTATTGTCTTAATATCTACTGTAGAGGAAACTGGCTAATTTAAGACAATTCTTCTTAAAACCATGTTTAATTGCTAACTATTCATCTCTATGAAAAGAGAATCCTGATATTTTATTTTCTCCTGGAAGACCACAGTGAGTGTGTGTGTGTGTGTGTGTGTGTGTGTGTGTGTGTGTGTGTATGTGTGTGTGTGGTGTGTGTGTATGTGTATATATATGTGTGTGCGTATGTGTGTGTGGTGTGTGTGTGTGTATGTGTATAAGTGTGTGTGGTATGTGTGTGTGTGTCTGTGTGTGTGGTGTGTGTGCGTGTATGTGTATATGTGTGTGTGCTATGTGTGTGTGTGTTCAAGTGTGTATTTATGGCTTAATTCTCAAGTAATAACTATACCTGATAAGTTTTCATTACACTAGTTTCATGCACATATATGTTTTATACTATAATCACTTACATATCCCTGTATGGTCATCTTCTCTCTTTTTCTGATTTTCTTTCTCTTCTAAACTTGCACCTTAATTTGCTTTCACATGTTCTTTCAGTTACTCAATGCATTTCACTGAATTGTTTGCTAGGGTGTGGTTTGCTGATGTATATGAAAGGTGGTAACACCTTGAAGAAAAGGTCTCTCCTACCTCTCTCACTGTTGTGAACTGCTAACTAGTTTTCATGGAATAGTAGAGTCTCAAGTGATATCTATCTCCTGTGGTAGAATTTCAATGCATGCAATCTTGTTTTCATCACATTTTTAAACAGTATTTAAGTAGAGATTAGGGTGATCCATTCTTTATTAATCTATGGAAATGATAGCAAACTTTACGTGAGTTTATTCTCTTCTTTCACCATGAGAATCCTCAGAATCCAATCTAGGCTGTCAGACTTGGTGGCTAGTAACTTTTATTCTCTGAGTCAACTATCAACCTACACATTCATTATGTATAGATTTTTTGCAAGTAATCACAGCTGCTGTCTGTTCATGAAAGCAAGGGCAATGCCATAGTCTGAGAATTCCACAACACCGTTCCGTGTCTTCCATTACTAAATTATTTCTGTCTTCTCTTTCCCAATGTTTCTTGAGCCTCCAAAATGGGACTGTAGGGTTTAATATAGTGGGCTAATGTCTGAAGATACAACACTCACCTATTTTCAATAGTTTGTCCATTTATGAGTCTCTGCATTTAGTACTGTTCACTATGAAACAACAAAGACTTCTCTCAACCAAACCTTAATCTACTAGCTTAATTTATTTTAAAAACCTGTAAATTCAACATCATCATAGAGACACATGTGTGGCACAGAAGTAACTCCACCACTAAGCCACACTCTTAGCTTCTTGCAGACTTAACGTTACAACTATATGTTAAGGTAAAGTTTTCTTAATTTTCGTAGCTTTCATTTTTATGTCAACTTTTCTATTTTCCCTATAAATCAGTCTCATGACTCTAATGTTTGTTTATAGCAAGAAAAAATATATAGAAGGAGTAGTCTAGAAAGAAAGCTGTGGTCTCAGACCACTGAAGTATAGCAACTTCTACTGGTTCATTTCCCACAGGCTGGCAAAGTGAAGTTTTGGGTTCCCTTGGGATCACCTGTCTTTCTTCTGAATTCTTTGAATGCAGTAAAGAGCCCAAAGGGAAAACTCAACTAGTCCAATCACCAGCTCAGATGACAGGGAACAAATGCCTGACTGTGGCATTACTTTTAATGAAGTTATTAAAAAACATGCTAAAATGCAATGTACATACAGTAATAAAATTTTTTTCTCACGTAGTAAGGAGGATTTTTATTATTGATATTTTCTAGTAAGTTTACATAGAAATTTTTCTCTAAAATCTTAAAACAATAAAATACTGATGTGCTTTACTTTGTCATATAAAATATCTTATCAAACTATAGATAACAGGGCATAATATGAAATATCATGATGCTATTGTGTTAAAATTAGCATATGTTAATATTAACAATATACTTTTCTTTTCTCCCCCTCTTTTTGTTTTTATAGGTGAGTAACTGAAGGTAAAAAAGCAGAAATCATGGATATAAGTATTATATGCTCCTTTGTTAATGTCCTGTGGGTAAGTAAAGGGAAAAAAAAACTACTTAAAGTTGCAGGTTGGATGCTCTACTTGAAAAGATACAGATTATCAATCTGTAGGATTATATCATTAAAACTCTCTGACAGATTATTTTAAAGTGAATTGATCTTAGACACATAAGCATTGAGGATTTTTGCCATTTCTTATTTTGTAATTGTCTCTTTCAGATTTGTAAGTAAGAAAATATGGCTGCTTCAATTTTTTCAAAGATTTATTTATTTATTTTATATGTGTATGAGAATACTGTAGTTGCCTTCAGAATACCAGAAGAGGTCATTGGATCACATTACAAATGGTTATGAGCTACCATGTGGTTTGCTGGGAATTGAACTCTGAACTTTTGAAAAACAGTCAGTGCTCTTATGTGCTGAATCATCTCTCAAACCCATCTGCTGGAGATATATTTAAAATATAACTTTAAAGAGCTAACGTCAATGGATATGTTGTGTGGAAAATATGTACGTAGATATAATTTTAGCTTTTTAAACTTTATTAACATTGAGAAATTAAGTTTAAGATTATAAAAAATAAAATGGCATTAAATATGGATTATTTAGACTTAGTAACTAGAATTTAGATTTTTAACATTAAAAATAAAAAGACTTTAAATTTTAAATCAACTTGAAACAATATATTGTCCTTATCAGGATTTCTATTGTGATAATGCAATAAACAAAGAAACCTGAAGAGGATGGACTTAAATAATTTATACTGGATATTATGGTCCATCACTGAGGGAAATCAGGGCAGGAACTTTTAGGCAGTAGTTCATGCAAAAGCCTTGGAGAGATGTTAGTTACTAGCTTGTTCTTCATGATTTACTCATCCTGCTTTTATATATAACTCAGGATCACAAGCCCAGGGCTTGCCACAGCCACAATGTACTGACCCATTTCACATCAATAACTACCTATGATAATTACTTTCATGATGCCTGCAGCCAGATCTTATGGAAGCATGCTCTCAATCGAAGTCCCCTCCTCTCAGATGGCTGCAGCTTGTGTCAAGTCTGTATAAAACTAATCAGTACAGATAAAAAATAAAGATATTTAGCTACTGCTGAATATTTAATAAACAATTTAAGATAACATAGATAGAAACTTATGTTGTTAAAATTTTATTAGATAATATTTTGTTGGTTAATTAAAAGATATTTTGTATAGTTAGCAAGGGAATTCATTCATTTCATAAACCATTTTAAAAATCAATTCGTACATGGTGTAAAATATTGAAAGAATTTTGAGATGAAAACAAAGTGTTAGAAAAATACTTTTAGCCGGGTGGTGGTGGCGCATGCCTTTAATCCCAGCATTTGGGAGGCAGAGGCAGGCGGATTTCTGAGTTCGAGGCCAGCCTGGTCTACAGAGTGAGTTCCCAGACAGCCAGGGCTATACAGAGAAACCCTGTCTTGAAAAACAAACAAACAAAAAATCTTTTATTAAATATTAAATATAATGCAATATGGAGATTATACATTAATATTTGTAACCTGTAACTAAATTTCTACAGAGTTTAACATTTGATTATATTAATAGCTTATATTACTTGAATAATATAATCCAGAGAAAAGATATTTGTAGTGTACATAAATTGTTTTATTTAATTTTTTTACATTGTCACAAAGTACCACTTTGTAAGAAATTTTTCTTGTCTTTTTCTTTATTTTTTTCTGGTTCATTATACATAAAGTATTATTTATATTAAATGATATTATAATTGTTCTGGTCCTGTCACCAGAATTTAGTGTAAAATGTGATTGACATCTTAGATGATTTCTTAATAATTTTTACTTTTTTACTTAAATATATTGATATACAAAGATTTTCATTGATGAATTGTCTCTAGATTTAGATGTATTACAGGAAGGTTTCTTAACTGGCCAAATTCATTTTAATAAAAAACCTCCACAATTTCCTGATACTATTCATGTAAGCTATGGATATGTGTTTACTTTAATAGATAGAAGATGTTTTAAATGTCTTGGATACTATTTTAACAAATAGTATTAGTGTTCCCACAATTGGAATTAGTGGTGTATATTACCTTTAAATAAAATTCAGTCCTAAAATATTAAATAAGGCTAACAACGAAAAAAATATTCAATCTCATCAATGATTTAATGGCTTCTGTTTTGAAGATAATTAACATGTTTTGAATTCTTGGGGAAATTCTCTATGTTTACTATGACAATGGAACATTCGTGATGCAAGTATAAGAACCAAATGAAGGACCTTAAATTTTGAGTACATGAAAGAGTAAATCACGTGTTTAAAATCAATATTTGTTTATTATTTGGAATTGACATCCAGGGCAATCATGTGTTTAATTTTATAACTATTAGATTTTACCTGCTCTTGACATTGGCAGAGGTGCCGCAGGAAACTTTTATTAAGCCTCATAAACTAAAAGGTATGACCTCTGGACATGGAATGTGAAGTCCAGCAACTGAAAAATTGAGAGTACTGCAAAGTCGATTAGCTAAGAGGTTGACTCTGCTTTAGCAATAGAGCGAAGGCATAAGAAGACGAAGATTTCAGGGCACCTTTTGGCTTGTTAAAGGGAAATAGTTTGAGGACTCAAATTGTACAGCAAACATGATTTTAAATGAAAATTTGAAGGATAAATGATAGAATAAGGAACATCTTGATAATTCATAAAATATAAGATGATTACAAGATTGGCTTATAATATCAAAAACTAAACTCGTAAGTTTTTCACTGGGTAAAGTGAGAAGAAAATAGAATCAATTTAAATGATCAATTGGTCAAAAGTTTAATGACAAAACACAATTTTGGTTATCATAGCCCCATAATAATATAGCTTCAATTAAAACAGGAATTTATCATATGATATATAGCCATGACATTTATTTAAATTTTTAAATTTATTTTCATTTTTATTAGATATGTTATCCCTTTCCCAGTTCTCCCTCCCGGGGTCCCTCTATCCCTTTTTGACTTTGTTAGTGTAAATGTACTGTTTACAATGACACCCAGGTGTTTTTTCTAAGATAATGGTAACTATTACAATATTGTTTTATTTATCTTTATTTGTTTTGTAAAAATAAATAAAAAAAACAAGTAAAAACACATTTAATCCACAACAAATGTACACCCAATTTCTCAAAAATATTTACAATAAAAAATAAAATTTTCTTACCCTCTCTCTGGTTTTCCCCTTCAGAAATCCTGTGAAGTATTAATGTAGAATATTGATATAGGGCCCCTGTGACCACTGAGACAACCTGAGTCAGAGCACATCTGCGCTGAGGTGATTAAACAATCAGAAATTCAATTTTGATATTATTTATATTCAATTGAAAAATTAAAATTAAAAAAAGTTATACTCAAGTGTTCTTATGTAGGAGTACAACCTATTGAAATACAAACAAAAGTTGCTATGTAAACCCTATAAGTACGTTGAAAAAATACTTTAGGAAATTAAAATGAAGGTCATTTAATTGTATCGTTATTTTAGGGGAAGCAGATACTTTTAAAATGATGCTATCACTTGTCATCTTCACTATGTAAATATCTTTGTGATTCTTGTGTATTATGGCAAAATATACACAACTACACACCATACTACCTTTTGGGGTCTATGTTGTCTTGCTTAGGACAATTTCTTTTTCTAGGTACACTCATTGATCTGTGAATTCATAATTTTATTATTTAACACTTGAGGAATCATTCTATTCTGTAAATACAGCATTTATTCTTTATCCATTTTCTGTTGATGGGAACCTACTTTTGTCCTGTTTCTGGCTATCATGAATAGAGCAACAATGAGCATTGTTGAGCGAGTGTCTTTGTGGCAGAATGTAGTGTTCTTTGGGTATATACCCAGATTACAATAGCTGGACCTTGAAGTAGAGTTTTTCCCAGTTTCCTGAGGAAACTAAAGACACAAAGATATCTATAGAAGCTGTATAAGTTTGCACTCCCCCCAGAAATGGGTGAACATTCCCCTTACTCTCCATCTTCACTAGCAAACTGTAATCTGTATTATTAATCTTGGCTATTCTGACTAAAGTAAGATGAAATTTCAAAATAATTTTAACTTGAATTTCTGTGATAAGTTGTGTGTGTGTGTGCATGTGTGTGTGTGTGTGTATGTGCAAGAGAGAGAGAGAGAGAGAGAGGAGAGAGAGAGAGAGAGAGAGAGAGAGAGAGAGAGAGAGAGAAGAGAGAGAGAGAGAGACTCAATTTCATCACTCTAGTCCTCAAACACAATAATAATGAAGAAAAAAATCATTTTACCTAGAGTTGTGGAGGAAAAAATAATCTTAGAGTAATTGTAGAGAGGATAGAGTAAGGGATTATTGTAAATATTGTACTCATACATTAAATTATCAAAAAGTAAATGAAAATTGTTACAGTACAATGAGGTTTTCTTTTAAGAACAATGCCAAAGAAGATAAGAATTTTAACTAAAATGTTTTCCGTAATGTTTTATAACAATATACGTATTATACTATAGCCAATGTATTTCAATATCCTCATTTATATTTAACAAAGGCCCCAAACATTTTAAACTGTTTTCACATATGTTCTAATATTCTAGATGTTATTTTTAGTTGTTGATATATCCAGAGCACAGTTTAAAAATTGCAGACAGTGTATATCTTTTTCACTTGTACCTTGTTCCAATACATGTTCTTAAATTCTCATCAAGAAAGAAAAGTGATTTAAAGTGCACTACTCATCACTTAGGTTTATGCCCAGCTTTAGATTAAAGGGTCGTTTCCAAAGCACCATCTTTCACACATTAGTAGTGTCAAGTGGCACATCTTTATTGCAAAAAGCATTAATTACTTGTCTGAAAGTAATAATACTTTGCACATCTAAAGTATTTTATGTTCATCAATGTGATTTTCCATGCATTATATAATTTGATGCTAAAAGAGACCTTTATCATTGTGTTGTCCAGATGGAGTGGGGACATCAGAGTGTTCAGCCACAACTAATGTCCCCTCAGCCAAGGTGAATATAGAACTGAGAGAGTCTTGCTTATAATGATGGGAGAAAGTCAATGCTCCATTTCCATTTCTATTTGAATTAAAACTTTACGAGTCAGCATATTTTCACTGGGTAGTTTACTGTCTGAATGTAAATATAAATAAAACCTAAATATTATATTGTATTCAGCCACTCTCATATTTTTCATAAAACATCTGATCATTAAATGTGTCCATAATTCACTATGAAATTTATTGCTTGATATTGTGGCTAATCCTGAAACCTCTCATTAAAAGATCATTACAGGCCGGGCGGTGGTGGCACACGCCTTTAATCCCAGCACTTGGGAGGCAGAGGCAGGCGGATTTCTGAGTTCAAGGCCAGCCTGGTCTACAGAGTGAGTTCCAGGACAGCCAGAGCCATACAGAGAAACCCTGTCTCAAAAAAACAAAGCAAAATAAAAAAGATCATTACAGTAACAATATTTTCCAGTTTCATAAACTACATTGAGAAATATTTTTTTTTTAATTGAAAAATTTTTTATTTTTTACATTTCAGATGTTCTCTCCTTACCCCATTTCCCTTAATACCAACGTTGTAACCTGAGTCTTCATTCAGGCTAAGAAAACTGTTTTAAACCTTCATACATTTATGTCTAATTTTAATTTTATATATGAAAATGCCAGTGCAAGCTTAAACATGTTGAAAGATTCTTCAATCTCTAGTTTATTATACAACAGTGTGGCCAAAAAAAAAAAAAAAAAAACTTAACATACCAGGGCTGTGTTCTTGATTGAAAGGTAGTATGTATCCTGGTCCTTTTTGAATAAAGTAAAGTAAATCATTAGCCAAAACATTACCTGGAAAAAGTATTTTAAAGAAATCTTTAACTGAAATTCCTTAGTCTGAACCTATTTAAACTGAGTCTGAAAATCTTTCTGTTAAGCACCGTTGATAGCTTCACCCTAAATAATATTACATAATATCTTAGTTCAATTGATTCAGGCCATTTTATAAGCTTCACACACACACACATACAAAAGAAATGTGACATAAAAACAGTTGTTTCTAAAGCAACAATTTCTTTCAGTCGTTTGTACAATTTAACTATTACCATTAGCCACTATGTACTGTTTTCTAAACTGTTGTTTAGAATGATAATCTAAGTGCAAATCTGTAGATACAATTCAGTTCTTTTCACTGTAAGCTGACATATGAAAGTACTGCTTTTATAGGCCCCTGGGGATGTCGGACATTTTTTAGGTCATTGATTCTATTATATCTATTTGTTGAGTAAGTCCTTTATTCTGACACTTATCAAAACCTTGCAACCAAAGTATTAATTTGCTATGATCTAGAAAACTATAGAACAATATTAAGAAGCTTTGGTCATCATTTGTAAAGTATAGCCAAGAGTCAGAATTTGATGGCAGGTAACAAATCCTGATGAATTTTATGTCCCCCACAAAGAAAATGCACTCGATAAGTCCCCATTATTTCATCTTTTTTACAAAAGACAAAAAAAAAAATACTTGGAATGAAGTATACTTTTGAACATATAATAGTTTTCCACATGATTATTTCCACTCAGGACTCTTGCCAGGAAACAAGATAATCTGCTAAGAAGCTGGGAAAATTTAGGCAACAAAATTGAAGTTGCCATGTGAACCTTCAAAGAAAAGAAAATCCCAGTGTGCCTTTCATAAACCAGGGTCAGTGCTTTGTGGGAGTCAAAGAAAAGCAATAATACTGACATACTTGTATAGAAAGAACAACAGCTTGTGGACAACTTATCTGAGGCTATCCTTGACAAGTTTTTCCCATTACTATGAGTGTACGCATAGGAAGTCTCTTATTGGAACTGACTCTCTCATACACAAGAGACAGTATTTACTATGAGTCACTCTTTATCTTGATCCCGTCTTCAAATACGATATCATACAAATTTCTTACACATAAAGATTATGCTTTATAGACGCAATTATTATCACATAAATTACTAAGTGTGCTATTAGCTTTGACTGATTGAAACTCAGATTCTGATGAGTCAAATAGAGGGATGGTATTAACTTGCTTGGAATGATGATGACTTGGGACAATGTGTGCAAAGCTATACCTACCTAGTAAGTAGACTCAAGGAAAATAAATCTGGTTTACTAGTTCTTATGTCTAGGGTTTCATCATATATCACATTATATACATAGATGCTTAATATCACAAATAGGTTTATTATATAATTATGGCTGTTGAGTCTTTAAGGAAAAAACACTCATGTATGATGCCATCAATATGGATTTATATTGAATAAGATCAATGAAAAGTGCATTGTTACAGTCCAGGGTCGCCATGTACTTCTTATTGGTCTGAAATAGTCTCCAGAGAGATGAAAACGTATTCTTTGAACTTATTGTTAATGATCAATAAATAAGATTGAAAACAGTTACAAAGAATGTTAGTAAAACATACATAATAATTAAAATTATAGTGATTGAAAAGGCTGTTTAAATTTGTTCAAGGCGTTTAGTTAAGGAAATAAAGGTTGAAATCTTAACACAGTAGCTTTTAGGCTTAGGAACAATATACAGCTGACTTTTGCTAAACATAATCTTTAGAATTCTAAATTTTTTTGATGTTAGTTAATTTTGCTTATGTGAAGGAGCTACTTTACAACAATAGCCTTTTTTGAGTTTATTTAACTAAAGTTTATTTAACTTTGTGTTTTAATTGTATTGACTGATTGAAAAATATCAGTGTAACATACATTGAGTTCTAATCAATATATTGAGCTTTAGTCAATAAAACAATTGATTACTAACACAAATTAATCAATACTATACTCACAGTTAGCATAATGTCTTGATTAAGATGTTGTATGCAATATTTAATATTATTAAATCAAAGTAATGCTGAAAGCATACATAATGATGAATCAAACTGTGAAAAATATGTATTTAAAGGATGAGAAGCATTGATCTCCATCAGCATTAGTATAGTTCACACACACAAAGCAACTTACAGCAGAATGAGGTAGTGACAGCTTTTCACAGATACTCCCAAGATGGCAAAACAAAATATGAAATTAAAGAATAAAATTTACTTGATGTATATACATATGACTTTTTTCCTACTTCTCTAATAATACATCAGTAAGTAGTTCTTAGTATGATATAAATTGGTCTATATATTTATGATTTTTCTGAATCTTAGAATTATTTCATTTTCTTTATGTACTTTTTTAAATTTCTGAAACAGTATTACCCATGGAATACAAGATAGAAAAATTCCTGACCCCCATGCTCCAAATTCCTCTACTGGAGTAAGAAAACTGATGAGATGTGCAGCTGGAGTTTGCTCTTAAATTGGAGAATGATGGCATTTAAAAAACATTAATCAAACATTTGTATATTTTAATGTTTTAGTATAAAGTGTGATGTTTTCTGTAAAATAATTGAGTATTCTAGTAAGTGATTTAGGCCAGTAATCCCAGACATATGCTACAATGCTGTATTTATTTTAAAATTGACCAGTTTCTATGAACATTATGAATTATGTCTTTTTTCCATCACTCATTTTACAAAGGCAGTTTTTTGTGAAATTTCTTGATGCTGATTAAGCCTTTCCCCTTAATTCTTTATCAGACATGGTCATAAAAATATGGAATAAATTAATTTTGATTCAACTAAAAGATGTTATATATGAATTACTATGACAGTAGATATAATACTGATACTAGCTCATTATTTTTTAAAAATTTGTGTAGATGATAACTGAGTCTAGTTGTTGAAATATGCTAATAGTATTCATTAGAATTTGTATTTGGTAAATATGTTTTAATTCATTTTTAGAACATTGAAAACATATAATATATGGTAGCATGGTGTTTCTAATATATTGAAAATGACTATTTAAAAACAAATAAAAATTCTCTTTTTATCTTTTAGATTATACACAGGTGAGATATTAGTTATGCTCATTCATGTTTATTCGCTCAAACATATTTATTTCACAGATGAATAATTATTTCTCTTGTCCCTTGTGAACATGCCAGTTATAGCATTAGGCTTTTATAATTGTTATGTTCAACTACTGATGCAACAAAATTAAGAAAATATTTTAAATTGTAAATGAATCGATACAAAAATAAAAAGGATAATATAGTTTGATTCTCACCAGGCAATGGTTTAATTAGCTATCTGTGGTTATAGGGCACCATTTGAAGTACTTAGAAAATCCATGTTTTCCTTCTGAGTCATAAGGAAAACTAATTTAGTTTGGAAAAATCAATAGTGAAATCAGCTAACCTGGTTTATATGTGGTAGAGATTGGAAACGTAATAAAGCATACAGAAAATATTTTTATATGGTGTAACTATTTGGCTTCAAGGGAATTAATTATTATCTTTCCTAGTTCATCTTCTTTTAATGCTATGATTCAAAACTTTCTTTATGTCATGCAGTGAAAAATAAACTAGTATTAGAAATGTATTAATGTGACTTTATTTTAAAATTTATTTATACTTTATTGAACTTATTAAAACAAACCTTCATCTGAAAATATTTTCTGTCTTAAAACATATTCTAGACATTTAACAATTTCAAATTTTTCCAATATAAATAAATAATATATCATATATTTAATAATCTAAGTTGATAAAATGAAGAAACATAATAGGTAAGCCCATTCTAATTTTATCAAAATTGCTGTCCATGTATAACATGTCATTTTTGTTTGGTTGGTTTGGTTTTTTGTTTGTTTGTTTGTTTTTTGTTTTTTCAAAAACTGCTCATCAATACTGACATTGGGAAAAAACATTAAAAATAAAGCATCTCAGGATAGTGATAACTTAAATGAATTAAGTTATAACAAAGTCATTATTTATATAAGTGAATGCAAATTCACTCAGAGTTGTAGTAAATCAATATTCATGTATGTCACCACAATATTGTGCTATCATTCAGTTGGAAAATCTAACATATTTAAAGCCAAAATAACTTGCCTTAGGCCTTCTGTAACTGAGATCTACATCATATATTTCGTTTTTGAAAAGATCATGCTATTTAAATGTATTTAATGAATTTCTCTGATATCCTTAGCCCTATCCTTCAAAAGATAATTGAAAATTATTAATGCTCTGAGTAGACAATCTTGATTAGTATATTCAGAGTTATTAACTCCTGCACTCATTTAGATTACTTACAAATGAAACAGGATAGCTAACTTTGTATAAAAGAATCTCTGTAAAGAATTTTCATTAAATTTTGATGAATTATATAAAATTGCATTGGCAGTCACATGAAATAGCACACAGAAAATAAATTTGCTATACCTAAACAGTTCAAATTTAGTCCTAATTTATTTTGTATATATTTCATTTTTATAATATTCATGTTTATAATATTAATATAACTCATATATCAACTTGGATGGTATAGTTTTTAAACCGACCACAATCGCTATTTCTTTTATTTCTTTATATTAAAACAATATTCTTTCCGGTGTCTTGAAGAAAATCTTCCTTTGAATGTTAATCACCAACTTGAGAAGAGATTCAGACTCAACAGACCATGCGTTTATGTAAATAAGCATTTGAAACTGATTTAAATATCACAAGCTGTAAATGTATATCTATATGACATATAGCATATAAACAATTTGTATTTTGGGGGTTTTTAATCATTAGTAAATTGAATGTGTGTGCATTTTAAGAAATCTTAAACTACTATATAATTGAAAATCTTTAGTAGGTTTATTTTGATTGTGTTATTTAGTTTATTTAAACTTTCTTTAATAAGCAAATAAAAATATTACTATTTCTTTTTAAGTGGAAAGCGTTTTATTTTCTCTATACAAATGTACAATAAATATTGATGTCTTAAAATGGCACTTCGAAATAAAAGCTTATGAAATAATATTATTATTTAGAGACTATTTTAAAAATATACAAAGTAAAAAAAAATGTATTTAAATTTTACTGATAAGATTGATGTTATCTTGAATCTACACTTGAATCACAAAACCAGTACTTTATGATGTTTCAAGATATTTATTCTTTCAGTTAAAGATTACCTCAAAGTAAGCTAAGGACACTTACAAGTTGACTGCCCAGTAGTTTTTATTAATCTATGGTTTTATAAATAAATAAATAAATAAATAAATAAATATTGACATGTATGTAGTTGATAAAGCTAAAGTAATATTGCAGATGTTTAATGCTTATTTTATCAGCAAATACGTTGTTGCATATTATTAAAGTTCAACCAGTATGAAACAATTTAATGACTAGTACCTTTAGTTTATTATTACTAACATGCAACATGTTTTAAATTAATTATCATTATTTTAAGCAGAAAGTGTAAAAAGTCTAAAATATATCCTGGACATCTTCATGAGGCTATTTCATTAAACTGTTATCTCTGCTGGTCAAAGGTCAACTTTGTCAAAATGAAAGGTCTTCCCTGCTTGCCTTGAGCATTTGTATATCTTTTCATAGCACATATTAATCACCTGGCACAAGAAAAATTTACCATGTTAAATTTCATGCAGCTTTCACCACGACCCACCTTCTTAATCACATCAGATTAGGGAAATAGAGTATTAAATTCAACTCATAAGAAAGAGAGTTATCAAGTGTTGTTCTAATCCTACATCAGAGCATCTCATCATGCTTTAACTTCTAAAGTTATGACCACAAAAGACATTTAAAATTCATAAAACTACTCATGGACACAATAAACCAATGTATATTGGCTCTACCATCAAATGACACCAATCCTTTTGAGATGTCAGCAGGAACAAATTAGAATTTCTGAAAGCACATGATGTCAGTGCTCATAATGATCATGTTTTGAGTGATGAATTTCAAATATTGAAGAAGACAGTGGTGCTAGACTTTTTCAAATGGTGAATGTATCACATGGCTTGTATTGTCATTTCAAAAGTTAGTATATGATAAAATCACTGCATAAAACGTGACAGATTAATGTCTCTTGTAATACTTTGTGCCACCTGGATTGCACAAGCCATGTACTAGATAAGTATTATTTATGTATTTAGAAACATTATTACATTTAATACTCATGTAGGAATAAGATTAAATGGACATCATTGTTTTTAAATGAGGAAAAGTCATAGATAATTGAACAATAACTCAGCTCAACGAATCTGGTGTCAGTAAGCACTGTTCTCTGTGCATATCATTGAAGATAGTTTGATCTAGTTAAGAGCTATTCTGCTATCACCCTGTCTTATTTATCTTGCCTGCACCCCATCTTTGCTAATCAGGGTATGCTTTTCAAGTAATACTGCTGATGAATATAGAATATAGCCGTAAGTTAATGACCTTGTCACTATATGAACATCTATACAAGGTTAAAAAAAAACTAAATTTTCTCAATTTTTGCTAGTCAGTACATAAAAAAATGAATATTTAACTTCTGAAAACTGTAAAATGCTTTATCTTTATTATAGATTATATCTAATAAAAAACAAATAATAATTGATATTGGTTACATTTCCCACAAGTTTAATCCTAGCAATAAGAGGCAGATAGATTTCTATGAGATAGTGGCTAACAGTCTACACAGATTTTCTTGCCAGCTGGAACTGTATGGTAAGATCCTATATCAGAACAAACAACGAACCAAAATCTGGAAAACAAACAAAAGCCAATACAAATATTCTAAAAAGAATGCAATACTCTTTTTTATAGAATGGATAATGTTATATTATCAGTTCATTGTAATAAATGAGAGTCTCAAAGTTATGAAATTGTGATATTTTTTCACAACACAACATAGTTATTAACATACAAATCTTTCCTATACCTAGAGTCATTGAAGACACATTATTATTATTATTATTATTATTATTATTATATTCAAACTTTTTAAAAGTCTGGTCATTATACCCCTCCCAGTTCACTCTCCAACAGTTCCTCCTGTGTCATCTCCATGAGGATGTCCACCCAACCCACCCCTCCAGAGCTCCCCACTCCCCGGGGCCTCTAGTCTCTCAAGGGTTAGGTGAATCTTCTCTCACTGAGGTCAGACCAGGCAGTCCTCTGCTGTATATATGTCAGTGGCCTCATATCAGCTACTGTATGCTGCCTGGTTGGTGGCTGACTGTTTGAGAGATCTTGGGGCTCCTGGTTAGTTGAGACTGCTTGTCTTCCTATGGGGTTGACCTCCTTCACAGGTTCTTCCAACTTTCCCTAATTCAACCACATGGGTCCCTGGCTTCAGTTCCTTGGTTAAGTACATCTGACTCTTTCAGTTGCTTGCCAGGCCTCTCAGAAGGCCACCATGCTATGCTCCTGTCTGTAAACACACCACAGCATCAATCATAGTGCCAGGACTTGGAACATACCCTTGAGCTGAATCCCAATTGGGGCTGGTCACCGGACCTCCTTTCCTTCAGTCTCTTCTCCATTTTTGTTCCTGCAGTTCTTTTGGACAGGGACAATTCTGAGTCAGAGTTTTTGACTGGGATGGCAACCCCATCCCTGTTAGTCCACCTCCAGTAGAAAGACAGTGCAATTCTATTCTTTAAATTTTGCTACCATTCATACTACTTTCATTTACATATTTATAGCAGAAAGTTAATGTTCACTTAGCTCCATTACCTGTTACAATGTTCCTTATTGATACATATACAATAGGGGCATGATTGCAGGGAAATGTATGCAGACATGTACATACATGCTACTCTCTTAGAAATCAAAGGTATTGTGTGAATGTAATCTCATGTTGGAAGGATTTTCTGCTGCCTGACAGTTATGCTCCTGGAACATTTTTGTGGCTCCGTTTCTTAATGATGGATACATTCTCCTGTTATCTTGTCATAACAACTGATTGTCTTTCCACGTTCCCTTTTCACTATTCTTGATTCCGCCACTTTAAGAGGCAGAAAGGATCTATTTGTAGTGTCCTCACTTTGCTTTGTCTTTTATTGTCTGTTGCTTTCTCCAGTGGCATCTTCTCTATTATGCCTTTCATCTGTATTGAGTTGGTGTCATTTTGTGTTTCTATAACTCCTCTGCAAAACTATGTCCTCAGTACTTGCTGCTTCCTTTTTTCCTCTACCTTACATATATGACTGAACTAATAACCTCAGCATTCCAATGTTTCCAGGGATATAAACTTGGAATGAAGAAACCAAACAAGCTAACATTCTGTTCAGAAGCAGACATAATAAGTATGACAATCTAAGTGTATAATTTGATAAGATTCACGGAGTTCTTACTACTTCTACAATAAGATATGATGTTGACAATAACTGAGTATCTTATAATTTGATTATGACATTTTCGTTAGAACACTCCATAACAGTGTTAAAACTGGAAATGTCCTCTTTCAGATGTCAGTTACATGTCCTAGGCTCTGCCTAATTCAGACTGCACTTTATTTCTAAAACTCTTTGCTACTATTAAGTTAAATTTTTGGCTCTCATTATTTTGGTGTCTTTTTTTTATTGTTCTGTTTTGTTATTATTTTTTTTTTTATTTGATGCATGTTACAGCTGCCTGAAAAAAACAAAAAAACAAAAAACTTCTCCATCAAATGACCGGTAGTGAAATCTACGGAGGCCCTTTCTTGATTGACTGTTGACAGGAAGGAATCTATCCACTCTGGGCTATGTCAACCATAAGCAAGTGATCCTTCAGTGTAGAAGGAAGGAAACTGAGTAAGCCTCAAGAAACAAGTCTGTGATCAACATTCATTCGTGACTTCTGTTTTAGTTTTATCTCCAGGGTCTTGTTTGACTTCCTGACTATATTTCCACAGCGATGGGGTATGAACAGAGATATGTAGGCTGAAATAATCCCTTTCCTTCTCAAGTTGCTTTGGGCCATGCCATTTTATCACAGCAATAGAAAAAGAAATTAAGACTGCTTGGGATCCTTTATTTACTTTTGTCGATTTTTATGAAGGCAGTTAGGAAGGATATACAAAAAACCATCTAGGTGGCAGAGATAGAAACTGGTCCAATGTGGGGAAGTGTACATACAGAGCTACCTGCTGCTCTCATTCCCTCCGGTGTTAGTTAATAAATGATCTCTGCACTTTGTCCTTGGGGTTTTTATAGAAGCTTCATTAGTTAGGCACAGTTAATCATCATTCTTGACTCATACAGATCAACCTTCAGCAAATATCACTACCCTCCTTGGAACTGGAGAACACTGTTTCACCCCTAAACTACCTTGCATTCCTTTGTCATTTACAGAGACCCTACACTGCTCTGAAGTTATCTAATGGTCACTAGCTACCTGTTATCTCATTATGATACAAAAAATAGCCATCACTTCTAGGATTTAAGTTTTTTTTCCTCCAGGATTTGTGTGAAAAAATAGATAAAAAATGTATTTCTGAATATTGCAATAAGTATGATAAGGTCGTACTGAGACAAAGGAAGCAGTGTCACACAAGTTAATAACAATAGAGGTTCTGATCAATCCTTTGGTAAAATGAGAATAGCTAGCAAATATACAGAACACCAACATAGGGGAAATGGACAGAGCTGTCAGACCTGAGTTCTGGATTTTGATCGACAGCTATGCAACTATCTGAGGAATCACAGGCCTACATCTCTCTACTGTTTTCCTATTTTCCAGGATTGCTTCCCAGTGGCCAGCATGTCCAAAAGTCAGAGCCAATACAGAATTCATACATCCAGGCTCTCAGAACTAAAGACAGTTTTTAAATGGTGTATGTACCTTTACCACAATCATGGGATTATTATTTTTTAGACACTGGGGGAATAATAGTGCAGCTACTTGCCAGTTTATTTTATTTATTGAGAATAACATGAACTCAGTATTAGCCGCAACAAAAAGTATATATTTTTTTTCATCATGAAGTTTAAATAACAGCAGAATGGAACTTTTTTCTTAAATGGGACTGTGGCAATGATCATTGCCTCTTCACGCTCTCCATCCCCCATACATGGTATAGTTAACATGACATTTAAAATACAGTCCAGTGTTAAACTCCCCAAGCTTATACCCAACACTATTGTTATTATCCCAATAGATAACTTTGCGCTCTTAGGAGGCAGCCTCATTCATTGAAAGGTTAGGCACAGCATGACTTATCTAGATGGAATCTGGCTCTCAGCTCCACTGACACTGTTGACCGTTTCCCTGGGTAAGTGAATGATGGACAGCAGTGCATGAAAGTCCTGAAGATCTGGTGCCAACCCTTCACAGTTAGGTGATTCAGCTTAGCCCCATTTTAAACTGTGAAATACTGGTTGCAGGAGTACCTCTGACAGAAACCTTTTGAGAACTGAACAGAATAGAGTTCTTGGTAAAGATCTGGCACATATGAAGCAGTATAGATATCATTTCACAACCCAAATCTCATGCAAAATTTGGACTCATTGTAACTGGTTCGACTCAAGTATAAGAATAATTCATATTTCTATCAGTCGAGATATATTTTTGCCTTTTCCATTACTTAACTTCTCCCCTTTATACTGTAATCATGCAGGTATTTTAAAATTAATTAATTAATTAATTAATTAGTTACTGTAAGACAGGGTATCACCCTATCATTTGTGCTGATCTAGAAGCTCACCAAATGATCCAGTGTGGCCTCAGCTCTCGACATTACTCCTACCTGAACAACTTCACTCTGAGAGTATAAGAATGAATCACCAAACCTGTTATTTCTGTCCTGTTCATCCAACTTTCCTATACAGAGAAATATTATCCATTCTGTTTCTAGTGCTCATTACATACAGTAAACATTCTATAAAAACAACCTTTCAAAGTAACAGATTGAAAATATTATTGAATTAATTTATTTTTCTGAACCACACTAATTCAGTACATGAAAATAGCTAAATTGTTCTGAGAAACGATATATATTATTATGGGGAAATCTAAGCGCAAAACGTGTGCCAGCCTGTTTTCCTTTCCACTTGGACTGCCATTCCATTTCTTGGCTCAGCTTTCTGGCTGTGCATCCCTGATCCTCCAAGTTCCCATCTTGAGCTCTTCCTCTCCTGCAGCTCCCATTTAGCGACTTGCTTTTCTCCTGCGGACCTCTACTTCACAGTTGTGCCTCTCCCAGCCCTATTTTCATTTGAATTTCTCTCTTGTGTTTCTGTACCACCGCTCTGCCACTCATTCTAGCACCCCTCTACACGGGAAGTGTCATTTTCATCTGTCAGAAAGATAAAATAAAGCTTCCTGATCATCAGTACCTGTAGGATGGAAAGTCTGCATTTATGAGCCATATAAAGCTTTTATGAAGAATATAAATCTGCCAGAGGTAATGCACCCGTGGAAACCATGAGTTCCTATTCAAGGCGTGCTGCAACTCTGAGGCCAAAGGGCAGATCTAAACAAATACAAAATGAATTTTTTAGATATTGACTTTTCCCAAAGTTTTATGAAACAGTTCTGCTTCAAATGGGGAAGTTGTGGATCTTCGGCTCTCCCTTAATCATTCTTTTATCTTACATTTTCCAAGAACCTCATCATTTCCAAGTCCTTTTAGTGCTCAGAAAGCATATGGTTGATTAATATCAAAGTTTTGTAGATTGTTAAGTCTCATTACAAATATATTAACTACTTAATGGCATATTTATCACTCTTCCATACTTTGTAACTTGTTTTTTCTAAGCTATTGCTTTTCTGATTTTCAACGAATACTAAGTGGCTTTTGCTACATTGCAAAAACAAAAAACAAACAAACAAGAAAACTTAATTTGTTCATTTTCTGTGGTTTGTTTTTTGATTTTCCCTCTGTAACTTACCTTCTTGGGCAAATTAAAAAAGATAACATTTGTGTCAAGGTTTATAAAAATAGCATCTGAAAATGCATTTATTTTTTTAGTCCACATTCGAGGAAGGTTTACCATAGGTTAGAGGTAGATCTAACCATCTCTCATATATTAAATAATTGTGTCTTTTCTAGATTCTGTAAATACAACCAACCACATTTTATTAATTGGAAAACTGTGAAATTTCCCAAAGTTCATGCAGCCACTCACTGGTGCAGCTGGCTTTAATCACAGAAACTGTTCAGATACAGTTTCATAAACTTTCCTGTAATTTTACAGCATTAAACAAAATTTTAATTTTGGCTACAAAATATAAATACACACTTAACTTATCTCTATTACTGTTGCTAATTAAATTGTAACATGCTGGTGTACCTGTATAGCTGGAAATGATGGTAAGAAGGCAAGAGAGTTGGAGGAAATTTGACTTGTTTTCTCCTAATAGATTTTATCAGTCTTTTAGCAATTCTGTTAGTTTTACAGATGATTGATAATTATGCTTTGTATCTGAAGATATTATTTTGAGTTGTCTTTTCCTTTGGCCAAAAGATAAAGTTAACATGTAGGTATTCAGTGGCTGGCCAGTGTGAGCATGCAGAGGATCTCAGTGATGGCCAGAAGATGCCTGTGCTAGGAGATGTAAAATGGACTGTAGGAACCGTTGTCTTTCCTGTTTTCTATCTATCCCTGATCATGTGTGGGACAGAGAGTTAATGACATAAAGGGAGTGGAGATAATTTATGCTTAAAATGTATTGTGCATGCTGTAGAAAACTGTTACTTTGACACTCACCAAAGCCTGGCAGAGAAAACATACTATAAATGACCTTTGCTGGTTATTAATACTCTAGTAATATTCAGGAATTTTCTTGAAATGGCTGTTGTTGTTGTTGTCGCTGCTGCTGCTGCTGCTGCTGCTGCTGCTGCTGCTGCTGCTGCTGTTGCTGCTCTTCAAAGAAATTTCTTTCTGAAGCCTGTTCTATTTTCTCAGAAGCTTTCTTCTTCAGATCATACTGATTGGCTACCAAATCAGGCCAGTTTACATCTTCCCTATCCTTGGCTTGTTTTGCTATTGCATAGAGAGAGACAATATTCTCAAAGAAAATAGAAAAAAGAAAGGAATAGAACCAAGCCTTCTGCAGTCAAAGAACGTGCAGATGGGGTAAATATTTGAGACTGCCAGTTTGCTGCACAAAGCCAGAGGAGTTAGGCAAAATGTCATCAAATATGCATTGTAGAATGAATAACATACCCTATACAAATGGACATATAAGAACTCAAAATAGTGTCTTTGGTTTTTGTTTGTTTGTTTAGTTGGTTGATTTTTGTTTTGGGGGGGTTTGTTTGTGTTTTCTGGTTTGTTTGTTTGTTTTTCCTTTTCAAAGTAAAACATACTTTACCTAACACTTTAAAATTTGGGCTCTCCCAGCTTTGAAGTTTTCTTTGACCACTGTGTCCCAGAGGCTTATCCTCTGTGCAAGTTGGAACAACAATTAAAAGAAGAATGAAAGATGGCAGTTTCTGCGTTCCAACAAGAGGTTTTCTCCAGACTTTATTATTTTTCATTTTTCTTTCATATTAGAAGCAGGGAGACACACAGAACACTGTTCCAAGGCGAAAGCAGCGGAGTGTGGAAATGCGTGGCCCTGTCACAGTGATCGAGTGAAGATGCTGTAGAGATAATGGAAACTTTCTTCTTGGCGAGGGCCTGAGTAAAAAGCCATTCCTAGTCATTCATCAGCATTGATTGCCTTGGCACGAGTGGTGTGGATAGGACTTGGGGCTACAAAGGGAGAATGCGCAAGCACAACGATCCACTTTAGAGGATTGCTTTAGCTTCTGCTTAATCCTAAGGCAGAGCAAAAACATGTGGTGACCAAAACAAGTTAAGTTACAAGTGTGATGCAGGACATTGATAGAGAGGGTTTGTTTTATTCCTCCGTGATTTTCTAGTTGTGCAAAGTGTAGTTACAGGAGTAATCACTCAGTGAATCTAGCTTTTGTGATTCATGATTAGCTTAAAATATTTTTATTTTACTCCTAAACGTTTGTGTGATCAAAGAATAAGCAATGTGTCATTATAAGTAATGGTTTAGTGACAAATAGCTTCACTGAAACACAATTTACTGAACACGTGTGAGCCCACATACTGTAATTTATTATTTTTTTGTAAAGAGGTATTCAGAACATGTAAATGATGCCTTCAGTAGCTTTCAGTTTTATTTTCCCTTAAACATTAACAAATTTTATATGCCAGGAAGTATGTACATATTTTCTTTGAATTGAGTTATATGGGAGCTTGCATGTTTGCTTTGGACAATTTATACAAGCAAGATGAAGTGGAGAACTGAGGCAATTATCCAAATCACCCACACCAAAGGAGTACACTGGCCCCAATCACTTAGATGTAGAATTTCAAATCAAAGTGTTTCTTTAGCCTGAATGATATGGACAATTGTCTTAGTGCTCCATTAGAGCTGACTATAGATTTCCAATCTGATTATGGGTTTAACACAAGATGGGAAAAAATAATAGCATGTAATTGTGTTTTGAGAACTTCGCTCATTCTGAACTCATTGTCCCAGGGTTCCCTACTGCATAGAATCAGAAAGGTTAGTCATCTTTTGAAAACAGGTTACTTCTTGAAGCCACTTGAATATTATTCAGACCAGAAAAGGAGAAACTCCTTTCTTGTGCATGTGCCTTTTCAAAGGTCCTTTGGCCTCCATGCATTTTAAGTATTTTCTCTGTTGAATGAACTATGCTTCCTCAGCCAGTAAAATACAAAGAAACTGTGATTTTTTTCCCAATAAATGTGCAATATGACTTAACTTAAATTAGTTTTGAATAAAAAGTGAGTCATATGATTCTGCCTCATATTTTTACTCCTACTGTTTATGTAATAAATAGAAACAAGAGTATTCAGGCAACACTGACAGAGGATGAAAAACATTCCCTCCAAAATAAGTCATTTTGATTTGAATTTGTCCTTTGATATTTCTAGAAAAGGTTGAGGTATCGCTGAAGAACATATTGATGCTTCTGGCACTTTTTTCTTAGAAAAATAAAATTAAAAATACACTTAATCAAAATTTCACTATGCTGAGGGCTGATGGTATTTAAGTAATTGAAGATGCTGTGGCATCATGTCTAAACGCCTCCATCACATGGGCACCCAAATTCCAAGAGTGAATGTGCCCACGTTTCCCTGTGATTTCTAGCCTTTGACATACCACATATACATAACATGTTTTACATAGACTCATCCTAGTACAGCCTGTCTCAAGGAGATGTCCAATTCTAGATCAGTGTTTCTTTTTCTTTCCCTTCCCTCATCAAACAGTCAAATGTATACAGTGTTCTTAATGATCTTAAATTCTACTGGTAGATCTGAATTATTGCAAAGCAGGATATCAACAAATTATAGTTTTTCATCAATTACTAGTACGGAACCCTTTGCTATGCCTGTAGGTTCCATATGTGTGGAAGTTAAATCCATGAGGAAATCTCTAATCAGGAAGTTTGCAATCCATTCTCGGAACTCTGACAACAGACTTATTACTCGGGCTGTAGAGTGAACTATGGTAAAAACTAGTTTTGATAGTTTTTTGTTTTATTTTTATGAAGAAAAATATGTCTTCTGTCTTTGTCTACCTATTCTATTATTCTAGTTTTCTTGGCTTCATTTCAATTATGTATCTGTCACTGATTTTCTAAACTTCATTTCTGAATCAACTTAAAGAGAAAGATTTTTGTGAGTCACTAATTGTTTATGATATTTATTCTATCTGACATATGTAACCCTCTTATAAAACATCTATGTATTCCTTAAGAAACATTTTATTTTCTATAATACAGCTAGTTTAATGTTTATACATTCAAAAATGTTATAGTTATATCCATTTAAAAGCAAAAATTCTTCTAGTATCCTAAGATGGCATCTACCTTAAGAGAAGGAGGAGGGTTTATGTTTTTATTAAATTAACATACAAAGGATTTCACAAATTTATTCAGCAACTCAAATACATACAACTGAAGTTAAATATTTTAGATAAAATAGTTTCATCAGTGATACCACAATCATCATATTCTAAGAATTTAAAATTGTCTTTAAAATTTTATGAATATTTTTGTCACTCGTTCATGGTAATATTTGACATTTTGGAAACAAAATCCTAATTACTTATAAGAAATCACTTAATCAGGTCAAATCTTACCAAACTAAAACAAGTTATTAAAGAAGGTTCATAATCACAGATGCCAGTTATCATACTCTTGTGTACCTTCCTGCCTTTCTAAAGATAATAACCAAATATATTCATAAGTACACCAATAGCCTTATACATATATTTGATATTAAACTGTATCAGAGTTCAGTGAAATAAAACGTCATATGTTTAAACCAAGCCAAATTACTCTTGAATGAAATGACACATTATATATCTAATATAGTTTCATATTTTAATATGATTCATATTAGATATTATAATTTTATCTCAATAGCTAAGAAAACGTTGAATTTCAATTTTGGCATCCAGCAGTCTAGACTCGTAATGACAGGTCTTTTCTGACATCTGTCAAATTATTGATTAAATATTCTGAGAAGAATAGACATCAAATTGACATAAATTGCTTGTTCAATGGCATTAAATTTTGTTTACTCCATAAGACTAAATTTATCTTATTCTTGGAGAATTTTATAGTAGAGCTATGATTAGAAATACAATTTATTAAATAGTTTTATATATACAAAAATTTTTGTAAAGAGGCTGTATAATTGTAAGTCAGTATTTTTAAGGCAGCTAAAGGAACATTTGACATTCAAGACCAGCCTCATCTACATAGAGCGTCCAAATCAGTTTGAACTATAAGAAGTACTCATTTAACTAAACAGAATTATTAACTAAACAGTATTATCAACATACATTGGTTTGAAAGTTGAAGCACAGAAAGAACTTCCCTAAAATAATATTTGAATGTGTTGGACTATGAAGGAATTATCCTGATGATCAAGGAATTTTTCAAGCATAATTTGGCCTCTAACAACTTCTCTTAGTCTTAATGAAATATCTGTTATTTTGATTTTTATTTTTAAAAAACTACAAGCCATTATTGTTAAGGTTAAAGTTAAAGTGTCTACATAGTTTAGGTAGTGCAAAATTCCTTTTTAAAATAAGATAAATTATTACTCCTTAGATGAGTGTGGCCATACACATTTGTATTAAGAGACTTGGGAATGCAGACAGGCAGATCTCTGGAACCCATCATCTAATTAGATTACCCTATTTAATGATATACAGAACAGTGATGAATCCTTTTCAAAAGAAAAGACACGCACACATAAACACACACATATGTGTACTCTCTACTCCTATGTATACATATTCTATGTGTTCCCATATGTGTACACATTCATATACAGAGATAAAATTGCTACTTATTCATTTGTATAATTAGTGAAACATATAAAACTGCATATAAATATAGGCAAAGTAATATCAAGTTATTGTTAAAATGAAATTCTTTTGTATCCTAAATTGCAACAGATGTTTCATCTAATGTATGTTCTTTTCTTATTGTTTTGCATTATTTTTTAATGATAGTAGTTATTTAATTTTGAAGAAATAAGCTTTGAAGTTCCCTGCATAGCTGCCATCACTTCCATATTTATACCATCATATTCTATTTGTAATAACCATCATGTTTTATTTTTAGTTAGTAATTTTAATTTCCCTGATTTTCTAGAATAAATCCTTTCACAGGAAGTATATAAAAGATTAAATAAAATGTTTCTGTTGATAGGTACAACTTTCTCTGTTAAGACTAAAATGGCAAGTGACATCTGAATATTTAAATCCATTCTAATGCATATTTACTTAATTATTATCTCTAATATTTGAAGTAACATGCCCTTTATTACTTTTAGCTTATATTTCTTCTTAAGTAAAATATGGAGGAGATGGGCCTTGTGGGGTTTTTCATGTTCTCTGATATATTTAATTTTTAAAATATTCACCCATAGAAATAGTCATACTATAGTTTGTATTTTAATCAAAGATTTTATTAGTTTTATTTTGTTTTAAATTGTCTTCAGAGACTTTCCTACTTGCTCTGTAGCTGTTTCTTTTGAACATCTAGCTCTAAAGCTTGTCTATAAGTTATATACATTGTTTGTTACAGTTCAAATAAAGGGAAATTATATTAGTGAGATTCATTTCTACCTGAACTATATTCTACTGTAATTCTCTTCACTCTAAAGGTTTTTAGTCAGTTATATAAATTAAATATTACTGGCTTGTACAGTTTAGATCAATGAGTTTTGCAAGGCATAAAACATGAAAATAATCTCTTGCTTCTTTGAACATAATTGTTGACTGAACTAACTTTCAGACCCCAGTTTGCTGTTAATCTTGAGGTTCTTCTCCTTTGAGAGTTCTTTCTAGATTTTTGACTTACTTTGCTAGACAGTTTACTTAAAAACTACTAATTTTCCACAATTTTTTTTAAACAATCAGCTTGTTGGTGGATATATAATAGCTTCAGGACTTCTCATGGACTTGTGTATGCAATCTCTCAATTGTACGGAAAAGTTCTTACTGAACAAGAGTATGGCAACAACACTTTTTCCCTATGTCCACTATTAAAGCTTTACATTTATCTTTTGATATAATGGTTCCAAGTAAGAATTAATAAATATTTTCTTTTGTTCATAGACTATTATTTCTAATCTATTTGCCATAATATTATTCATTTTGAGTGGATTGAGTATTTTTATTTTGAGACAAGACACTGCAGCATTGTGAGAAACATAATCTTGAAGGAAAACAATATTTAAACAACTACAATATTTTCTGTTCAAATCATCTTTGTAGGGTTGGAAAATAGCTCAGTAGGTCCAGACACATGAAACATCAACCTTCTAGGCTGAGATTCATCATTGGACCTATGGTGGAAGGAGAAAACCAAGCCTGAACATTTTTTCTCTCACATATCTACATCTATGGTATATACACTCCTCCCCACCTCAGATACACATTTTGAAGTTAAAAAACATATATAACAACTCATGTGTCATATATTGATTGATATTAAAGGTTACATTGGATATGTTCTCATGCACTCACTTGATATGATATTATTTATTTTAAATTCTATGTAATCAGTTTGTCTTAACAGGCATTGTATATTTTTTCTTGCTCTCATTTATTTTTTCATTTAAAAATCATATTTAAGTTATCAAAATGATATTTAAGACTTGATAAATGTTTGATAAATGCATAACTTTGAAGTTCTCACACTCTTGGGTTAGCCTCTTTTAAAATTCCCACCATTGCTACTGACATCCAAATTGGAACAAATTGGGACACTGACTCAATGTCAAATGAACCAGCGCTCTTTCAAACACATGGCTAAAAATGGCATACATAATCCTACAAGCATTGATAATACTATAGTAATGTGTCAGGAAGTTGCAAGTTCTTTATGATTATTTTAAAAGCCACACTTACATTTTACCTAATATAATTTAGTCTTTAATATGATCTATATTTCATAATATATTAGCTATATTCCTAATATTGTATAATTAGTCTGAGTGAGCCAACATAAGCAATTTTTAGTATCTAACGAGAATAGATTGAACCACGGCTTGGCTAAAAATCTTCTGAAATGATATTTAAACTCTGTGTGTTATGAGTTTTGTCTTCAGTGCAAATTGGTTTAAGGTGTATAAACAACACCTTCAGAAAAACATTGAGAACTGAGGAAGTACAGACTGGAACATAAAATCTCAGTGGATCTCATTTTTAGAAATATAACTAACCGAAGTTAATCCACATTATTTTTACAAACATTATAATTTAAACTGGTAGAATAATTTAAAAATATTTCATTAAAATTATTCATACTGCTTTATCTGAGCTATTTACACTTTTTTGATACTTTCAAGAAATGTTAGTTTTCCTTACAAATGATATTTAAGAACTTTTCCTATTGCAGCACTTTAAACTCTAATGTCTGAGAAGAAGATTCCAAATTATAGTGTATTATGTAGAACACTTTGAAACTTTAAATGGGAAAAATAATTCTTATTCATAGCTTTCAGTTTTGCCAAACTACTTTCTTTGTATCATATAATAAATATATGTTTTCCCAGCCTCTTTTCTCTGCCCTCCAGTATTAAGTCTGAAGAGACTTTATTATTCATTCACATGTTCGGAGGTAGCTGTTTCTACCTTAATAGAGCCAAAATTGTCAACTTTTCAAATAGTAACTTGTTTTCTATGCCCTAAGGTTTGAAAGAAAATAGTCTCATAATGGAAAATAGTAAGCAGACTTTCTGAATGCATAAATGTTTCAATTCTTTACCAGGCTGTGCTGTGCTACCTGAGAGATGGTGGTGAGATGGCCTTCTAACAATAAGGAATAGGGTATGTGGATCAATATCCATAAATAATCATATTTTCCTTTGTTCATTGAGTTTTTGCAGTCTCAAAATTAATCTCTTCAAAGAGAGACACTACCCTCACTTGGAACTTTCTAATTGTAATTAAAAGTAACTGGATTTAGATGTGCTTTAAAAAACCAAAATGATTTTATGACTATTCCACTTAAATATTGTACATCACTTCCAAACAATGAATGAGTTTTAGATAATAGTTTCATTTTTTATAAGGAAGTCTAACAGAGAAGTAAATTTATGTTTAACAAATAGGCTTCATAGTTCTAATTATTGGGTACTACTCTGATAGAAACCATATACAAGCAATATCAGAGTTAATGTTTCTTAACTCTGTAATGGTTCGCTTGATGAATCAGCTTTTCACGGGCAAGGATATCTTTGAGGATATTCTTTCTAAACACACTTATCAGTAGCCAAGACTCCTGGGTTTTAATGGTCTCTACAAATGTCTCAGAAGCATCTGAATAAAAAAATTTAAAGTTAAAATATATAAGAGTAGGTTATCAGGTATTTAATATTGAATTATAATTAACGATCAGTTTCCATCGCAATCCCTTGGGTAAACTGCAATTCTATCGCTTTAGTAGTACAGCAGTGCTGAGCTATTTTTGAAGAAGAAATAGAGGAGAAAACCAATAATGGATCAATGATTTGACATTGCTGCTCAACCTGAAAAATTAACATTCATTTAAAACAGAACTTGTAGCTTTTCATTAGCAACCAGAAATAGCACTGTAATCATGTTGAGGAACTATCTAATTTATGAAAGAATATTTCCTCACCAAGAAATGAACATGGGGGTTTAACAAATGCTACCTAGTCAAAGAACAAACACATCTATAGAAAGATGCAAGGACTTGAACATATTACAAATATATCTCCTTTATGTTAAAGCTCCCTCTGTTGCATTTGAAGCTCTATAAATAAATTTTAACTTTAAACAATAATAAATTCATTTGCATGAAATTATTTTGAAATTGCCTCTTATGTCTGGAGATAACACCCATGATTAATGTTCAATAAAATATAAGAGATTTTCCTAGTAGATCTTGGAATGTGTCCAGAGCTTATCACGGCAGGAATTGAACATCACTGTTCATCAACAACCCTGCTCACTATTCTAAAATAAGACACATAGAATCTTGCTTAGGTTTGAGTAACCTTGTCTCTCTACCATGGAGACTCCTCTGTTGTCTCTTTTACTTCTACTCATCCTTTAGATCCTTCAGAAGGCTACTGAGCCTTCCCAGAGAAGGCATATGGGACTAATACAGCTAAATAAATCATGTTCGTTTGTTTGTTTATTTTGGTCTACTTGAGAGGACAGAGTTAGCCAGAGCAAGGTTGACTCCATAATAACAGGCTGCCAACAGGCAGTTTAGGAGACAAGGCCTAAATTTCTGTTTCCCAGGACTGGAAAAGTTCAAAACAAGTCAATTCCAGGAAAAAGCACCTTTCACAGGTAGCCAATTAGGAAGCTTCCCTGCCACCTAGCCTGAACCAACATGATAGGCACCCAATCAAGAGCTGTAGAAGCTGGTCAAAGTATTGTTTAAGAGGTTGAGCCAAGTATAATCAGCAAAAGTCCCTTAAATTCCCCAGAGCCTTAGCCAATCACAAAGGCACCCATACCCTGGATATAGAGCCACCAATCAGTGGAAAGAAAGGTAAAAGTCATCTACTCATACCCTAACAGGCATTAAACTGACCCTGCAAAGTCTACCTGAACTATGGTAGACCCCTGCATGCAGGTTCTCTGAAAAATAAATGCTATTTGATGTTGCATACTATTTGAGTCTGGGTATCATTCTTTTCAAATCACAGGCTCTTACCCACTTATACTCTATCATACAATATTTTGGCTTATTTTTCTTTCTTTAGTCTTTCTACACTCTTTTCTTAACCAACTATAATATGATTTCTATGGAAGCAGTGATATATTTCTAGGACTATAGTCTGGAGAATAGAAGCTAGTACTGACTTTATTTTTAAATGTTTTATTTCATCCAATACATCCTAGCCACAGTTTCCCAGCCCTCCACCCCTCCCAGTACTGTCCCCCACATCCACTCCCTCCAGATCTTTTCTTCCTATGTTTCCCTCAGAAAAACTCAGGACTCCCAGGGGTATCAACAATATAAGACATAACAATTTACACTTAGACTAGACACAAACCCTCATACCAGAACTGAAAAAGGTCATCTAGTAGTAGACAAAGACCCCAAGGGCAGGCAAGAATAAGAGCTAGTCCCACTCCCACTGTTAGAAATTCCACAAAAACATCAGGCTAACAACTATAACATATTTACAGAATACCTACTGTACACCTATACAGGTTCCAGGATTGCTGCTTTACTCTCTGTGATACCCTGTGAGTCCTGCTTAGTTGATTGTGTAGGCCATGTTTTCCTGATGAACAAAGATCTTGACCTCTTTGACTTCTACAATTCTTCCTTTCCCTCTTCCATTCCAGACACTGCCTGTATGACCAGGAACTGGATACTGGAGAGTCCATAGAATTAGGATAGAAAAAAAACAATAAAATGATTCCTAATAGTATTCTGCTATACTCATTGATCAGTGCCCTAACCAATCCTCATCATAGAGCTCTCCATCCTGTAGCTGATGGGATCAGATTCAGAGACCCACAGGCAAATATTAGACCATAGACCAAACTGGAGATCTTCCAGTACCTTCTTTAGGAGATCAGGGAATCTCATAGAAGAAAGGAAATAGAATAACATAATTACCTAAACAAACAATTTTATTAAATTGTAATTACATATTTTCTTTCTCATTCTATCCCTTCTTATGTCTTCCCCATCCAACTCCCACCCTGGACTACCATTATCACATTCAAATTCACAGCCTTTTAATGATTATTTTTGGATATAATTGCTTATATATCTAGAAATATATCCATACAACAAACAAGAAACTGTCCTGTCTAAGCACTGAGACAGTCTTTTTTTGTCCGACTCTAGTTATAAATTTTATGAAAAAACTAAATAACAACCTAGTTCCTTAAATGAGCATGCCCAGAAAAAAAAAAAAAAAAAAAGAAAGAAAGAAAGTAATGAATTTGATCATTGGTACGTCTGACCTATGTATTCCAACTCTCATTTATGTTTTTCAATTTTCCATTTTAAGCTGGGAAGGTTAATTGCCTTTACCCTTGAATATTTCTTGTTACATAATCAGACTGATTGAAACACCATATGAAGCTTTAGAACCTAGCAGTGTCAGGTTAAAAGTCACCATGTCTAAAGGGATGCATGATTAGCAGTTGGTCTTAGAAGAATAGTTTTCTGAATGGAAAATAAATCTAAATGTGTTCATGTTCAGATCTGAATATGGCTCATTGTAAAACACTGCGTACACCATTCTGTTCTATGATAATTCACCTATTTATTTAAACTATTTCTTTCTACAGCATAATATAAATTTTAGTGTGCTCGTCAGTGATGAAATTTGTGACAGAATGCATCATCAAAATGAGTTAGTAAATATTCAAACATGAAATTATGACTCAATAATCTGTAGGAACATCAAATTTAAAGTTATTTAGTATGATTCAGTCATAAATTTTGGAAGTAAAGTCCAATTAGCATGTTCCAGTCTATTTTCTTAGTCATAGAAATAAAGTTAGAATCATAGCAAATGTAACTGTGTTTCCTCAATTCACAATTGCAGAACATAAAAATTGTCTCTCCTATCATTAGACCATGGTGTCAAAACTGGGACAACTCTTGCTTTTTTGTTTTGTTTTTCTTTTTCTTTGTTTGTTTGTTTTCTTTATGCCAAAGTCCACTTGAGAATTTGAGACTTGATACATTTGCAGTAAAAATTAAATGAATGAATAAAATCTGGTAAGTTACCACAGTTCTATAAGTACTGTTTCACTTATACATGGATAAGATACAAAAATAAAATTTAAGATTAAATAAAAGTTAAAGTAGGAAATGACCATATTCTGATTATCATGTAGTACAGCATACTTTGATTCCACTAAAAACAGAAGGAAATACACAATAACAAATTAAGGAAAACTCCTTTATATATACTAAATATTACACTAAAATCTCTCACTTTTTCCTTTCTCACTTGTTCTCATATCTCTGGATATCTGATAAAATTTATCCACCATTCAAGTACCATTTCTAATTCATCTGGTCTCATAACTTCCACTGAGAAAGTCTTATGGGTCCACGCTTTGCAGATAAAAAAAATTGTTGAGTGAATGATCCAACAAGCTAGGCAGAAGCTGTAGAGTCAGGCATAAACATGATGAATTCTAAGTCAAAGCCTACTATTCTTCTTAGTGTCTCAAACAGCTTCAGAAAACAGAACAAAGTAAATAGCTTTCTCGCTTTAACAGTAAAACTTTCTTTAAATGGGCAAAAATATAATATAAAAAAAAAGCAATCATACATAAAATCATCTTGCTAGTAAAGAGCTTATACAACTCAGGCACATTTTTCTTGATGAAAAAGAAGTATGTTATTATATACCATTTTAAATCACATTTACTTCTATGCTGAAAAAATATTTAAAATCATGTTATTGTTAAGAGAAAAAGGCAGCTGTTTATATGGTTCTATTCAAACTGCTTTCTATAAAAATGCTTTTCCCCTCAAACTTTAGAAAAGGTTGAAAAGCTGATATTAAATAGAGAAACTTGAATTATATCAGATTCATAATTATGTGGTGGTATAAATGACATTTTGTCTTCTTCAGTGCCTGAGCAGAAATGTAGGAAAAAAACAGAATGAAATCACCACCTGCCACGTGATTATTCTCCACAGCAATTTTTACAATCACAGATTTGTAAAGTTTAATAGTTGAGAAGCCTGACCGTTTGATTAAACCTCAGTTTCTTTGGGGCTCCCTCATCATTTATCATTTTTTTAAATTTTTTTTTGTATATTTTATTTATTTACAATACAGATGTCATCCCTTTTCCCCATTTC